>CM031242.1:172519988-173119988 GCA_018340775.1 Taxus wallichiana var. yunnanensis | reverse complement strand
CATTTGCTTCCTCCTCCACCTGAACAACATAACCCAACTTTACCCCTTATTTCCACTTCTCATGTCCATAAATATCATCACTTCACAACCCCATCCTTTTGAATCAACCAAACCCATCAACCTCCTCTTCGAGGTTTTTATTACATACTTCCCAATCAATCTACTCAAACAAATCAACCACCCATTACCTACATCCCAACTCATCCTATACCAAAACCAATATAATGTCCCCATCACTCAAAAACCAACACAATCTCATCAATCTTATCATATCCCCATCTCCCAACAACAACCTATATCTCAACCCATTCAATCGCAACCATTCAATTACATTCCCCTTATCAACCACTTCCACCAACACCTACTCATCCTCAAACATATCAACCTTATCCCCAACCTAACCCATATAATTCATATATTCCACAACCTCATCCTTCAACTTCTCATCCCCATACATATAATGATCCCATGCATGCATTATTTAGTAGAATATCTAATCTTGAAACTTACCTTGGGATCTAAAACCACCTTCTCATATGAGAACAAATTTGTAATGAACCTATCAATCCATCATTCCTCATAAAGCCTTATCCCCACATTGGGAGCTCCCAAAATTCTCTAAGTTTAATAGCAAGGAGGATCCCAAACAAATATATGCCTTTGTGCCTTTAGGAATGCATGTTATCTCATTTCCCATGATCAAGACTTATGCTTCATACATTTCCCATGTCATTAGCTAGACCCACATTGGATTGGTATAACAACATTCCCACAACATTCATTATTTTCCTTCACCCAACTCACATAATTATTCCTAGAACACTTTTCAATCAATATTACGTGTAAGATCACTATCACATACCTCTATGCCATTAGACAAATTTGATGATGAATATATCATGATTTCTTCACACATGATGGTGTGGCATAATTAACCAACTATCATTCTCTCTTCCACAAACTAAATTAATTGAAATTTTCTCATGGTCTTGTGTGAAGCATATTTCCTCTACTCTTCAAATACAATCATTCCAAACCTTTGAAGAGGCATTTACCATGGCTTGTAAACTTGAACTTCATGCCCTTGAGCAAGGCCATCTCAAACTTTGATCAAATAAACCCAAACCCAAATTTACTAAATCCTCCATGCATGGTGAAAAATCTAAAATGAACACCACTAATGCCATCATGGTTAAATATTCCTCCACATCCACTTCTCACATGGAGCCTCCACAAAGAGCTCCTAGACACCTCCTAACTATACCCCTCTTGGGGAATCCTATAGTTCCATATTCGACAAGTTAATGGTGGTCCATCTTATTCAACTTCCTCCCATTGACCTTTGATGAATCATGACCCAAACCAAGCATGGTATCATGAGGAGAATTATTGTAAGTATCATCAAGTCTGTGGTCATGACATTGAGAAGTGTCACACTTTTAAATACCTTGTCCAAAAACTCATAGATGTGGTGACCTCAAGTAGATAATCCTAATGCACCACCTAATCAACCTCTCGACATTTTCAAACAACCTTTTCCTAATCATCCACACCCAATAATAAAACTCCACCCCCACATCATAACACCTAATGCTCATACATATCATGATAAATACTATATCAAGACTCATGAAACCACCATCCATACATCCATCATCTCTTCATTTTTGCACCCACATCTATTTAGACTCTTCTCCCATTCCAAAACTTCATCAACATCTACACCTATCCCTACACCTATTATATCTACATCGACTATGTATCAAAACTACACACACACATTAATCCTAATATACACCATACTTTTCCATCCCATACACCACATCCTCACCTATATCATCATCTATCCTTCACCTATATCTACCCCAACACCCACCTTAACATCTTCATCACACATTCCTACATCCACCCACTTCCACATCAATCACATCTACTACTATGACCATACCCACATCAACATCGAATCTATATCCACATCCATACCATCTCTGAAACATATACTACATAGACACCCCCACTTAATATAACTACAAATGATACTCTTTCCCCATCTACAAGTCCAATCATTCCTACACCAAAAATCCTAGACCTATACAATCTATAACCCTTTTGATCTCGTCAAGTCATCATACAAAACCACTTCCACCTTTAATATCCACATCTAAAACATAATCTACATTACCTGGTTCTGCCTCTACAAATCCCTGGTTGAAATCATCATCATTCCTACCAAAGGAAAATCCTCACAACCAAATTCTAAGAACCTTGGCATACCCCATTCAAAATCCCTCACACATCCCACAAAAAAGTTGGAGCTCCCTCCTCCTAAGACTAACCCTCCTAAGCAATCTAATGTCACATCATCACTCTTAGGATCTATCCATCCATCTTAGGGCTAAGCCCTTCCTCCAAGACCCCATTATCAAAAATCCAAGTCAAAACAATCTAATCCTTCTTCCAAATCTGATCCCCCTTCAAAATCATCCACATCCCAATTATCAAATCAGAATCCAAGCCATCTAAGTCACCAATCATCAAAAATAAAACCAAGACACAATCACCTTCTTCTCCTTCTAATTCAAGAAAAATCAAAAGGCTCCCATAAATCCTCATCAAAGAAAACCATCCCTCTTACCTTCATCCACCATTCTCAAATCCACTTCCATCTATAACCTCTTCTTCAAAAACCCCCATCGGTTCCTACACAAAAATATTCCAATGCTTACTTCAAGCATCTGCAATCACCCTTCCCCCATTAAGTATTTTGATTCACGTGGCCAAGACCTTCATGGTTTGATTCTAATCTCATTTTTGCATATCATCATGCTCTAGGACATGATACCAAACATTGTAAGGCCCTCAAACTATTATCCATAATCTTATCGATGAGGATGATCTTCTCATCAAAGGGATCCCCTCTTCCATAAACCAATCTCCCTTTTCTCCACCCCAATCTTCATCCACCAAGATCTCTAAATATCCTCATTCATCTAAGACCTTCGTCGCCATCCCTCCTCCAAACATGACCTCTCCCAAAGAAGGTCCTCCTCTTTTATCAATGTTGTTTGGATCACCACTCAATCTCACCCACATGATTCTCAACTCCAACCCAATCTAAACCAAATTTTTTCACCACTCCCTCTAGTGAGCCTACTCCTCCCCCTTCTTCATCAAAATCCAAAGTGTCTATCTTAGCTACCCCATGGCCTCTTTTATTATCAACAAAGTATTATGAAACAACTTCATTAGGCCCCAATCAAGATGTCACTCTATGAGCTTATCCAAAGCTCCCCAATCATATAAATCTCTCATTAAAGCTCTCAAATGTATCCCTACCCCTAGACATGAGACTCGGCCCTTTTGTGGATCTTTTTGAGCACTTTCTACTTTTTTCCACCATATATTTTGACAATACTAAAATCCCGACATATCACCTAAAGATCATGACCTTCCCCTTTTCATCATGTGTGTATCAATGACACATTCATTCAGTCATTCCATGATAGAAAATGGAGCTAACATAAACATCATCTCATCCCACACCTTTGATCAACTCAAGCTCCCTAATTCCATTGTTCCAATCACCCGTAGTTCTTCATGCATTCAATGATGTTTTCCCCCTACTTTGGGCATGGTTATTCTTCCTATCCATGTTGGTGAAAAAACTCCTCCATGAGGTATTTCTATATCATAGAAGGGGAGTTCTAATACAATATCCTACTTGGATGACCATGGATTTGTGTCATGTGTTGTGTTCCTTCCACCCTTCATCGATGTATCAAATATGAACATGAGGGGAAAATCTAACTCTCCCATAGACACTCCTCCATTCAAAGCATGTCACATGACTTATCGACCTAATGACATGTGCTCATCCCCAAACAAATTACTTTTGAAGCATCCACTAGCTCATTCATTCATCTCCCATATCTAAACTTCCCAATGATGACTCTATAGACAAAGTGATGGACCATCTCACTGGGGAGTATCACCTTCTCATGCTTAATGCTCTTCCCACACCTCATAGACTTGGTAGACGATAAAGCTCCAATGTATCAACCTGATGTCGGGGATATCATTTCCTTTGGTCCACCCCATCTTCACACCAATCTCATCTATGGTGGCATCGATCACCCTTCCTCTCACATTGATGCTCAACCACACACCAAACCTTATACCAATGGCTTTGATTTCTTTACAAAAATCCTTTTCCCACACTTATCTCCATCACGTTGTGCATGGAAAGGATTTGGAATGGGTGTTATGAACAAGGCATACATGACCTCATCATTGACCAATCTCATAAGCCCCATGAAAAGTTTTGGATTGGGTTTTAAGGAACAATCTACCGAATCTCTCGCACCTTCTTCATCCTCTTCTCTCATGACATTGACCCCATCTTCTCCATCCCATGAGGTTATGGATACAGAGATGACACCATGTCCATCTCCTCTAAATTTTTTTAATCTCCACCATTACCTTGGGATCAGTCACTTATTAGTGTGAAGGTGAAACTAGGTCCCTCCTCTCTTGATTTCTTGATATGATAGAGGAATATTCCCCTACCATTGACATTATTTAATGCACCATGATGATGATTCCATCCTTTCTTACATGGGGGTAGAAGATTCCTATCTTCATAAGACCTTACCACTAGACACATCCACCCTTCTTAATGAATCCACCATCGACATCAACATAGGGACTTCTGTAAGAGCCCCACATCCTCAAAGTGGGTCAATCCTTGATCCACAAGAGCTTGAGTCTTTCACCGCATTTCCTTTCTAGACATAGCCAAGCCTTCGCATGGTCATACATGCCAACATGTTGGGCCTTCGATCCTTCCATCATTTTCCATAACATTGTTACCTTTCCCCAATGCTAAATCGGTTAAGCATAGAAGCTTCACCGCATGCACCCTCAAGTTTCCCTCCTTATCAAAGAGGAGTTGCAATGCCTTCTTTCAGATAATTTCATTATTCCTATCAACTATCCACAATGGGTTTCCAACATTGTACCCATTTCCAAATCTTCTAGAAAGCTCCACATCTGTATTAATTTTGAGATTTAAACCTTACTTTCCTAAAGATGATTTTCCTCTTCCTAACATCGATCAACTCGTGGACCTTATTACCTTTGGTCATGAGATGATTTTTCTCTTATGGATGGATTTTTTTGGGTACAATCAAATCCTCATCACACCAGAAGACCAACATAAGACTTCTTTCATCACTCCTTGGGGGGACTTTTTGCTATCATGTCATGCCCTTTGGTTTGAAAAATTCTAGAGCCACCTATCAGTGAGCCATGACTTACATATTTCATGATCTCATCCATAAGACAATAGAGGACTATGTTGATGACCTCTTGGGTAAATCCAAGCATCGACGTGATCACCTTTATGTCCTTGAAGTCCTTTTGAGCACCTTATTCATTTCTTCCTCCATCTCAATCTCACCAAGTGTGTGTTTGGAGTGCTAATTGGAAAACTCCTTGGTTTCATCATATCTATCAGGGGTATTAAAGTTGACCCCACCAAAATCAAATCCATCCTTGAGATTCCCCCTCCTTCTAATCTAAATCAAGCTTCATAGTCTTCAAGGTCAAACTTAATTAGTTCACCATTTCATCTCACAACTTTTTGACCGTTGCCAACCTTTTCACCATATTCTTCACAAAGACATTGACTTTAATTGGGATGATAATTGCCAAAAATCCTTTGAATATCTCAATAATTATCTCCTATCCCCCCACTTGTGCTTACACCTCCACGTGAGGGGGAGCCTTTATATCTCTATATCTCTACCTCGATCATGCTCTAGGTGCCATGTTGGCACATCAATGATGAGAAAGGAAAGGAGAAAGTCATCTATTACATCAACCACACCCTTCATGATTATGAGACTCACTACACTAAAGCTAAAAAATTTGTGTTGCACCCTTTTTTTCACTACCTCCAAGATTTCTCCATTATCTTCTTAATCATAAAACCTATGTCATCACTAGCTTTCATCTTCTCAAAACCATGCATTCTAAGCCTTATCATAATGATCACATCACTCGATGGCTCATGCTCATGACTGAGTTTGACCTAGATTTCATCTCTCAGAAATCAATCAAGGGCCAAGCTATCATTGATCAACTAGTTGATGCCCCTCTTCCGATAATCACCTTCCTCATGAGAAATTTCTAGATGAATCTATCAACACTATTGATCATGAGTTCTCTCCTCTTAATATGAAACTCTTCTTTGATGGATCTAATTTTTGGCAAGGGGGAGGTGTTGGTGTCATTATTATTCCTCCTTGGGACACTCCCATTCCCATTTCCTATAAGCTTAATTTTGAATGCACAAATAATATGGATGAGTATGAAGCCCTCATCTTAGGTCTTCAAACCACTATTTTACTTGGCATCCAAATCCTTGACATCTATGGGGATTCTCAGCTCATCATTAATCAATTCAAATGGATTTATCAATGTAAAAATGAGGTCCTTCAAAATATAAGGACATCATCATCTTTCTCCTCGAGGCATTTGATTTCTACACCCTTCAAACCATCCCTCATTCATCTAATCACTTTTCATAGACACTATGGCATCTCTCACATCTCTTATCCCTTGGACTACAGAGGAAATATAAACTCTCCATTATCATTCATCACATTGACAAACCATCTCACATCAGTGAGCTCCCTCATGTCAATCTTGTCAAATCTAATCCTTCGATCTTTGGTATTCTCAAATATTTGATTACCTCTCTCAATCCATCATCCCCCGACCTATCCAAAAATGGTAGGAGGTCATTTCTTCAATGTGCTAACCACTATGTCATCCTTGGTGGCATCCTCTACAAATGTGGGTTTGACGGTGTCTTCTATGATGCCTTAAATCTCATGAATCCATTTGTTATCCAAAAGTCCATGATGGTATATGTGGTGGACATTTTAGTGGTTTGGATATCACCAAGTGTGTTCTTCACATGGGTTATTATTGGCCTTCCTCAATCAAATATTGTGAGTATGTTAAGAAATGTGTCAAATTCTAACAACATTCTAATCTCATCACATTCCTAGCCAGGCCTTACAGCCATCTCAAGATCTTTGGCCTTTTCACAATGGGGACTTGACCTCATTGGCCTCATCAATATGTGTTCCTCTCAGTACCATCATTCTATCATCACTGTTACTGAGTATTTCACCAAATGGGTGGAAGTAATTCCACTCACATCAACCAAATCTAACTAGATTGTTAATTTTTCATCTATCAACACATCATTTTCACTTTGGTGTTCCTCATAAAAATCATCATGGAAAACAAAAATTCCTTCAAAAATAAATATCTCAAGAATATTTGTGATTCTTTCAATATTAAGATTAGCTTATCTTCTCCATATTATCCTCAAGCTAATGGCCCAAGCCAAAAAAACTAACAAAACTCTTGTAATATCCTTTCCAAGACTATTGATAAATCAGGTCATAATTGGCATCTTCATATCCCTTTTTCCCTTTGGGCCTATGGACTAGCATATGCACCTCTACGGGTGCTACTCCTTTCTCTCTCATCTATGACTCTAAATTCATCCTTCCTCTTGAAGTCCAAATCCCATCCTTGTGTGTTTCTCTTTGTGACTTCATCTCTGATGAAGACTATTGCCAAAGTGTCTAATCATAACTCAAGTTGTTAGATGAATGTCACCTTCTCACTCTTGAGCATCATCATGTCTATCAAAGAGTGCATCAAACATTCTTATAACAAACACCTCAAGGAATGTGACTTTAATATTGGTGACCTTTTCCTTAAATAAAATCAAAATGTCACTACTCTAGAAAGGATCCAACGTGGAAATTTTTCTCCCAACTGGATTGGACCTTATATTATCACACATAAGTATGGTCTGGAGCCTATCATTTGGCTTCTCTTGATGGTAAACTAGAAATAAAACCTCTTAACGCATTGCACTTATGGACCTTTTCTATTGTTAACATACCTACCAACATGAACTTAGTCATCTCAGTGATCATACATCCATCGTTAGCCTCTTCCATCTCTCATTGTAATGATTTGGAATTATGTGGTCTACCATCACTTTCCTATCTATGACCTTGAATATGGGCACCACATGGCTTTGCCATAGCATATTCCTTATGGAAAAGTTCCTCCTTCTAGGTGGGAACCCCATGATCATTACATCCATCTCCTTCTTATCTACCTATTGGAACCATGCTAAGGGTCCATGTGTGTCACTTGTACATTTTTCATCCCCTCCTAAGTGGTCTACTTAGCTATCCCCTAGCTCTTCCATAAAAATAAAAATTTTGGATGCTCATATTAAAATCTATCTTATCCAAAAAAATAACTTCTCCCTCAAAGGATAGAAATGTTGTTCATAAAAAAAATATAAAAATCATAGACTACTCCCTCAAAGGAAAACTATATCATATATCCTGCCATAAAAAAAAAGTAAAAATCAAAATCCAAAAATAAAAAAAGAAAATGTAGACCACTCCCTCAAAGGATGGCTATCATCTCATATCATGGTAAAGTAGAAGGCTTCCCGCATTGATCAACCTTTTATATATTAAAAAAGCAAAAAGCATAAAGTTCAAAAGCAAGCATCCTAAGAAATATTCCCACATCGATCATCTTTCTCATCCATAGAAAACTTCCTGCATTGATCAGTTTGCACCATATTGCTCAAAGTTGGGGCATAGACTAGGACAACCACCTAAGGAGAACCTATTTTCCCCATGTATGAGTTACATCTAAACCCCTTTTTCATTCTACATTAGGTCCATAAGTTCATCTTCATATTTTCCTCATGATCCTTAGGGATAACTAACTATCGTTGGTTATGTGTTAACACCTACTATTGGCTGCAAGTACATTGCCTTGTTTGGTTCCTCTTCTTTTTACCTCTAATCCAGTTTGAAGCATTGATTCTTCATATGATCCTTTCCATGATGAATTATTATTCATCTTTTTCTATTCACCTTCTATCAAGTCGAATCCTCCTTCTATCTATTATCTATTTTCGATAATTATTCTTCTATTCATCATTATTTATTATCTATCCTAATCTATCCTAAATATCCCATTTATATAATCTATCATCATCTCATCCTAATCATCATCCATCCATCTATATCATAAATTTTTAAATCTACCATCACATCATGTTGTCATATATCTATATCTACACATTTTCATACCCATCATCATTTCTAATATCTATCATATAATCATTCTATCACATCTATCTATCATTTCCATCACATATTTATCATATATATGCATCATTCAAACATCATCACATCACATTTACCAAATCCATATTCTATTCAAATTTTTCTAAACCATAAACATCCATCATAATCATAATCATAATCCAACATCTAAATCTAAACAAGCATAATAAATAAATAAATCATCATCAACACATGACACATGATAAATCATGAAAAAATCATATATAAATATATATCATAATCAAATCATCCATACATTCGTGATAGGATACTAAGGACTCTATCTCTCAAAATATCATACATCATTAAAATATGTGATTGAAATAAATCAAAAATCTCAAATATTTCCCCCACAGGGTAGGTGCTCTACACATCTCTCCATCATCATCTCTCCATCGAGGTATAGATCTCTCTATGGTTGCCATGCTACGTGTTAGTCATGCTCCCAATGGATGGTCATGTTGATAGCCCTTTCCCCCTCTCACTTTTGCTATATGTATGTCACATACCTCAACACACGTGGTAGCCTTGATGTCATAATAAGCTCATAATAGAGAGCCTCCACTCCTAGTGCCTTGTACTAATATAAAGGGGAAATACTTGGCGGAGCCATCTGACCATCTCCCCCTGTGATGCCATTGCCCCACACTCTGACTCATACTATATAGGACTAAGATCTCCAAATCTATCCCTGTAGGCCTCCCTCTATCACCAATATCTATCTCTCTAATTAATAGTTAGGTCTCTCTCTGCATGCAATCTATGTTACCTCTGTATGCACGTTGCCTCTCTCTCTCTAGTGCACATACATCTCTCCTATGGGGTATCTCACTCACCATGATGAGTCCATCTCCTTACTGCCCCTCCATCTCCACCCTCCTCTCCTCAAGGTGCTACATCCTCCTCCTATGGGCACCTCTCCTCCTCCTCATCCATCTCCACCTCTCTCCTCTCCTCTTCCCCCTCACCTCCCATGCCTCCATCATCCACTCTCTTAAATCATCCAACCCTAACTCCTACATCATCATCCTCATCCCATGAATCCTCCTACCTCCTCTAATGGATCATCCATCATAGGACTAGGTAGGTCTCTCTCCACCTCATCTCTTTATATCTAATAAGGATCTCCCCTAGTACTATTTTGAACCACCCAAACTGCCACATCACTCATGGAAATTGTACTACTCCACCATCATCTTAGGCCTTCTCCTCCTGACCCATCTAATCCTCCTCATACTAACTAACTAATATCTTCCCTGTAGCCATATGGGAAAATCATGATATGGCCTCCATCTAACCTAATCCACATCCAAGCTCCCCAATCTCTACTATACCACTCCCTCCTCTCTCTCTCTCTGTCATCATTTGTGAGCTGATCCTTCTCTCATCTAAAATAATCTAGTTAGCTCAATATGGTCTCCTACCACCCATGGAAGCCATGATGGCCTAATCACAACATGTGCTCATAGGCCCAATAATGTAGTAAAATATGACATTCAACATCTAAACCTACCTCTCTCTCATCACATACATCCAAAGCTCATGGTATACCTGAGCTAATAGTGTTGTTCCAAATGAAAATACCTTGTACTCTATGATATCTTCAAGCACTCATGTTAGTGTCCATAGGAATATAGCTCTCCCTAGAATCTAGTAGTAGTGCATATTTTGAGATAGCCATCATCACTAAACATATCAATATTCTCCTCACTACCCCAAGCTCATATCAATCCTCATATTGAAAAATCCCCAGATGTAAACATGATTTGGGGCATTGGCTCCAAATAGCTACATCAATATACCATAATCTACTATCGGTAATAATCAGCTCTATGGGCTCCCCCTATATCGTAACCTCAATATATTGTACACATCCTCAAGAGTGACCATCATCTCTCTCATTCTGAACCAAAATGTGTTAGTCCACACATCCCATATCTTTATCAAAGAAATCATCAAACCAACATCCCTCAATATCCTCTAGTAATGTTAGAATCCACCCAACCCCACTATGGATAAGTGATCCCACTCTCATCAGTCACATCCCTTGATCTGATCATATACATGGTTGAAACTCTATCTCAAAGATATAATGTGTCTCTAGCCTATAAAAATCAAAGAAAAAAAATCATTACATCGCATATGCGTAAATCTCATTAAATATCAATAATCTCCCATATTATCCTAAGTTAATTGATGTCGACCTATTAGGATTCATGCATGCCTCCTAGCCTTAGTTGATCCTTCCCTAATAGGAACATTAGTCGATGATGACCATGTCCAGTCTTCACCATTACCACCCCTTGAGCCTAGGTCAAAATCAAAAAAAAAAAAAAAAAATAAAAAAAAAAATACTTAAAAAAACTAGGCTAAGGCTTAGGCACTTACCATCCTCTAAGTCCTCTAGCACTTCCTTGTTGCTCCACCAACCTCCATCGCTCTCAAATATCAAATCTCTCTCTTTTTCATAGCCCTCAATGAAAAAACTCACGTGGTGCAAATGAGCTTAGTTGGCTGACCTAGGTGCTTATATAGCCCACCAACCTGGTCCATTAACCCCTTTGGGTCACCACCCACCTAGTCACCTAGTCCATCATTCACTCACCATCAACCCAGCCCTACTTTTCAATCATTTAACTTTTTCACCCATTTCTTCATTAAATTATCTTTTCTTCCTTCTCTTCTTCCTTGTGTGTCACCCATAACACATTGTTTCTTACCTTTTATGGCTTGCCTATTTTTCACATCTCACCTTTGTGGCCATCTTCGTGTTCCTATTGGGCACCATTATTTTCCTCTTTTCATCCTCATCCTACCTAGACACATTTTTTGATTCCTCATATATGAAGGATATCATATTTTTCCCCGCACCTTGTCATGACCTTTTTCTTGACCATCCTCACATTTTTTTGCACATATTTTGATATCTTCCTTTGACTATTTGGTCCCATGATTTCATATCCATTTGAGTGGATTCCACTTGGATTCCCTCCATCTTTAAGTGGTTTTTTCTGACTCACAGGTCCATAGGACATTTTCATCATCTCTATTGAGGTTGTACTTTGTTCCCTACCAAAGTGATTCCAAAAAATCCGCCATATTTTTATTTTATTTTAGTATTTATTTCTCCTCTCCTGGGGCATCTTTATAATCATCTTATTTTTCTCATCCTCAAAAAAATTTCTCACTTCATCTATCTCTTTCAAACTCGTGATACAAATTCCCCTTCGTGTCATTGATCCCTAGTTTGAGGGGGAGTACCTCATCAATCATATTTCATCTCTTCTCATTTTTGTCTCATGGCTTTCCCAACGCAAACCACTCAACAAAAGGGGAAAATGTAGACACCATTTTTGGTATCCCTTGTCCCTCATCCGCATCTTCTCCCTTCATCATCATTATTCACATACATACCTTTATTCCCATTTAAATCCCCTTTCCCTCCTAAATATATTTATCCATTTAATTGGTATTTTCCACCTTAATCTCATCTTAATCACACCTTAATTTATCTACCCTAATCATCCCTAATCACCATTAATTAATCCTAAATCATCATCTAATCCATTTATCCTCCCTAAATGTCTCTTATTTACCATCCCTAGGCCCTCATTTAATGATTTCACCTCCCCTTTACCTTTATTTAATATTTTCTACCTCCCACCTACCATTTATCATCCTAAGAAAATTTAACTTGTCCTTAACTCTCTCAAAACCCTAATCCTTCCTCATAAGGGTCTCATTGTCTCGAGCTCATCACTCTTCCACCACCCAAATGGATGGATCCCTGTAATTAGTGGTGACCCATCTAGGTCTTCATCGACCCTATAAATATGACCATACCCCTCATTTTTAGGGATGTAACTTTAGAGATTTTTCATATTTCTTTGTGATCTTGCCTTCATTTTTTACTTGATTTTTCAACTATTATCACTATCTTCATCAGAAATTTGGGATGCCCCACCTTTTTTTTTGGAGGTCTTCTCTCTTCACCTCTTGGAGATTCTCTCTCTCTCTCTCTCTCTACATGCTTGGATCCACCATTTCCATTATCATCCCCTTTTATTTTATATATTTTTCTTTATTCATTTAGAGCCCTATCTCTACATTTTCTATCTTCAATATCACTCTTTACATTTTCATTTCCCATCCATTTTCCATCAAACCCTATATCATCATTTTTATCATCAAACCCTACTGTCATCATCGATCCAATCCACATATGTTTTATTTTATTATGTCATGCCACCTTTTACCTTCTATTTTCTCGATCATACATCCTTCAAATATCCAAATCCTATCATTCTGCCCTTCTACCACCTCATATTTATTCTATCGGTTCAGATCACCACCAACTCGATCCTATCGTCTTCATCGACTAGATAATTTTTCAAGCATTCATCATGAGTTTCATTAATTTTTTGTCATCCTTTTATCACAAATCTAGATCTAGATCTTCTTGTAGTGTTCCTATTCCATCTCACCCTCATCTTCAACTCTTTATCTGCCTCCAAATCCCTCAGATCTACATTTTCTATCATTTTTTGGCATGGTCTCCTAGTCAACGTATGACTAGGAACTATAGCCTCGGGTCACCATCAACCCACCATGTTTGATTTGGTTTACATTTATTTAGATCAGATCTACATTTCTACTTTATCTTTCTCATTTTACTTTTTATTTTATCTTATATTTTATTGCATTATATCAGATCCATCATTTACTTTTTTATCTTTATCAAAACGTAGGTTAACATCCATCACTTCATAAGAATTTTTGAGAAACCCACCCATTTTCTACTAATCTCTTTTCATTTAGTTCTCTTTGTTGTGTAGGTCATCTAGCTCACTACGAGGAGGAATCCCACCCATCCATTATCATTCATTTATTATTTCCACACACTAAAAGTGTCTTCTTCTAGAACACAAGACGTAGCCTCTATCGGGATCTCCAAGTTCAAATCACAACTTTAGCAAGCTACTTCTCGTGCATCTCCATCTCTTGATTCCACCTTACTCCTTCACACTCCTTTTGCACCCACCATTTCCACTTATGCACTTCCTCCAAACTTCGTCACCCTAAGTTTCCCACCTTTAATGGCCATGGTGATACTCGGGATCATCTCGGATATTTTCATGTGGCATGTCTCGATTATGCGAATGATCATACTTTACTCATAAATATCTTTCCTATAAGCCTCCAATATTATGTTATGCATTGGTTTTACGATCTACCTATTCATTTGGTAACATCATTCACGCATCTAGTCGATGATTTTCTCACTCATTTTTCAATAAATATCGGTTCAAATATATCATATGCTCAAATTGCACAAATCAAACAAGGATCTAATGAGTATCTAGCAAACTATGTATTACACTATAAGGACAACCTAGATAAGATGACCAATGTTCTCGTTGACTCGGATATTCAATATCTATTTGTTCAAATTCTCTTACCACCGATACAAGAGAGTTTCATCTTTGATATATCACCTTCATTTGATCAACTATGTCATACTCTTAAATTACATGAAGGAAAACTTATCTCTATGGGAAAACACAAGTACCATGATCAAGCTTCATCATCTTCTAATTAATTTCAAAGTAAATCAACTTTCAAGCCATCTCCTAAGCCCAATAAATCCAAAGTTTTTGTTAACGATGTCTCTACTCCTAAAAAGCTTCAAAGATAACCTCCTAAGCATACATTCACAATATTTTATCATCCTCGCACATTTTATTACCACAGTTTATCAAAAGTAATCTTACTACGCTTCCACCACTATCAATCTAGATCCTTCTCCCTAAAGGATGTAATTATGACAAAAATACTAGATGTGACTATCATCAATGAATTGGGAATCCTATTGATTGATGTTTTAAGATCATGCATCTCATTCGGGATCTTATTAATAATAATACAATTGAGCTCCTGGTCCTTAAGCATCTACATCTCAATGAAAACAAGAAGCTCAAAATCTTTAATGATCCTCTCCCTAAGCATGACAAGAAAGTTGTTGATTTTTCAGCCAATCATACATATCACATTGTCCCTCCTCCTTCATTGGGGCCTCTTTATTTTCTCATTTCTAATGTTAATGCATTTCTACCATTCATTACATTCTATAATCTTGATTATCATACTACATTATCTTCTAATATATCGCATATTAATGCTTTTATCAAGCCTCACGCTATCGTAATACAAATATTGATCCATCGATTCATATGGGTGTGTGCTTTATTACAATCCTCGTCACTATCAACTACCCACTCTCTCATATTTCATATCCATTTCTAAATCTTATGGCTATATAAAGCTTCCTATTATAGTCGGGATTCTTACCATGTTTGTGTCATTTGTTATGGCACCTATTGTCAAAGGTTGTGACATGTTCTTATGTCTTCCTTGGTTCTCGTGACACTTGAGCTATCATTTCTATGAATCACTTATGTATAAAATTTATTCACAACAAGAAATTTATCACTATCAAATGTGTTCCTCTATGCACACCATGGACACAACCTCCTCTTTAGGATTCCATTGCACTCACTAGAGCATCTAAGCCCCCTAGACCTCTTAAATCTAAGAGACATTCTGCACCTATTTCTCTCATTCACACATGAACCACTCATTCTCATTAATCCACTAGTCCATCTTTTCGGCCTAAGTCCCTACTTGGGAAACCCCTTCACATAGGATTTCAACACCTCCTTCACCTCCTAGGTCTCCTTCACATAGGTTCTTGTCACCTCATAGGTCTCCTTTACATAGGTTCTCATCACCTCCTATGTCTACCTCAAGTAGGTTCTCATTACCTCCTAGATATCCTCCACTTACGTGTTCACCACCCCCTTTAACACATAGGTCTCATTCACTAATACATTATCAGTCTCATACATCACCAATCTCATAGCATGGTCACATGGCTTTATCTCCTCAAACATTGGGTGGAGGACCCTTTCCTTTACTTTTGTTGGATAGCTTACTCATCACCATATAATTGGGGGCATCACGCTTATTCTATTCCTCACCTCTTCACACTATCGTGTGTCTCTCATTTCTACTATTACAATTTTTTTCTTCATACTTCCTATTTTCTAAGCATTCCATAAAATTCAAGTTCTATGTTAAATCAATGATCATACTCTTCCTCTAAATTTTCTAACCAATCCTCAATCTTTGGCCAAAGTCAACTGGTACATCTTCATCATGCAACATCCTCAAACAACTTGAAAAGAGTTCCCGACAATGGAACCAAAATGTAGTCTTAATTTACCGACAACAGCCCAAGGCATGTTGGCACATCACTCGCCAATCGAGCACTTGCCCAAAGCGCAAGGGTACCAGGTCCCTCTTTTATGGAAGCTTATTCAAGGAGTTAGCATGATCATACACATATTCCATATCCATAATATCCATTCAATAATAAAGCATAACATGAACTAGATATAGATCTTAACCATCTAAAATATTAACTTATACAAGAATCAAGATTAACTTTACCATGCAAGAACCAGTCACAGATATGTCAACAACCAATATCCAACCACAAAGATCCATTATATTAATTTTTGTAAAACACATGAAGTTGCATACATAGTAATGTCACCATAATTCATGCATGTACATAAATCAATAGCATAATGTAACAAAACATGGATGATCTCAAAATCGTGCAAATCAATACATATATAAAGGGGTGGGGACTTTCCCTTCACCACCTATACACCCTCAAAATAGGGTGTATGCTAAGAATAGTCATGTGCCACTACAAGATAATCACAAAATCATGCAAGCTTTCCTAATAACTTCTTTAGTTAACTTCATGTTCATATCCTATTATTAGCTCTAGAACTATGCATGTCGCTTGGTCTTCCTTCACATGAGATTTATCCCAAAATAGACTTTGTTTGAACTATAAGTCTTCTTGTTTTAATCTTATCTTTATACTTTGTTTGACCACACTCCATATCTATCTTTGTCTTCCCATCCCAAAACTAGCTAAGTGTTCGTTATGTCCATCCTTCCTCATGCCCACATTCTTATCCAACTCCAAAGACACTTTGTCATCCTCGTGCACGTGTTCTTATGGGCGTTTCTTTTGAAATTCCTCCTACATGCATTAACTTATTCCCATGGACTTAGTCATTTTCCATGCTCAACATTACCCCACACTAATGATGTTGTCCATCCTTGGAAACATTCAGCTTCTCCAAGAAAGAATAAAAGAATAAAGAATAAAAAACATGTACTTGGCTTGCGCCAAAGAATGAAATAATTCTACTACTATGTAAGGAGGATGGGGAAATCCTTATTTAATGATGCCTCCATGGAATTCCATCCTCCACTTCACTCTGCACTTGTTTAAACAAATCCCCAATCATGGCACTGACTTCATCAAATGTCAACTCTTCTCCCTTGGCCTTGAATGTTTTGACCATAGTTTCTAGTTGCTTTCAAGGTCTGTCAGCACATCCATTTTACACATAACCTAGGGATATAATTCTTTCAACTTATTCTTAATAGAGGCCCTCAAGATTTTAATTACCTTAGTATTCTTCTTTACCTCTGCTTTAGGATCTTGTCACGTTCCACTCAATTTCCCTTTCTCTTGATGTCCGAACTCCTTCAGGTTTGCCTCATGTGTGGCTACTAACAACCTTGCCACATGATCGTGTTCTTCATAGTTATCATAAAAACCTCTACCATATGCGCCATGGTCTTAACATACATGAGAAACTCAGTGTATTGAGTTATGGTCACCTCGATTTTTTCCTTCTCCTGTTGCTTTTTTTTTGTGCCATAACTTCTTCCATAAACTCTAGTTCCAAGGGTTACTTTTCCATTATGATTATGTGCATTAAATCCTCCAAAAATGGAGGGTCATCTCATGAGTCTTTTCCAGGGTGGTTAACTCTGGGTGCACTAGTATGATAGAATCTTCTATCAACTCTTCCTTCTTATAATCCTCGCACAACCTTCCATTTTCCTCTCACAACTCAACCTTTAACTACACAATAATATGTTATTTCCCTTTATCTCCCTATCCCTCTCAATAATCTCCTTATTCTTCTCTTATAACTCCTTTTCCAACACTTTTATTTTTTATTCCTCCCAAACAATCTGGCCTCCACTTCCACCGATACCTTATTCAATGCATTACATGCTTATTCATTAGTTAATTTTTGAGAATCCACTAATGGATTCATCTCCTTGGAGCTAAGTGAAGTGTGAATATCCAGCAATTCCCATTCACTGAATTTGAACTCAATTTCATCAATGTGGGACTTAAAATGTCTAGGACAACATCTTTCTTATGCGTGGAAGTGCACCTTCCTTATCAAAATATGTCTAATAGAAAAATTGGTCCATCGATATTGTACTTTAGTAATGAGCACACAATACTTTATTGGGATCTGTATCATAGGCCATAGTAGGTCCTTGTTGGGTGTACATGCATTGGCTACCTATACGCGCACCCATTAGGAACCCTACTACCAATCTTATTTCTCCTCCCAAACTCCCATATTTCTCTTTTCCTTCTTCTTCTTCCATGTTGCACTCTACCTCCTGATCGACCAAGTGTTGTATAATACCAATGACTTCATGTTCTGCCAAGGTCTCTAATTCTAGGGCTGGAAACAGCGTAGTCTCTTGCACATTTGTGCCAACTTCCTCCTCTTCATCCTCCTTCAAGTCTTGTGCTTCTTCAAAGGGCACACTCTTCTCTTCATCTCATCTCATGCACAGTATATACATGAGGGTCCCCATTAGCACTTCTTCCTCTCCCTTGTCCTTGGTCTCCTCACGCTTTAAACTCTCCATCTTCTTAGAGTTAGAACTCTAGACCACCCTTGGTTTCTTCACCACTAGAGACTTCTTCCTTCGAGTATAATTACTCATACCTATACATGTCTCCTTTGTCCTATGGACTGGCCTTCATGTGCACTCAATGCTCTACTTGTTGTAGGAGTCTCTTCCCTACTTCTCTTCTTTGTCTCCACCTTCCTTCTTATTGAAGGCTCTGCTAGGATACTCACATCATCTTCCACATAAATTCCTTAAGAAAACTTATTCCGCATATGAATATATAATAATGTTTTGTTGTCTCGGTAATTGGTATTGAAATAGGCTTGAGCATATGTATGTCATGTGAGACATATCTTTCCACATAGGCACACTTCTTTGGGTAGACCAAGGTACAACTCATCTCATGATGCTCCTGGTCTACCTCACTTAGATAAAATCTTAACTTCTTTTCCTCTTTAAACCTATTGACCGTGCTTTGGAAGTATGCGGTGAATGCAAATGGTAGCTTACACCATGGGCCTTTCATGCCATTAACCAAAGTGAACTAGCAATACATAAATGTTGGTATACTACAAACTCATACTCATATTTCACTAGATCTGGTAGTTATTCTAGAATCCTCCATTTCTCTTTGAAGGCATCGCGCATGTGTTTATACCACTTATCAATGTGTGCCTTATATGTTGTTGTCATAGTTTCACAAGTATAGGTAGCAAACCTTTTAGTTGGGGATGGGTCTTCTTCAGGGTACTCCCATATTCTATCCTTGGGGCCATTGAGCACCCCTATCTCGAAAAGATAATAAAAGAAGGATATTTCCATACATGATTTTATCCCCATCCCGCGCAGCATCGATAATGTCTTCTGCTATAAAATCCAAGATGTTATAGATGGTTCCTTCAGCTATCCTTCTGCATACATTTAACCATATTTTGTTCACTTGGGTCCACCTCTCTTGACCACTTAGCTTTGTAAGAAGACATGCAACCATCTTCATCACCAGATTATTGATCTTTGAAATATCAAAGGTGCACCGCCCTTCTTGTATTCATACTCCTTGGTTATCTCCTTCATAGCTTTGTTGTCACTCAGATCATCGTCAAACAAGTTACTGGTGTAGATGAGTCTAGTGTACTTATTGATCAACTATGGGGTTATGCACATTCTTCTTCCCGCAAAATAGAAGTAGTCCTCATGGACATCCAACATCAACCACTGGTATAGGAACTCAAGCTTCCTAAAGAATGGAAGCTTATATATTTGCAAATAATCCGGCCTTCTCCAACACCTTATTTAATGAAACATTAAACATTTTCTTGTCATCATCCATTCTCTCTCGTAGGTTGAACCGGATCAAGGTCATGTCCTTTTCACTTGATCAATTTGATGGTTATAATCACTTATAACCATTCTCCTTATGTGGGATGTCCAATCCTTTCCTAGTAGTACCCCATCCAGGTATTGCATCTTTGAATACCATTCCTCACAAAAAAAATTCATAGTGCTTTGCTTTTCTCTTCCCTTGTCCTTTTTCTTGGTTGGTGTGGTTTTTCCTTCTTAGTGTCATTTCACTTGTGTAGATTCAAGCTTATACCTTGTGCCTTAGTCTTTTTACTCCTTTGAGTGCTCTATCACACTCTTCTTGCGAGAACCTTATACTTCATGCCCTAGTTCGCAAGAGCTCTTTCACAAATTATCGTAAGGTAAAAATGAATTACCACGACCCTTTATTTATAGGTTTTCAATTTTTACCTACATTAATTACACTTCTACCTACCATCATACGACCGTGATATGTGACTTTTTCCTACTTTTTTAGCTTCCAAGTGCTCACCATGTGCTTAAACCTACAACCTTCTGGTGTACAAACTACCATGGCCACATAACTCCTTTCACGCGCTCCTAGTGCCAAAGCATATCACCTTCTACACCTCAATCCTTGTAGTTATCCCTACTACTACCTACCTCATGTTATACTTTGTGCCCATACATGGATTTTCCTCTGGCATTAACCTATTTTCCCACATTCTTATGACCACCATCTTCCAACAACCAATATCACCAACCATAAGCGCTCTCTTGATCTCTACCCTTCCGCGTCGTTCTCCAAAAGACTCTAACTCTGTATTTCCACCCCACACTAAGGGTATGTGTGGTCCTTTGTGCATGAAATCACTTATAATATAATCGTTATTGGTGCACAAGCACACGACATAACACAAACAAATTTAAAAAGCATAGCAATGAAAAAAGGAAACACATAGAAAGGAAATGCATTAAAGGGAAACTTAATCTAATGGAAATACTACCTTATTACAAACACCAAGAAGACTTATTTATAGTAGGGCTTTAGCCTACTCCCATTTAAGTAACTATGAAACCATGTCCCATCCAGCACTTATAACTTGTAAGTGCATAAATCAAGTATTTAAGTCATGAAATATGGTCCTAACCAATGCACTTTGAGCTTTCCACTGTGGTGTAAAAACTTGGAATCATAAAGAAGAACCATTTGTCCAACTTCAAGCTTCTTATCCTTAATATTCCTATCATGTCATGCCTTTTACCTGGCCTTTTATATCTTCTGACTCTATCTAGAAATGGTGCGCCTTTCATCTAAGTGCATCATTTTATCAATGCGCTCTTCAAGTTCTTTCTCATCATCCAAACCTCTATGTGTGCAATACACAAAGAAGGTAACATGAATTCCACAGGAAAAATAGCCTCTGTGCCAAACACCAACTAAAAGGGTGTGGCTTTGTTCAATATTTTATAAGTTTTCATGTATGCCCAAAGTATAATAGAGACTTTATCATCCAGTCTTTCCTTCCAACATCACAAATCTTAGTCAATGTATGTCCCAATATCTTGTTAAAATCCTCAGCAGTTCCATTTTCCTGTGGGTGATAGGGTGTTGTTTTATGGTGTGCCACCATAAATTTTGTCAAGAGTATCCCGAATATCTCATTAACTAAATGAGTACCCCTATCACTTGTTAAACTCAATGGGCATCCATACCTATTGATAATTTTCTCTCATATAAACCTTGTTATCATAGTTATTGTACAATCCTCTATAGGTGTTGTTTCTTCCCACCTTGTAAGATAATTTATACAATTTATAATGTAACGTGATCTAGTCTTGCACACGGGTGGGGAAATAGGACCCACAAATTCAATTTCCCACTTTTCAAAAGGTTCTACACTAGCAATAGGCCTTAAAGGAATTTCATCTCTATGCCCAAGCTTTCCAAGGTGCTGAAAATGATCACATGCCTTACAATATTCTTTACAATCCTTATATAGTGTTTCCCACCATAGGCTAGCCAATAAAATCTTGCATACGCAGTAGCATCTCCTACATAATGTCCACCTGCAATCCCACCATGAGCTTCCTCCATAATAGCTTCGTGCTCATGCTCAAGCACACACGGTGCAAAACTTCATCCCGACCTAGTTTGTATAAATCTCCACTAATTAACATATAGGGTGCGATGCATATGGAAAGTTGTTTCTTCTCTAAACTCTTCGTCCCTTTAGGTACCACACCAGTACGTAAAAAGATAGCAATGTCTTCCAATTCATAGGGCACACAATTTAATCTAAATATTTGGGCATCTAGAATTGTATCCTTAATGCTTTGTGTGTACTTTCTGAATTAATCCTTGATAAGTGATCTAGTCCAGAATTTCTCTTGCTTGTTTTTACCACAACTGTAAAGTGAAATTCTCGAAACAACAAAATCCAACGGCATATGCACTCTGCAAAATGGGCTTGTTCACCAAGTACTTAAGTTCCATGTGATCTGTATAGAATATAAATGGGGTAGCCAGCAAGTACTATCTAAACTTATGCAGCATGTAGATCATGGACAAGGCTTCACACTCTGTAGTTGTATAGTTCAGTTTAGTGGAGTCAACTTCCTACTTGCAAAACAAATAGGATGATCAACAATACCTTCTCTAGGTTAGGCTAATATTGCACCAATGGCCATGCCAGAGGCATCCACATGCACATGAAAAGGTTTTGTCCATGAAGGAAAGCATAGAATAGGTGTTTTAGTAAGCCTTTCCTTCAATGTCTCAAACACACGCTATTGTGCTTCACCCTAATGGAACTTTCCCTTACTCTTCAACAATTCCTCCAAGGGTGCAGTGATCTTAGCATAACCTTTGATAAAATTTCTATAATAACATGTGTGCCCCAAGAATCTATGCACCTCACTCTGGTTAGTAGGTTCCTCTAAGCCCAAAATAACAAAGCAACCTTAGCAGGATCTACCAACAAGCCTTCTTTACAGATAATATGTCCCAACAAAGTCCCAAAGGGTGTAGCAAAAATGCACTTCTTAATGTTTAAGGAGATGCTCAACTTCGAAACCTCTCAAACATAAGTCTTAAATTATCACAATGGTATTTCACTAGCCCATAAACTATCCAATCATCCAAGTAAACATGTAAGAACTTATGAATGAATTCTTAGAATGCTTGCACAACAATGCGCGAAAAGATCTGTAGGTGCATTCTTCAATCCAAAGGGCATAACTGTGTATGAAAAATTCCCCACTCAATGGTGAAAGTTGTATTCTCTTGATCCTCTTTAGCAATCCTCACCTGATGATATCCAGAAAATCCATTAGTGAAGGAGTAAATCTCATGCCCTGCAACACCTTCCAAAATTTCTTTAGTAAAAGGTGTGGGGAAGGGATATATTACACATGCAGCATTCAACTCCCTATAATCCACACAGATTCTTATCCTTCCATTTTTATTTATGTTTATCAACATAGGGCTAACCCACTCTGACTCCTCAATGGGCTCAATGATTCCAAATTTCAACATCTTATCAATTTCTTCCTTTATCTTGACACATAGATTAGGATTCATCATGTATGTCCTCTTCCTAACTAGGCACACACCTTCCTTTAACTTGATCCTCATCTCACCCAAAGAGTGATGTACTCATTTTAACTCATGATAACCTCTAGAAATAAGTCTTAGAAGTCACACAAAGAACTCAATTATCTTTGCAACCTCTGAGTCATACCAATAATATCCAATGATGGCCTCCTTAGGTTCAACATCTATCCCAATGTTAACCTTCTTCATTTTCATGGGCTCATGAGTACGCACGTGCCTTCTCATCTACACTGTCTAAGACCTCATGTATACCCACAATATGATCAACATCCAAATTTTCCACTTCTTCATCATCAATCATGTAGACCATTTTTCCTTTTTCTTTCTTTAGGCAGGCACACCTAATTTTTTCTTCATCTCTTTCTTCTTTAAAATGTGCCTCTAGATCGACTCACTAAAGCAATTCTGAAAAAGTTCCTCATCCTTTTCACTGTCCCCATTTTTAAGTGCTATATAACTTGTAAGGCCTCATTAAATGGAGGTTTAGTAGAAAAATAGTCAAAGGTTTAAATCGTGCATGCAATCGGTTCTTACCAATTCTAGGTTTCTCTATTCAACTCTACATAAACATACCATGCGCATGCGTAGCCTCGCAAGGTGAAGTAGAACTTGTGCACCCATAGTGAAGGTGGTAAGGCCTCCTGCCCCTTTATCCAAAGTCTCTCACACTGCTAAACGTGATGTGAAGTAGAATCCTTCCCATGGAATTCACATGTCTTAGTAGGTGCATTGCTCGAAGAAATATAGCAGAGAATTCCATTCTCAATTTGCCCACTCTAAAAGACAATCTTTGTGTACCATCCATTAGCGGTCGTTGTGTCTGCGTAAGGTATATACTAGAATATTACTTCTCTCCACTTGGTCTATCCACTAAACTTCCATAATGCGTCGGGATACTTTAGGATTTCCTTCACTAGTGTACCTTGGTACTGGTTACTACCCAAATGCCTAACAAAGTGTGGTTTACTTATGCATGTAACTTCACTCTTCATCTCATGCCCAATCATTTCATAAGTCTCATGTGCCCAATTTTCACATACAAAACTTGTAGTATTACTCATAGATTGTGCATCATCCCACTTTGAATATCTCCATCCTTTAAAGGCTCAAGTACTTGGGATCTCTAATGGTGCACACATAAATTTTGTTCAAATCCTCTTCACTCAAAGGTTCTACATAAGGTGCATCTTTTCTATTCATCAAAGGAATGATGATGTGTTCTTCCTTGTTCTCAAAACTGATATATCCTTTATTAAAGTGCAGATCACCATTATTTGCATGCCTGTAGACACCAAAATTGGGTCACACTCCCCTTTCTCCCTAGTCAAATAACTGGCTCAAACATACTCAACTATCCAAGGCCCCTTCCACCCCACACCACTATTAATTTAATTGATTTAATTAAATTAATATATATCCTCACAATATTTATTATCTAATTATCTTAATTTCTACCCCACCACCTCACCTAGACACCTCATCCAACCACCTCACACTAGACCTATTCTTGGCATGTTTCCATAACTAAAAATAACTAAGTCTTACTTACCTTAATGAGCTAAGATTTGGTCTAACCCTAAAATCAATCCTAAAATATCTCTAACCACATTCCCACCCATTAGAAGGGAAGTTTCCGTTCTAATCCGCGAGAACAAACTAATCTGGGCCCAAGAAATTAGAAAGATCTTCCCATTTTAGTAAACCTAGGGAATCCCACCTTAACCGATGTCGGTCACCCTAAATCGACGTTGGTCAACCTGGAACCATCGTTGGTTACCATTTATTCACCTAAACAACCTTGTTTTTGGGTTGGCACATTCTGAGAGCAAGAAGACAGAAGAGAGCTGCATGCAAGTAAAACCAGAGTCTTTTCATGCACCCAGACATCTATAACTAGCACGAGGACAAATACATAAGCATTGGCACTCATGGTAACATTCTGGGAAGCGTCACTATTGCACCAAGATCCATTCCATCAACCGATCATCACCACCACCCAACCATTAGACCTGCAACATTGGTAAGTGTTTTATCATTAATTACTTTCATTCTTATTGTGTTCATAGATTTGTCATCACTTTTATTACCATTCTTCTATTAACATTCCCATTCGTCAATAGCCATCTTTCGACAAACCCAAAACCTCATTCAACGTTTATCGGATCCTATCCTAACCCTTCCACCTCTCTGGGTGCTCTCAATATTCCACGTAACTCACCATCTCCTTCTTTAGCCCCGTCTAACCTCACATAAACTCTATGATAAGGTTTTCATTGAATTACTATCACCCCATCAGACTGATTTGAGGTTACCCATAACCATCATCGTTCTCCCTTAACCATCGTCGGGTATACCCAAATGACATCGGTCTCTGTGTTTTATAACCTACCCAAGAACAAAGCCAAAAACCTCTCACCAATTAACCTAAACAACCTAGAATCGACCACTGACTAGACCCCAAGCACTTCGACTTGAGGACACCTCATCCTTTAGATCTAACTATAACCTAGCCTATTGTGATTGTATTTGCTTATTGTACTTGAATGAGATACCTAAATCATATCAACTACAATAGGACTTTATTTATCTATCGCATTGATTTTTTTAAATAGTGGATTGACAGCCATCTAGGAAGTATCACACTTCCCAAAACTAGCATACGCTAGGCAGTCCACTGTCATATATCATTTAACTTCTCTTTTGTGGTCTTGTTTTCTATTACAGGTAGTTCCTCCTAGCCAAAAGGAAGCTCTCACAATCGGCATTGGATCGAGAAGTCAAAACGTGCACAACAACCATCAACCAACCCATTTAATAGGTATTCCTCCTAGCCCATAACCTTATTTGTTTTGTCATTCAAAACATAAAGAAAATGGTGAAACATTTCGCACACTGGTGGGACCCATCGGGGTTCTATTACATTTTCTTCAATCCTAGGCAAAAGTCGTGTGTTTGTTTCCTTCAAAAATCTTACACATTAATCTTCTTCCTTGGTAATCTTCTTCTTTTAATTTCTCTAAAGGATATATTTTCTTTTGATGCATTTAAACAGAACCATTCTTCTTGCTTTTTGCATTTAGTGAAAGAGCATATCCTCTCCTATTCACCATTTGTGTCATCAAACATAATCTTTTGATTTTGGCTTTAAATTGGTTGTATTACATTCGATTTGCTGCATTTAACTCACATTAAAATTAGGCAACCTATATGCTAGAAGTCATGCCTGGTGATGGTTGACACAAAGAATCGTGAAAGCACATTCTCTCTCTCTCCCCGTGTCTTACCAAAATTACACAAAATTGAAATATACACATCTTTCTTAAACAACATCTTACTCGCGAACACTGTCCATGATCACATGATCAGATTGCGAGTTCTCCTAGCTTATTGCCTCTCGTTGAGCCATCATCTTAGAGGACAGCCCACCCCCCGCCATAACATACTGAAACCTCTCATTTTAGAAATCCTTCTTCATAGGATTCCTTCCAACAAAAAAATATATATTCTAAATACACAGTCACTTCTAAATAGCCAATTGAACACACAAAGAAAAATCACTCTTAGGATCATATTTTTCTTAGCGTTCTTCTTGCTTTGTGTTTTGAGGTGTGAGGACATGATTCCACATTTTTTTTTTTTCCTTGCACACTCCCCATCATAGTTGGAGTATTCCAACTTTATCTGAGTGTGTCAGGGCCCCATCTTCTCATTCTCAAATTCTTGAGTTTGATTCTTCACTTGATTTAAATCACAACCCAGTTTTCTTCATTTCTATCTCAATTTCGTAAGTAATCGCATCGGTCCAAATGACCATTGTCAGTTTTCATCTAACCGTCATCAATTAAACCTAACCGGTGTTGGCTCCTGACTTTCTAGGTACTTTGGCCTGGGATAGTCTTCATTCATCATTTTGTTCTCATTTTTGGCCCTTTGGGCACTAACATATTTTATTGATACTTTATTCTCTCTGTTGATATTACCATCATATAGAAAACATCTCCTTGTATTATCTATTAACCGTATTTCATTTTTTAAATCGGGATTTTCCGCAATGACCGCGATCGGTTTCTTAGATCGACGTTGGTTTTCCTACAACCATCACTATCAACCGACCATCTTCGATGTCTCGTATTTGATTTTCTAAATCCAAATATTGACCAAATTCACTCTCTCAGCCTCATTCTTTTATGTCCTTCTACTTTCTGTGTCCTCTACAAAATACAGTCTTACCAGGTTAGCACTTGTTCACATGGTGTTGACTCACGCCTAGACCAACACACTCATATTCCATGCCCCGCCAACCACTCCCACCTATTCCTTCATCACCTTCCATCCTGTCATCTATGGATCCTACTTAGACTATCACCATTACCGTAGGTGACAAAGAATTTGCATGACTCCTTGATCAGAATCCTGCAACCTGGTAGTTCTACCTCTCTCACTCTTCCACCCAGGACTCCTCATGTCAATTTATATATGGCATGCATGTATCCATCTCTCCTACCCTTATTCTTGCTTCTGCATCAGCCCCTAATAATGCAAAGCATTACCTTCACCTACTTCCTCCCCAATGCTTTCATAGCTAGGACCCATACTGTTATGACCAATGCTTCGCAGATTCACCACACCCGTAGTATTTGTTTTCCCTCGCCGAGCACCAAAACTATAGCCTCATTCGCACCCATTGTCTCACAAATACCCATTTCAACACAACCACCTGTGGTGTCATTGACCCTACTCCATTCCAGAATATTGTCCTCTCCATCCCACAAACATCGCCCCTAATTGCTACTAGGGGTCACTACGATCGTCCCACCTACATACACATACTATCAACAACCCCTATCTCCTCTATCACCCATTCTCGGATACATACCCTCTATGTTGGTCCCTATTCTCAATATCCCTATTCGCATCACTATATAATGGAATACCACCCACATCACAGGTTCAATACCGGCCCCCTTATTTCACCACAACCTACTAATGACCTCATCAAGTTTATGATGGAAAATATGTAGACAGTAGAAACATCGGTTTCCAGCTCACGCAGTTCCTCACCTATGATGAAATTTGTAATGAGCCTATTCACCCATCCATTCCTATTCAACCATACCTCGTACATTGGGAAATGCCAAAATTCAACCGCTTCAATAGCAAAGAGGACCCAAAACAACATTTGCGGTCCTTTAAACATGGGTGTTACCTGATTGCCCACGGTGATGATTTACTTCTGAGGACTTTCCCAATGTCCCTAACAAGACCTGCATTGGACTGGTACAATGGGCTACTAAGACATTCCATCTACTCATTCAATAAACTAGCCTAGGCCTTCTTAGACCACTTCTCAATTAATATTGTCAAGAAGGTTACCATGACTTATCTTTATTCCACTCGATAGTATGACGATGAGTCTATCACTAACTTTGTCCTCATTGGCATCATTTAATTAATCACTCGTATTATAGCTACCTCAAACTAAGATTATAGAGCTATTTACTCAAGCTTTTGCTAGACACATCTCACCAACCCTGTAGGTTCAAACCTTTCACACTTTGGATGAGGCATTCACCATGGCACAAAAATTGGAAATTTGTGCTATTAAAGAAAAGAAGAGTCAACTTTGTAACAAGAATATCACATTAAAATCAAATGATGCTTCATTATCTTCAAAACCCCAAAACAACTATTCAAAACCCAAAGGATCTTCCAACACCATAATTCTCAAGGTTGGCCCCCTCATCAATCAAACCCAACAAAACCCACTTCTAATCTCTCTCCTGTCCAAGCTTTCTAGTTCAGATAAGAACAACGAAAGTACACTTCCATAGGAGAATCTTATTCTTTTGTTTTGGAAAAGCTTGTTAAGGTTGGTGCCATTACCCTTCCACCTATAAAACCACATACTAGTTTTGACCCTGAGCAACCCATGCCCACATGGTATAAGGAACATGACTTCTGTAACTATCATAGTGTCAAAGGTCATAGTGACAATAGCTACATCACCTTCAAGAATATCATTCAAGAAATGTTAAACAATGGAGATCTAGTCTTAGATAGCCTGAATGCACCACTAACCAAAAGCTACACATCTTCAAGAATTCATTCCGTAATCATGCCTCATCTTCCAACAAAGTTGGTGATCCTCAAAAATGAAGAATGTCTCGAGAGGTCTCGAGCTATTTTTGATGACATACCAATTGCTTCCCAATTACCTCATGTGCCTTCCATAGATGAAATCTTAGCCCGAGCTCCCCTACCTGCACAAGAGCCTATTTCATCTACTCCTCCACCCATAGATGCACCCCCTTCATTTTCTTCTTCACTCATGGAAGAGCCTATAATTAAGACGCCGCCTTTGACCCATCAACTTTCTCGAACAATTGTCAATGGCACATCTCCTACTCAGAGAAGATGCAGGTCCACTACCTACACCAACATAAGGAGAGTCCACTTCATCTAGCCCATCCTCTCCTCTACCCATGGAGGATACTATAGAAGTACCAATACCATAGATTACCATTCACCATCGGGCCCTCAAGATCCCGTTGATGCTTTCGGCTGCTCTCTTACCCACAAAGTCTCGAGGCTAGCCATTTCCTATATCTCAAACACATTTTACATGGATAGCCACTTGATCTATGTCATCCTCGCTTACATCAACACCATTTTCACACTTGGTGATCACCTAAACTATGTCAATAGAGCCTTACTTTTGCGACGCCTTCTACTTCCTCAAGTTTAACGCAAATGTAGTTGTCACTCGCGTGACACCTCCACTATCTATCTAAAAGTTTTTCGAGAAACCAAACCAAACACAACCACAACTATTGCAATACCTTCTACATCATTGCTCATGGCCCAACTCAAACCTCTTCCCATAGCCCAACATAGATCTACACCCAAACACCTACCCACACCTATATCATCTACCTTACCTAAACCTATTAATACCTTAGAGGTCATACCAATAGCTAGCCTTACTCACCCACCCATCAAATTAGATTTAGCCACATCTTCCAAAACTAATAGTAAACTTAACATGGCCCCTAAAAAGAAGATCCAACCTCCTAGACCTCATACACCAACCTTTCCTACCACACCATTCTCACCTTCACCCCTTCCGTCCATCCTAGGACCTCACCCCTCGACCCTGGCCAAGAAACCCCCATCCACCGGTAAACCAAGAACACAGCAACCCATTTCCCCATCACAGACCTCTAATATACCCAAGCAATCCACACAACTTCGCCCTCACCATAACCTTCTTTTCTACCCATACCTCCACTACCGCTAATAACTTCTTCACTACCCATGACACTTTCTTCCCTTTCACTCACGCCTCCTAACCAACCCACACCACTTAACTCCACAAAGACTCGATTACCCCCATGGGTAGCCTGCCCTCTTCCACCATCAACTTTTCCCTCCCCATCTTATACACCTGTATCACCTTTGCCCAAAAGAATGCAACCTAAAGCTAAAAATCCACTACCCTCCAATAAGGTAGTTAAACCAACCAAACCTTCCATCACCAGTTCTTCTACCATGCCCCTACCCAAGCAGATACAACCAACACCTAAGACCACACCACACACCAAACTAGTAGACCAACCTACTCCCCCTCTTGTAAAGACTCTTCCTCCATAATCAGTTGTACCTGTACCCAAACCCACATTCACCTCCCATTGTGATCCACTAGTAGGGTCCTACGCCAAAATCCTAACCAATCTCCTCAAAACTTATGTCATCACATTACCACCTCTTAGACCTTACAACCCACTCAAACCCAAACCAACAAGGTTTTATGAAACCAAAATTTGTGCCTATCATCATATTTCAGACACAATGTAGAGAACTATAAGGCTTTAAAACCGCTCTCATCTAATTGTGTCCTCATGAAGAAAATTTGATGAGGACCCCATTTCACCTTCACCAATTTCCACAGATCTTCCCCATTACCTACTCAGCGACCAAAATCTCCACACCCACAACTCCTCGATCTACCCCCGAGATTCGAGATCAACATGGTTCGTATAAGAGAGTTGGCCAAACCACCACTAAAATGCCAATGCACCCTACTCATTTAACAAGGATCGTCTCCCTCACTAGGTTTTTTCCCTCATGCCGCTATACCTTCCATGACACACCCTCTTCATCCACCTACCCTCAGATTAACATGATCAACATTGACGCCTATTCTTAGAAAGACAAGGGCAAGGAAAAAGTAAATGGCCCATCAACCAACCCTGTACCCAACATACCATCTCGCACTCCATACCCAAAGTCATCATTCGGGTCCTACATATCCTATTTTCGATTGGGTCACACATTACACAATGCTAAAAACTACACCAATCCCCCTTAAAATGTCTTTATATTACCTCGCCCAAACCTCGAGTCACATTGTCAAGCCCTCATAGAGGTCCTTCAATCTATTTAAGTCTTACCAAATGACCCCACACCCGTCACCTCCATCATTACCCCTCACCACGTAGCCTCTCTCACTAGATCTTTGTGTTCCCCTACTCCTCCACCTACTCATAAAGTGGTAGCCCATTAGCTTTTTAGATGGAAAGATTACTCCTTTCCATCCGACAAACTTGACCCCACTCTTTTAATCTCCATCTTTATTGATAATATACGCATATGACGTGTTATGATTGATGGTGGTGCTAGCATTAATATCATCTCCTCCCATGCATATGACCAAATTTGGATACCTACCAATTGCATGCATGGTAACCATGTTATGTTCCACTCCTTCAATGACATCATGACCTCTACCCTAGGTACCATTTTTCTTCATGTCCGAGTGGGCCCCCATAGTGTCTTGGAACTTTTCTATGTTCTTGAAGGAGATTTCCAATATAAATTACTACTCATCCAACCTTGGATCTATGTTATGGGTTGTGTCCCTTTGACTTTACATCGATGCCTCAAATGTGAATACAAGGGACATAATTACACCATCACTGCCGACCCATCACCTTTCAAGACATGTAACATGCTATATTGGCCCAATGATGTGCTTATACCGGTCAAGGCATCTACCATTGTCACCACTTCACCTTCACCCATGAGCCCATCCACAAAATTTCCACTACTTCTGTTGCATCTAACCTTGTTATCCCCACTGCAGCCTATAGCCTCTACCATCGACCCACTTGTTTCCCCAATATCTAGTGAGACATCTATACTGCTACCAACATACCAACATTGATCCCTTAGAAGGTTTTTTTTAATGCCTCATTATGGGGGAATACCACCTATACAATATCAATACATTCCTCACCCCACAAGAGTATGGGAATCGTGTCAACACCCCCACTACAACAACCGTGATCGGGTGATGTTTTTCCTTATGGGCCTCCCCACCTTCGCATCAACCTAACATATGGGGGACTTGATATTGCCACCTATAAACTCAAACCTCCATCCCAAGCCCAACAAATTTTGTCTAACCTATACTCCCTCACTAATCACCGCTTCGCTCACACTTTCCTCCACCGGTGCGTGTGGAAAGGATTTTCTTTGGTTTTTATGAACAAGGCCGTCCATACTGTCATTTTTTGTACCTCTCGTAAACACAATGACCGTAGTGGCATTAGTTTTGATGCTCCACCCTCCAAGAAGGTTCACGTCAACCTTATCCAGGATGAGAAATCTTCCCCTCTCATTCACCCACATTACCATCTTCACCCACGGAGTCCATAGATCCTGAATCTATTCCTCCTAACCTTTTTTTTTTCGTAAACACCATTTCCTTGGGACTGTTGACCTATCAACGCGATGGAAAGGCTCCCTCTTCTCTCCCATTCCTATATCCTGACATGATCGATGACGATACGCCTTCAATTAACATTGTTCAATGTCAAGATGATGAGTCCATCCTCACCTACCTTGGTGCAGAAGACTCTTATATTCATCGGCCGCTACCTATGAGATGCAAACCATGTTAAATAAATCAACCATCGAAGTCAACATTAATACTCAGACAACCCGCACATTCTAAAGATTGGCCAATCCTTAGACGCTATTGACTAGCAAGCCTTCACCTCTTTCGTTTGGGACCATAGCAACGTGTTTTCTTGGTCCTATGCCGATATGCCTAGTATTGACCCAAAAATCATGGTTCATAATATCGTAACCATTCCTGATGCCAAACCCATCAAACAAAAATCGTGAAAATGCATCCTCGCATTGCTTTTCCGGTCAAAGAAGAGCTTCAGCCGCCTTTCTCTCGCTTCCTTCATTCTACTCATTGATTATCCCCAATGGATTTCTAACATCGTTCGTCACAAAAGTGATAGAGGGACTCCACATTTGCACAGATTTCTGTGACCTTAACCTTGCCTATCCCAAAGATGATTTCCCACTGGAATTGACCAAGTAGTTGATCACACCATTGGCCATGAAATGTTATCACTCAAGGACGGTTTCTCAAAGCAATCAAATATAACTATCTCCCGAGGATCAACACAAGACTACCTTCATTACCCCTTTGGGTACTTTCTACTATCGAGTCATGCCTTTTGGCCTCAAAAATGTTGGTACTACATATCAGCGAGCCATGACTTACATCTTCCATGACATCATGCATCACATATTGGAAGATTATGTCGATGATCTCGCTTTCAAATCCCAAAGCATCAAACCAAACACCTACCCATTCTTAAAGTCATCTTTGACCACCTCATCAAGTATTTTGTTTGTCTTCAACCAAAGAAGTGCGTCTTTACGGTACTTTCAGAAAACTCCTAGGTTTCATCATTTATTTGCATGGCATAGAAGTTGATCCTACTAAATTCAAGGCTATTCTTGAAATTCTCGCCACCCACTAATCTTCATCAACTTTGCAGCCTACAAGGAAAGTTGCAATCAATTCATCATTTTATCTCGTAGATTTCTGACCATTGTCAACCATTCCATCATCTTCTCAAGAAATATGTTTCATTCAAATGGGATGTTGAATGCCATAAATCCTTTGAAGCCTTGAAATAATACCTCCTTCAACCACCAGTGCTCATTCCTCCTAAGGATGACCAGCCCTTCTACCTATATATTTCCACCACTGACCATTCTCTAGGTGCCATGCTCGCTCATCGCGACGACCAACACCGAGAGCAAGTGGTTTATTACATAATTTGTACCCTTCTTGACTACGAAACTAGATATACCCATGCCAAAAACTTTTCCTAGCCTTAGTTTTCATTGCCACCAAACTCTTCCATTACCTACTCAACCACAAAACCTTCGTCATTACTAATACTAACCCATTACACTATATGTATGCCAAACCTTATCAACATCAATGTGCCACACATTGGCTTATTCTTTGGCTGACCTCGACCTTGAATTCATCCATCAAAATTCCAGTAGCGGGCCAAAGCTATCACCAACCAATTGGCCAATGCACCTATTTCAGGAATCAACCCTCTAACTTTGACTTCCCAAATGATTCTATAGCTACCCTTTCCCAAAGGATGACCAGCCCTTCTACCTATATATTTCCACCATCGACCATTCTCTAGGTGCCATGATCGCTCATCGCGACTTAAAAACACCGAGATCAAGTGGTTTATTACATAATTTGTACCCTTACCGACTACGAAACTAGATATACCCATGCCAAAAAAACTTTTCCTAGCCTTAGTTTTCATTGCCACCAAAATTTTCCATTACCTACTCAACCACAAAACCTTCGTCATTACTAATACTAACCCATTACACTATATGTATGCCAAACCTTATCAACATCAATGTGCCACACATTGGCTTATGCTTTTGGCTGACCTCGACCTTGAATTCATCCATCAAAATTCCAGCGCGGGCCAGGCTATCACCAACCAATTGGCCGATGCACCTATTTCCGGGAATCAACCCTCTAACTTTGACTTCCCAAATGATTCTATAGCTACCCTTTCCCTAGACGAACCCACTTACCAAATGAAACTCTTCTTTGATGGCTCCAAGTGTCAAGCATGGGGGTGGGGCTGGTGTTATCCTCATTCTCGCTTGATGGTGAACCTATTCCTTTGTCTTTCAAACTCAATTTTGATTGTACAAACAATATTGCTAAATACAAAGCACTCGTATTGGGTCTCAAGCTGCTTATGCCTTGGATGTTAAGTCAATCAACATCTTTGGTAATTCTCAGTTGGTCATAAACCAAGTCAATGGCATATGCCAGTGTTGTAATGAGATACTTCAAAAGTATAAGCATCATGTAGACATACTTTTGACCACCTTTGACTGTTACACACTTCAAACCACCCCACATTCTACCAATAAATTTATGAATACCATGGCCTGCTTGGCTTCTCAGATACCTACTTCACCCACTGAATCTAAAATATTTATCACCATATAAAAGCTACAATCACCCTCTTATTTACCTTGTGAAGTTTACTCCATCGTAACCATTGCCCCTGACCCACATGACCTTTGGTATAAGCAATATGCAGACTATCTTTCCCTTTCCATTCTACCCATTGATCTCACTCGTAATGGAAAACATGCCTTTCTTAAAAGTGTCTCTCGTTATGCCATCATGGGAAGTCTTCTTTACAAGTGCGGTTTCGATGGCTTTCTCTTACGATGCCTTACAAGCTCTTAAATTCCTTACACCATTAAGGAAGTCCACAATGGAATTTCATGGAGGTCACAGAGCAATTTGGTTTTCGTAAAACGCATCCTTGGCTTAGGCTATTATTGGCCAACCCTAAACCTTGACTTGTTGTGATTATATCAAACATTGCTTGAAATTCCAACAACATGCTAATCTCCATCACACACCTAGTCATGCTTTAGGTTGTCGCACGAGACCTTTAGCCTTTCTCTCAATGGGTTTTAGATCTTTTCGGTGAAATCAACCCCATTCTTCACAATGCCACCAATTGATCATAACCACTACCAGATACTACACTAAATGGGTAGAAGCCAAAGCCAAGAAGATATGTGAATTCATCAACCATCACATCATTTGTCGTTTTTGTGTCCTTCACCACATTATCACTGATAACAGAAAACAATTCAAAAACAAAACCCTACGCAAACTATGTGATGCTTTTGGCATCCAAATTAGTTTCTCATCACCTTATTACCTACAAACCAATGGTCAAGCTAAATCCACTAATAAAACCTTGAACAAAATTCTTATGAAGGTATTCAGTGATACTGGGAAAGATTGGCATACGCACATTCCTTTCGCCTTGTGGGCTTATCACACTAGTATTTACACTTCGACTACTGCCACCCCCTTTTCTCTGGTCTATAGTACTGAGGTTATCTTACCTCTCGAAGTCCAGATTCCATCTCACTACAAGACATGCTCAATGATGATGACTTTTACCAAGATTGTTTGGTGCAACTTGAGTTATTAGATGAATGTTGTCTCAATGCTCTTGACCATCTCCAAATTACCAAAAATGTATCAAACGTGCATATGAAAAACACGTTCACGAATGAACCTTCCAAGTCGGCGACCTCATCCTAAAAGAAAATCAACATGTAACCAAAGAGGAGAAAAGTAAACAGGGAAAATTTTCTCCTAATTGGCTTGGACCCTATATCGTTACCCATGCCTATGGATCAAGTGCTTATCATTTATCTTCACTCGAAGGTAAACCGAACCTAATCCCCTTAATGCCTTACATCTTTGACCATTCTATTGTTGATATCAAGTCCTATATCACTTTTTGTCAGTTTATCACTCATCCCTTGAGTGTTTTTCACCTTCCATATTACCCATTTTGAGGATCCACGACTAAACAAGAATCATGTGATTACTCGTCACCTTTTAGCCTTGTCTTCAATATGAGTACCATGGCTCTACTCATAGCATGATTCTCATGGATAATTTTCATCTTCTTCAAGATGGAATCCCATGGTCGTCCATCACTCGAAACCACCTCTTTCATAGTTAATCTTTGTGTGATATGGTCTTGTATTCTAAACAAGAACTTAATCTTCCTTTATAGTCATGTCCATGACTTAAACCTCTAAAAACAAAAAGGGATACAAATCCTTGAGTCAAACTTCTAACAAAAGATGACTCCCTCAAATGGGACATCTCTTCATGCTAATTCCACCACTATAAATAGACTGCTCCCTTGAAGGACGGCTATATAAGGTCATTACAAAAATGTAATAAATATCTAGAAGCTTCCCGCATCGATCAACTTCATGAAGACCTCAAGGAGATAATATATTCAGCCCATATAGACTTCCCACATCGATCAGTCTATAAAAAAAAGATGAAATTTTCGTCATGGACTTGCCTATTCTTGATCCTAAGTTTCTTGTTCCGATAGACACACTATCGTACACTAAGTTACGCTCAACCGCCCATTCTCACCTCCTTGCCTTTTTCACCTAATTTCCTTGTTACTTAAGGGACTTTCCGCAAACGTGACATTTTATGATTATGTGACTTTTTTCACCCTTAGAATGGTCCATTATGCAACACCTTTAGGGTATTTTGTTCATGAGCCTCTCTTAGGTATGATCGACTCATTAGGGTTCTTATCAATTAAGTGGCTCTTTTTACCACCTCTTACCATTCACCTTCCTCATTACTTGTTGACTATCCTATACAGGGCTAGATCATCAACACCTATATTTAAAAACCACTCAACCACACCTACGATCTAAACTCAATCATGCCTATGACCTACATTCACCCATGCCTAGCACCCATCAACCCATTCTACTATTTCACCCTAATCTTCCCTAGCTTATGGGAGAACTACATCAGCCTGAGGTCCCTTTTCACCGGGACTATGTAGGAAGCACTCGAGGGCATGGGGCCCTTGGAGGTTAGCTCAGCCACTCTCTACCCTAACCAATTCCCCTTTCCCTTTCCTTTTCCTATTCACATTCTACCCTAGTTAGTTTCCTTTCTATATCAATAATTGGAAATTAAACCACACAAGAAACAATTGCTAAACATCTTTACCATCATAATTTACACATTCATTTCATCACATCTACCATTTCTCTACCATAATCATACATTTTCCTAAAAATCATCTTAACACGATCCATACCATCACAAATTACACACATTAATGAATTAGAAATTCAATCAACCACAAAACCTAACTCGATCCATGCCTAGGACCTGACTCCATCATGCCTAAACTAACCTAACTCAATCCATGCCTATGACCTAACTCCATCCATGCCTATGACCTGACTCTATCATGCCTAACTTACCTTGTTTCCATCACATGTACAATATCATCATCGAAAGTACATATACACATCACACCTATAAATATCATATATATATATATATATATATATATATATATATATATATATATGTCTACTCAAATATCTCCATTATATAATGTCTCAATATACAATGTCTCAATACAAATGTTTAAAATCATCGACGCTGTCACAATATCATAAACAAAACATCATTAGCGCATAGGCCAATATCATATACAAAATCATCACATGCACGCAGTCATTCCATGTCACAGATAATCCCTATACTATTCAAAATGGCGATATCCCTCACCTACTCCTCGATATTCGTGTCGGTCTCTCCTAACTCCTCTCCCACCCAGATTGCTCCACCTCACCTTGGTACGGTCCCACGTACTTTCCTCTTGCCAAGCCACAAAAGTCTCATGCTCTCGTCATTTTCATAAAATCCAAAACATACAAATGAATCCATATTATATGGATTTTTTCTTTTTATATACCCACATTGACCTAACCGACGTCGGTTATACCTAAATGACATCGGTCTTGTGCCCTAGCAAACCGTGGTCGGTTGTACCCAAACCAACATTAGTCATCTTCCTAATAAACCATGATCGGCTTACCTAGACCGTCACCGGTTATGTATGACCGGCATCGGTTACTGTCATACTCTTGTCCATACCCTTTCCCCATTTCCGACCAACACTTAACCAACCCACCACCATTTGACCTTACCCACCCTTATTGCAACCAACCTCCACACCTACCTTACCTATACATATCCTTCATTGCATTTAGGAACTTGTTATTTTACCCGTACCTCAGGCCCTACCCATGTCGTGACCTCACTACCTGGACCCAGAACATTTTTAATGACCTATGAACTCATGTGCTCACTATACCTTGTGACACTGTTACCCGTGTTGTTTGACCTAATGACCTTACCTTGCCTATTGTCATGTCATTTATCCTGACCCAACCTTTGGTGTACTAGAACATACCTACACATTCCTACGCACTGACCTGCGATGTGCTTCCACACCATATCCTATACCTTGGATACTAGAATCACCTCAACCTTGTTTGGATAACCCTATCAACCTTAGATGATGTAGAGTTTACATGCTCTTCAACTGGTATTGTGTCATAGTTTATACATGTGCATGCATTCGACTGTCACTACCTTTGACCCTAGCCCATTACCTTGATTACCTGATTAGACCTTTAACCCATTACCCCCATTTTCCACCTTCCTCTTCATCACATCCACCTTTTATCAAACCACTCACCGATTTTTTCTTCTACCTCATCAGTTCCTAGTTTGAGGGGGATCACCTTCACCCACACATGGGGCAACCACATCTTATTTTTTCAACGTTGCTTACTAATACAAGCTACGCAAAAAAAGGGGCAAAATGTAGACACCAAAATTGGGTCACACTCCCCTTAGTCCCTAGTCAAATAACCAGCTCAAACATACTCACCTAACCAAGGCCCCTTCCACCCCACACCACTATTAATTTAATTGATTTAATTAAATTAATATATATCCTCACAATATTTATTATCTAATTATCTTAATTTCTACCCCACCACCTCACCTAGACACCTCATCTAACCACCTCACCCTAGACCTATTCTTGGCATGTTTCCATAACTAACAATAACTAAGTCTTACTTGCCTTAATGAGATAAGATTTGGTCTAACCCTAAAATCAATCCCTAAAATCTCTCTAACCACATTCCCACCCATTAGAAGGGAAGTTTCTATTCTAATCCACAAGAACAAACTAACTGGGCCCAAGAAATTAGAAAGATCTTCCCATTTTAGTAAACCTAGGGAATCCCACCTTAATTGACGCCGGTCACCCCTAAACCGACGACGTTGGTCAACCTGAAACCATTTTCGGTTACCATTTATTCACCTAAACAATATTTTTTTAAGTTGGCACATTCTCGAAAGCAAGAAGATGGAAAAAGAGCTACATGCAAGTATAATTAGAGTCTTTTCACACACCCAAACATCCATAACCAGCACCAGGACAGATCCAGAAGCATTAGCACTCACAATAACATTCCGGGAAGTATCACTACTGCATCAAGCTCCATTCCATCAACCGATCATCACCACCACCCAACCATTGGACCTGCAACATTGGTAAGTGTTTTATCATTAATCATTTCCATTCCTATTATGTTCATAGAGTTTTTATCACTTTTGTTATCATTATTCTATTAACATTTCCATTCCTCCATAGCCATCTTTTGAAAAACCCAAAACCTCATCCACCCATTTATCAAATCACCTATCTTGACCCTTCCACCTCTCTGGGTGTTCTCAATATTCCCACAGACCTCTCCATCTCCTTCTTTAGCCCCGTCTAACCTCACCTAAACTCTATAATAAGGTTTTCATTGAATTAGTATCACCCCACTTTATACCGACGACGCTTTGTTACCCATAAGTGTCGTTGGTCTCCCTTAACCGTCATCGGTTATACCCAACCGACATTGGTCTCTATGTTTTATACCCTTCCCAAGAACAAAGCCAAACAACCTCTCATTAGTTCACCTCAACAACCCTAATTAGACCCCGACTAGTCCCCGCACTTGACAAACACCTCATCCTTTAGATCTAACTATAACCTAGCTTGTTGTGATTGTATTTGCTTATTATACTTGAATGAGATACCTAAATCATATCAACTACAGTAGGAATTTATTTATCTGTCACATTGATTTGTTTTAAACAGTGGATTGACAGCCATCTAGCAAGTATCACACTTCCTAGAACTAGCATACGCTAGGTTTTCCACTGTCATATATCATTTAACTTCTCTTTTTTGGTCTTGTTTTCAATTACAGGTAGTTCCTCCTAGCCAAAAGGAAGCTCTCACATCAGCATTGGATCGAGAAGTCAAAACATGCACGACAACCATCAACCAACCCATTTAACATGTATTCCTCCTAGCCCATAACCCTATCTTTTTCGTCATTCAAAACATAAAGAAAACTATGAAACATTTTGGCACGCCCAGTGGGATCCATCGGGGTTCTATTGCATTTTCTTCATTCCTAGGCAAAAGTTGTGTGTTTGTTTCCCTTCAAAAAGCTTACACATTAATATTCTTCCTTGGTAATCTTCTCTTCTTTCTAATTGCTCTAAAGGATACATTTTCTTTTGGTGCATTTAAAAAGAACCATTCTTCTTGATTTTTGCATTTAGTGAAAGAGCATACCCTCTCCTATTCACCATTTGTGTCATCGAACATAATATTTCGATTTGGGCTTAAAATTGGTTGCATTACATTTTGATTTGCTACATTTAGCTCACATTAAAATGAGGGCAACCTATATGCTGGAAGTCATGCCCAATTGATGGTTGACACAAAGAATCATAGAAAGAACATTCTCTCTCTCTCTCTCTTACCAAACTTGCACAAAATTGAAATATACACATCTTTTCTTAAACAACATCTTACCTGGGAACACTTGTTTGCGATCACATGATCAAATTGGCAGGTACTCCCTAGCTTATTTCCTCTATCGAGTCATCATCTCAGAGGATGGCCCGCCCCCACCATAACATACCTGAAACCTCTCCTTTTAGATATCCTTCTTCGTAGGATGCCTTCCTAACCAAAAATTATGTTCTAAATACACACAGTCAGTTCTAAATAGCGTAAGTTGAACACACATAAAGAAAAATCACTCTTAGGATCATATTTTTCTTAGCATTCTTCTTGCTTTGCATTTTGAGGTGTGAGGACATGATTCCACATTTTTTTTTTTCCTTACACACTCCCCATCATAGTTGGAGTATTCCAACTTTATCTAAGTGTGTCAGGGCCCCATCTTCTCATTCTCAAATTCCGAGTTTGATTCTTCACTTGATTTAAATCAAAACCCAATTTTCTTCATTTCTATCTCAATTTCATAAGTAACTGGGGTTGGTCCAATGACCGTCATCGGTTTTCATCTGACCATCGTTGGTTAAACCTAACCGGTGTCAGCTCCTGACTTTCTAGGTACTTTGGCCTAGGATAGTCTTCGGATAGTCTTCATTCATCATTTTGTTCTCATTTTTTGCCCTTTGGGCACTAACATATTTTATTGATACTCTATTATGCTCTGTTGATATTACCATCATACAGAAAACATCTCCTTGTATTGTCTATCAACCTTGTTTCATTTTCTGAAACTGGGGATTTTCCACAATAATCGGCATCGAGTTTCTGTGACCGACGTCGTTTTCCTACAATCGTCACCGATCAAATTGACCATTGTCGGTGTCTGTATTTGGTTTTCCATATCCAAATCTTGACCAAATTCACCCTCCCAGCCTCATTCTTTTATGTCCTACTACTTTCTATGTCATCTATAGAATACAGTCTTACCAGGTCAGCACTTGTTCACATGATACTAACTCACAGCTAGACTAACGCCCTCGTATTCCATGCTAGTCATCAACCACTTCCACTTAGTCCTTCACCTCCTTCCATCCTGTCACCCATGGATCCTACTCAGCCTATCACAATTTCCATAGGTGACGAATATTTTACACAACTCCTTAATCAGAATCCTGCAGCCTTGTAGTTCTACCTCTCCCACTCTTTCGCCTAGGACTCCTCAAAGTCGGTTTATATATGGCATGCATGTATCCATCTCTCCTACCCTTATTTCCAATTCCGCATTAGCCCCTAATAATGTGGTGTTACCTTCACTTGTTTCACCCCTAGTGGTTTCACAGCTAGAACCCATACCCGTTATCGGTATCAATCGCACCATACACCTATAGTATTTGTTGTCCCCTCAACAACCACCCATACCATAACCTCATCCACGCCCATTGTCTCACAAATACCCATTGCAACACAACCTCCCATGGTTTCGGTGACCCCTACTCCATTTCAGAATATTGTCCTCTCCATCCCACAAACACTGCCCCCAATTGCTACTAGAGTCACTACGATCATCCCACCTACATACACATACTATCAACAACCCCTATCTCATATGTCACCCATTCTAGATACATACCCTCTATGTCGGTCCCCTATTCTCAACCTCCCTATTCAGCATCACCATATAATGGAATACCGCCCACATCATAGGTTCAATACCAGCCCCCTTATGCCACAGGAGGAGCCCTTCCACCACAACCTACCAATGACCTCATCAAGTTAATGATGGAAAATATGTAGACACTAGAAGCATTGGTTTCCGGCTCATGCAATTCCCTCACCTATGATGAAATTTTTAATGATCCTATTCACCCATCCATTCCTATTCAACCATACCCCGTACATTGGGAAATGCCAAAATTCAATCATGCTTTAATAGCAAAGAGGACTTACAACAACATTTGTGGTCCTTTAAACATAAGTGTTATCTGATTGCCTACGATGATGCTTTACTTCTAAGGACTTTCCCAATGTCACTGACAAGACCTGCATTGGACTAGTACAGTGGACTACAAAGACATTCCATCTACTCGTTTAATCAACTAGCCTAGGCCTTCTTAGACCACTTCTTGATTAATATTGTCAAGAAGGTTACCATGATTGATCTTTATTCCACTCGACAGTACAACGAAGAGTTTATCACTGACTTTATCACTCGTTGGCATCATTTAATTAATTAGCTCACATTCCAGCTACCTTAGATTGAGCTTATAGAGCTATTTACTCTAGCTTGTGTTAGACACATCTCACCAACCCTATAGGTGTAAACCTTTCACACTTTTGACGAGGCATTCACCATGGCACTAAAATTGGAAATTTGTGTTATCAAAGAAAATAAGATTCAACTTCATAATAATAACATCGCGTTCAAATCAAATGATGCTTCATTATCTTCGAAACCCCAAAAAAACTATTCGAAACCCAAAGGATCTACCAATGCCATAAGTCTCAAGGCTGGCTCCCTCATCAATCAAACCCAGCCAAACCCCCTTGTAATTTCTCTCCTATCCAAGCTTTCCAATTCAGACGAGAATAATGAAAGTACACTTCCATAGGAGAATATTATTCCTCTGTTTTGGAAAATCTTGTTAAGACATTGGCATTACCCTTCCACCTATAAAATCACATATTGATTTTGACCTTGAGTAACCCATGCCCGCATGGTATAAGGAACGTGACTTCTGAAACTATCATCGTGTCAAAGGTCATAGCAATAATAACTGCATCACCTTCAAGAATATCGTCTAAGAAATGTTAGATAGTGGAGATCTAGTCTTTGATAGCCCGAATGTACCCGCTAACCAAAAATTACACATCTTCAAGAATTCATTCCCTAATCATGCCCCATCTTCCAACCAAGTTGGTGATACCTCAAATAATGATAGCAATGTCTACGAGGTCCATGCTATTTTTATGACATACCAATTACTTCCCAATTGCCTCATGTGCCTTCCATAGATGAAATCTTAGCCTGAGCTCCCCTACCTACACAAGAGCCTATTTCATCTACTCCTCCACCCACAGAGGCACCCCCTTCATTTTCTTCTTCACCCATGGAAGAGCCTATAATTAGCATGCCACCTTTGACCCCTCAAATTTCTGAACAATTGTCAGTGGCACCTCTCCTACTCATAGAAGATGCAGGTCCACCGCCTACACCAACACAAGGAGAGTCCACTTCATCTAGCCCATCCTCTCCTCTACCCATGGAGGATACTATAGAAGTACCACTACCTTTAGATGACCATTCACCATTAGACCTTCAAGATCCCATTGATCTGCTTTCGGCTCTCTTACCCACAGAGTCCGAGGCTATCCATTTCCTTGTATCTCAAAAAAATTTACGAGGATTGCCACTTGATCCACATCGGCCCCACTTACATCAACACCATTTTCACGCTTGGTCGATCACCTAGACTATGTTGATAGAGCCTTACTTTGGGGACACCTTCTACTTCCTATTTCAACACAAATGTAGTTGTCACTCGCTGACACCTCCACTATCTATCCAAAAGTGTTTTGAGCGACCAAACCAAACACAACCACAACTATTGTAATACCTTCCACGTCACCACTCATGGCCCAACTCACACCTCTGCCCATAGCCCAACATAGATCTACACCTAAACACCTACCCACACCTATATCATCTCCCTCTATCAATACCTTAGGGGTCATACCAACAACTAGCCTTACTCACCCACCCATCAAATTAGATTTAGCCACATCTTCCAAAACTAACACTAAACTTAACTCGGCCCCTAAAAAGAAGATCCAACCTTGTAGACCTCATACACCAACCTCACCTACCACACCATTCTCACCTTCACCCCTTCCATCCATCTTAGGACCTCACCCCTCAACCCTGGCCAAGAAACCCCATCCACACGTAAACCAAGAACACAGCAACCCATTTTTACGTCACGGACCTCTAATATACCCAAGCAACCCACACAACTTCCGCCTCACCCATAACCTTCTTATCACCCACACCTCCACCGCCACTAATAACTTCTTCATGACCCATGACACTTTCTTACCTTTCACTCACGCCTCCTGCCCAACCCACACCACCTACCTCCACAACACCTCGGTTACCCCCATGGGTAACCCACCATCTTCCACCATCATATTTTCCCTCCACATCTTGTACACCCTGTATCACCTTTGCCCAAAAGGATGCAACCTAAAGCTAAAAATATACTACCCTCCAATAAGGTAGTTAAACCAACCAAACCTTCCATCGCCAATTCTTCTACCATGCCCCTACCCAAGAAGATACGACCAACACCTAAGACCACACGACACACAAAACTAGTAGAGAAACCTACTCCCCCTCTTGTAAATACTCTTCCTCCATAATCAATCATACTTGTACCTAAACCCACATTCACCTCCCATTGTGATCCACTAGCAAGGTCCTACGCCAAAATCCTAACCAATCTCCTTGAAACTTTTGTCATCACATTACCACCTCTTAGACCTTGTGACCCCTCAAACCCAAACCAAAAGGGTTTAACAAAACCAAAATTTGTGCCTACCATCGTGTGCCATGACATAATGTAGAGAACTATAAGGCTTTAAAACCTCTCTCGTCTAATTGTGTCCTCCCGAAGAAAATTTTGATGATGAGGACCCCGGTTCACCTTCACCAATTTCCACGGATCTTCCCATTACCTACTCAATGACCAAAATCTCCACCCCAAAACTCTTCAATCCACCCCCGAGATTCAAGATCAACATGGTTCATATAAGAGACTTGGTCAAACCACCACCCAAATTCCAATGTGCCCTACTAATTTAATAAGGATCATATACCCCACTAGGGTTTTTTCCCTCATACTACTATACCTTCCCTAACACACCCTCTTCATCCACCTCCCCTCAGATTAACATGATCAACATTGCCACCTATGCTCAAAAAGACAAGGGAAAGTAAAAATCAACTGGCCCATCAACCAACCCTGTACCCAACATACCATCCGCACCCATACCCAAAGTCATCATTCGGGGTCCTACATATCCTATTTCCAATGGTGTCACACATTGCACAATGCTAAAAAAACTACACCAATCCCCCCTCAAAATGTCTTTGTATGACCTCATCCAAACCTTGGAGTCACATCATCAAGCCCTCATGGAGGTCCTTCAATCTATTGAAGTCTTACCAAATAACCCCACACCCATCACCTCCATCATTACCCCTCACCACATAGCCTCTCTCACTAGATCTTCGCCTTCCCCTACACCTACACCTACTCACCAAGTGGTAACCCTCAGCTTTTTAGATGGAGAGATTCCTCCCTTCTAGTCTAATGACCCCGACTCTGCTCTTTTCATCTTCATTTTTATTGATAATATAAACATATGACGTGTTATGATTAGTGGTGGTGCTAGCATTAATATCATCTCCTCCCATGCATACAACCAAATTTGGATACCTTCGATTGCATGTATATGGTAACCTTGTTATGCTACACTCCTTCAATGATGTCATGACCTCTACCCTAGGTACCATTTTTCTCCATGTCGCGTGGGCCCCGCACTATCCCGAAACTTTTCTATGTTCTAAAAGGAGAGTTCCAATATAACTTGCTGCTCGTCGACCTTGGATCCATGTTATGGGTTGTGTCCCTTTGAATTTACATCGATGCCTCAAATTTGAACATGAGGGACATAATTACACCATCCCTACCAACCCATCACCTTTCAAGACCTGTAACATGCTATATCGGCCCAATGATGTGCTTGTACCGGTCAAGGCATCTACCATTGTCACCACTTCACCTTCACCCACGAGCCCATCCACCAAAATTTCCACTACTTTTGTTGCATCTAACCTTGCTATCCCCACTACAGTTGTAGCCTCTACTACTAACACACTTGTTTCCCCAACATCTAGTGAGCCATCTATACCTGCTACCAACATACCAACTATTGATCCCTTAGAAGGTGTTTTTAACACCTCACTGGGGAAATCTTTGCCTATACAATATTGATACCTTCCTCACCCCACAAGAGTAAGAGAATCTGCATCAACACCCCATCTATGACATCTACATTGGTGATGTTTTTCCTTATGGCCCTCCCCACCTTTGTACCAACCTAACGTATGGGGGACTTGATATTACCACCTATAAACCCAAACCTCCATCCCAAGCCCAACCATTTTTGTCTAACCTACACTCCCTCACTAACCATCATTTCACTCACACTTTCCTCCACCGGTGCACGTGGAAAGGATTTGGCTTTGGTTTTTATGAACAAGGTCGTCATCATTGTCATTTCTTGTACCTCTCATAAACACAATGACCGTAGTGGCATTGGTTTTGATGCTCCACCCTCTAAGAAGGTTTACGTTGACCTTATCCAAGATGAGAAATCTTCCCCCTCTCATTCACCCACATTACCATCTTCACCCATGGAGTCCATAGATCCTAAATCTATTCCTCCTAACTTTTTTCGTAAACACCATTTCCCTAGGACTGTTGACCTATCAATGCGATGGTGAGGCTCCCTCTTCTCTCCCATTCCTATATCCTGACATGATCGATGATGATACACCTTTAATTAACATCATTCAATGTTAGGACGATGATTCCATCCTCACCTACCTTGGTGTAGAAGACTCTTATATTCATCGGTCGTTACCCTCTGAGATGCAAACCATGTTAAACGAATCAACCATCGAAGTCAACATTAATACTCAAGACGACTCACACATTCTAAAGATTGGCCAATCCTTAGATGCTACTGAATAAGAAGCCTTCACCTCTTTCCTTTGGGACCATAGCAATGTGTTTTCCTAGTCCTATGCTGATATGCCTAGTATTGACCAAAAATTGTGGTTCACAATATCGTAACCATTCCTAATGCCAAACCCATCAAACAAAAGCTGTGGAAAATGCATCCTCACATTGCTCTTCTAGTTAAAGAAGAGCTTCAACACCTTCTCTTGGTTTCCTTCATTCTACCCATTGATTATCCCCAATGGATTTCTAACATCGTTCTATCACAAAAGTGACAGGGGGACTCTGCATTTGCACAAATTTTCATGACCTCAATATCACCTGTCCCAAAGATGATTTCCCACTACTGGCATTTACCAACTAGTTGATCTCATCGCTGGCCATGAAATATTATCACTCATGGATGGTTTCTCGGCTCTACAATGAAATATTACTAGCTCCCAAGGATCAACACAAGATCGCCTTCATCACCCTTGGAGGACTTTCTGTTTGAGTCATGCCTTTTGGCCTTAAAATGTTAGTTCTACATATCGGTGAACCGTGACTTACATATTCTATGAAATCATGCATCACATATTAGAATATTATGTTGATGAACTATTTTCCAAATCCAAGCATTGAATTGAACATCTACCCATTCTTAAAGTCATCTTTGACCACCTCATCAAGTATTGTGTTCATCTTCAACCAAAGAAGTGCATCTTTGTGGTACTTTTACGGAAAACTCTTAGGTTTCATCATTTCTTTGTGTGGCATAGAATTCGATCCTACTAAATTCAAGGCTATTCTTGAAATGCCACCACCCACTAATCTTCGTCAACTTTGTAGCCTATAAGGAAATTTGCAATCAATTCATCATTTTATCTCACAACTTTCCGACCGCTGTCAACCATTCCATCATCTTCTCAAGAAAGATGTTTCATTCAAATGGGATGTTGAATGCCATAAATCCTTGAAGCCTTAAAACAATACCTCCCTAAACCACTAGTGCTCATTCCTCCTAAGGATTACCATCCCTTCTACCTATATATTTTTGCCACTGACCATTCTCTAGGTGTCATGCTCGCTGATCACAACGACCAACACCGAGAGAAAGCATTTTATTACATAAGTCATACCCTTTTTGACTACGAAACTAGATATACCCATGCCAAAAAAAAATTCCTAGCCTTATTTTATGTTGCCACCAAACTCCGTTATTACCTACTCAACCACAAAACCTTCATCATTACTAATATTGACCCATTACACTATATGTATGCCAAACCTTATCAACATCAATGTGTTGCACGTTGGCTTATGCTTCTGGCCGTCCTCAACCTTGAATTCAACCATCAAAATTCCATTAAGAGCAGGATATCTCCACCAATTGGTCGATGCACCTATTTTGAGAATCAACCCTCTAACTACGACTTCCCGGATGAGTCTATGGCTACCCTTTCCCTGGATGAACCTACTTACCAAATGACACTCTTCTTGATGGCTCCAATCACAATGTGGGGGTGGGGCTGGTGTTATCCTCATTCTACTTGATGGTGAACCTATGCCTTTATCTTTCAAACTCAATTTTGATTTTATAAACAATCTTTGCTAAATAAGAAGCACTCAAGATGTTATTGTTATCCAAAATAAGCCCCTTGCTTATTTTTTAGCTAACTCCCTTCATTCCTTCCATCCTTGTGTCTCAGTCATAATTTTTTATCTTTCAAGACAAAAATGTTCGGAAATGGTTTCATTAGATAGAGAATCTTCTCAGCTTTCCAGAAAGGTAAAATTTTGCATCTAACTCCTTATATTTTTTAAGTTATGGCTCGGTGGAGTTTTGGAGGGAAATTTTCCCATGGGAGGTCACCAGTGAATCAAAATGTGCCATGTCAGTGGTAGAATGGCGGGAGGTGGGAGAGACTTTGAAATTTTTCCAAGTATTGGTGGGGAGCACAAAAGAAATTTTGGGCCCATGCAAGCCCGACCAATCACATGACTGCCACGTGTCCTCAGAGCATCAGGAGGTGGAGGGGCAAAAGGAAATTTTCTTTTCACCAAACTATGGAAAATAATGGAATGAAAACCTGCCCCCAATGGCCCATGTCAATTAGAAGCTGCCACGTGTCCACGTGGCTGGTGAAAATCTTAAGGCAGGGTCTGCAGAGGAAAAGAGCTAGTTCAGGCCCGCGCCAATCAAAGCATGCCACGTGTCCCATTCGGGCAGTGGTCGGCAGTGATGGAAAATTTGGGAGCAAAGGCCCGCGACCAATCAAAAGGTGCCATGTGGCATTAGAACTTCAGGAGCTAGAGCTTTTTGGGGAAATTTTTCCAAAGTCAAAATAGGGAAAATTTTAAATTTCGGGCCCATCAAGATTCAATTTTGCCCTAGTTTTTCCTAAAACTTCAAAAGGGCATAACTTTTGATCCAAACATAGATTTTCACGTTCTTGGTATCATTAGAAAGATGGTGAAATTATCTACATGATGGAGGGCTCAATTTTGTGTTTTGGTAAGGTTTAGAGAGAGAAAATAAAAAATTCCTCTGGCACGGGAAGGAGAATAGAACTGACATTTCAACCACCATTTTTAATGAAGTATGGCTCGCATTCTCTCCCAAAGATGGTCAAAAACATCGGGAATGAACTTTTGAGGGTTCCCATGTTGTTTTAATGTAATTTTGTTGGTGGTTGAAGCATCCTTTCACGTTTCCCGCGTTTTCTCCTTCCTGGGCTCGAACCTTCATTATTAAAAGCTAGATTTGGCTCATTTTGTAAAGGTTGGACATTTTTATGTTTTGCAAACTCCCTCTTTCACCCTAAAAAGTGATTTTGTGGAATATCAAACCTCTTTCAAGACTGCAACATGTTTTTGCCTCTCTGCTATTGTAATGCATGTATTTTTGATATTGGAAATGACAATGCAAGCTCTGTGAATGAGTTTCAGTCCTCTTCTTGTGTTGTTTGCTTCATTTCTGATCTTTCATTACATTTTATCAGTTTGTGCATGGTGTTTTGTTGCATTCTCTTAATCTGTGTCAATTTACAAAAGTAAATGTTCACCACTCCTTTGGTGTATCACCTTGTTAGTCTCAATTTTATTTCTTTTGCATCTCTCATCTCTGTCCCCTTGGAATTTAGAGTAGGATTTATAATTTAAACCTCTGTAATTTGCAAGCATACATCTAATCAAAGGAGTTGAGGAACCAGCCTCTAATATGGAGATTCTTTTCCCATTTTTACAAGTCCCACACTTGGGGAAAAGATTCAATGTTGTGCAATCACATTGGATGCCCAAATATCAAACTAGAAATCTAATAAACATCCAGGGGTGCTATGAATTTGCATTAACAGTTTTGGCATGCCTGGTGGGACCTTAGAGGTCTTCATTTTCATTGCAACAAAGTTGATGTGCATTTGTTTCAAGTTTCTTACTTGAAAAGAGCCTTGATCTACACATCTGGTGGCTCTAAAGAGGAAAAATCAACTGGTTTCAGCAGTCATAGTCTGAAGATTCATGAGAAGAATCAACACAAGGTCAAAAGCTAGAGAATAAGGGTTTTCTGAGTATCTACAGCTATCTCCTGGAAGAAGGCATAGAGGAAGGAGGATTCAAAGGTCTCCATCTCCACCAAATAGAACTCTATCAACTCCACCACCTTCTAGACCTTTCACTCAATCAACAAGGGTTCTTAGGCCAATCAGAATGGCACAACCCAACCCTTATGTCAACTTCACTGGAAAAGCCCACCGCTCTCAATGCACAAAATCTAGTTCCAGTTGCAGCATTGAAGAACATTCCATACTTCACTGGAGAAAATCAGACCACTCCTAGTGATCATGTTAAAGACATTGCTAATGTTTGTGCAATCCATGAGATTGTTGAGATGCAAATTGTTGTCAAATTACTGGCATCTTCATTCAAAGGGAAAGCATTGCAATGGTTTAGAAGCCTTGGGGTTGGTTCTATCCAAAATTGGAATCAGTTATGCATAGCTCTCCATGAGCAGTTTGGAGAGAAGGGAGATAACTTGTCTCTATTGGAACAACTGACAACCATCAAGAGAGCTCCCAATGAGCAGCTGACAAACTTCAACTTCATATTTCAAAGGACTTGGGATAGAATTCCAGTGGCAGTTAGGCCAACAGTTGAAGGTGCTTTTCTATACTATCTCAAAGCTTTAAATTCTAATATTTCCATGTTAATTCAGTCCATGGGAGGTACAACTATACCTACAGCTTATAGCATTGCCATTAGGGCTGAAAATTGTTTAATTCAAGCTGGTAAGCTAGCTCCTAGGCCTCCCATGCCCTTGTATCCAAACTTAGAAAATCCAAGTACTAGTCAAACACCTACTATAGCCCCATTCCCACTCCTAGAAATCAGAGTTCAAATGAAACTTCTACTTCATCCCCTAGTGCTTCAAATGAACTCCAAGAAGTCATGAAACAATTACAAAATTTAGGCAATGAGTTGGTTACACTTAAGAGGCAACAAGCCCAAAATTTTAGACCTTATTATTAGCCTCAAGATTAGCCTAATAGGCAGCCATATCAACCTAATAGGCCACCCAATCCAACTGCAAATAAAAATCAGGTAAGGCCTCCTGCCAATAGACCATTTCAGCCCTATAATCCCAATGTTGCATCTACCTCTAAAGCCTTAGTGTCAGTCAAAACAATATAGCTCAAGAATATGCATGGTGTTTCCCATGTAATGAACCCCACAACCAATCTACGTGCTTCAATGGCACCTTGAACCAAACCTTGATGGTGACAACAACTAGTGTAGAGAGTGAAGTGAGCCAGGAAACAAACCAACAACAAGGAACATCCCAAAGCAAAATGCAGCTCTAAATGAGACTACACTAATGAATTGGTGCTGAGGATTTTTGTGGTATGAATCAAGCAATGTCTCAGAGTGTAGCAGCCAATATAAGGTCAAAAATAGGAATATTGGTGAAGGGAAATCATTGGCTCTAGGTGATCCATAACCTTCCATCACTCCATAAAGTGCTAGCAAGCAAAATGCAGTTCCAAACATGCAAGGACAGCCCAAGCCATCCTCTAGACCAACTCAAATGCTAGTTGTTGCTGCCCATGTGCAAGAAAAGAATGTGTAGGCCAAGGGGCAACAAAGAGATGTTTCATCCCCATTCAGTATCATTGATCAGATGAAGAAGACAAATTTCAATATATCAATGTGGGATCACTATCCATCTCGGCTAAAAAGACCTACTACAAGCTGCCATGAAGAATTGGTCAACTTCAAATCAGCCAAGTTCATATGCAAGAGAAGGTACTCACAAATGTTGCTTAGCCTAAAGGGAATCATGGAGGACAATAAGGTAAAATTTTGAAGCGCCCCCAATTTTATGTTTCATCGATCATTGGGGATAAATTAGTACATAATTGCATGATTGATTTGGGGCAAGAAGTTCTATAATGCCCAAGTAAATAGTGATCATTTGGGTCTCCAATATGAGGTTATATCCAAGGGGGTGGTGCAATTGGATGGGATAGCGATAATAATAGTGGGAGTGATCAAATATTTGAACCTTACTTTACATGCATTTCCCAATGTTCTTGTGTTGTAAGATGTGTCGGTGATAGATTTGCCACCACTTTTTGCCCTATGTTTGTCAAGGGATTTCATAGCTAGAATTGGAGGCTACTTATCTGCTGATTGGTCACACATGTTGTTTAGAACTAGATATGGAACTAAGGCCACAATCAGGTCTGAACCTATTGCAAATTTTCACATTGAGCCTCATACCCCAAGCCAAATCAATGCCAACTGTTCAAAGCATTTGATCAAGAGGATTATCCAAGCACAGATGAAGCTGATACAAAAGTTGGGAGCATCCAGATTTGACTCTTGATGAGTGGGCAAGCAAGGTACATGCTTTTGATCCCTACCAAGAAATAGAAGAATCTGAGCTAGGAGTCTATTGCATACATGAAGAAAATCAGCCTATTCCTAACATCACCAAGCCAGGCCATAAGGATGACAATGAGGTATGGCAACTATTATTTTATGGATCAAGAAGTAGACAAGGTGCAAGAGGGGAGAAATGCTTGTTTCACCTCAAGGCATTAAATATTATTCATCTTTTAGATTTTAGTTTGCATGTTCTAACAACACTACTGAATATGAAGCTTTAATACAAGGATTGCATTGGTCAATCAAAAGAGGTATCAAAACTTACAAGTCTTTGGTGATAGTGAGCTGATTATCAATCAAGTTAAAGGGTAGTATGCTACAAATAATTATCTGCTCAAGTGTTACAAAAATAGGGTGTGGGACCTCATTGAATATTTTGAGGGCTTTGGCATCAATTCCATCCCTAGGAAAGAAAACCAAGCTGCTGACAGGCTTGCAGCAGTTGGGGCAGCCTTTGATGTTGTTGAAAGTATCAAGGAAGATAAAGTACAGCCAAGCATTCATGTGATTTTGAGGCCATCAGTGCCAGACAATAATGTAAGTTGGCAAGTGTTTGAAAATGATCAACAAATCATCAATTTCTTGCAAGAAGAAGTTGAGTTCTCAACCAAAAATAGGAAAAATTAGAATCAGCAGTATGGTGATCAAGTAGTACAGCTAAGAACAAACAAACTACCAAAAGGACTTGTCACTTTGGAGTCCATTTTTAATCCTAATGATCAATTTAGGAAAGAGAAAGCAAACATCCAAGTCAAGGGAGAAGATTCGGTGCCCATCTTGGTGGGAGAAGGAAAATCACTTCAAATTGGCAAAGTGGCAACCGAGCAAGAAAGGTATGAGTTTATGCAACTTTGTCAAGAGTTCCCTGATGTATTTGCTTTGAGCTATGAAGACTTGAAGGGTTTCAATCCCAAGCTAGCTCAACATACAATAGAATTGGATCCAAGTGCTAAACCCATCAGGCAAAAGAAAAGGCCAGTCAATCCACACATGGAGCCTCTCATGAAGAAGGAATTGAATAAGTTAATAGAGGCAAGTATCATATTTCCTATCAAGCATTCTAGTTGGGTTGCAAACTTGGTTCCAGTTAGAAAGAAGAGTGGAGAAATCAGATTATGTGTAGACTTCAGAGATTTGAATAGAGCATCTCTCAAGGATCATTACCCACTTCCTTCTATGGAGTAGATTTTGCAAGTTGTTGCTGGCTCTAAAATATTTTCATTGCTAGATGGTTATTCAGGGTACAATCAGATCATGGTCAAGGAGGATGATCAATTCAAGACAACCTTCACCACCAAATGGGGGACTTATGCATATAGAAAAATGCCATTTGGGTTGTCCAACACTAGAGCTACCTTCCAAAGGGCAATGGATATGGCATTCAAGGGATTAATCAACAAAATGGTGCTGGTATATTTAGATGATATCATTATTTTTTCTAAAAGTACAACAGATCATCTCTTTCATTTGAGACAAGTGTTCCAAAGATGTAGAAGATTTGGGGTATCCTTGAATCCCAAAAAATGTATTTTTCTAGCTCATGAAGGAAAGCTCCTTGGCCACATTATTTCCAAAAGAGGACTAGCAATTGATCCAAAGAGGGTTGAAGCCATAAAATCACTGCCATTACCAAGTCATAAGAAAGCCCTCCAAAGTTTCTTGGGAAGGATCAATTTTGTTCAGAGGTTTGTGCCATATTTTGCAGCCCTTGTCAAGCCAATAACCATGATGTTGAAGAAAAGCATGGCTTTCAAATGGATAACTAAAGGTAAGGCAAGTTTTGAGGCAATCAAAGAGGCTATCTCACAAGCTCCAACTCTCATTAACCCATATTTCTCCAAGGATTTTATCCTTTATGCATTTGGAGGTGATGATACAATCTCTGTAATTTTAGTATAGCAGAACAAAGAAAAGGCAGAGCAGGAAATTGCTTTCTTTAGCCAAATCCTGGAGGACTATGAGATGAGATATTCTTTCATTAAGAAGCAAGTTCTTGCAATGATTAGGAGCTTGAAGAAATTTAAGCATCTAGTTTCAAATAACAAGGTTCAAATGTTGGTTTCTCATGTGGGAGTTAAATACTTCCTCCTCAACAAGGACCTAAATGAAAAATGTGCAAGCTAGATTACTCGTGTCATGGAGCATGACATTGAGATCAAAGTCACCAAGCTGGTCTAAGGAAAAGGATTATGTGAATAGCTGGTCTTGAGCAAATCAATGGAAGCAAGCAATGAGAAAGATGTTGTTTTGGTGTTGCAAAACAACCAAGAACAAGGAAATGTTCAAGAAGAGAATGATGGTGTCCTCACTCCTTGTTGGACCCAAGACATAATGCACTTCCTACACATAGGCCTATGCCCTCCAAAGATGAAAAAACCAAGAGAAGACACTTCAGATTGCAGGTTGTCCCATATGCACTTGTTGATGGTGTTTTGTTCAAGAAGGATGTAAATGGAGTGCTGCTGAGATGCATTGGAACAAACCAAATTGATAGAACATTGGAAGAGTTCCATGGTGGGACAACTAGAGGTCACTTTTCTCTAAGAGTGACAGCCCTCAAGATCATGAAGGCTGGCTATTATTGGCCCAAGGTATTCAGTGATTGTTATGCATGGATCAAGAGGTGCAAGAGTTGTCCATTTTTCATAGGCAAAGAGAGATTAGCTTCCCTTCCATTGCACCCAATTTCAGTTGACCAACCATTCATGCAATAGGGTTTGGACTTCATTGGAGTCATTAACCCAAACTCAAGCCAAGGACACAAGTGGATCCTAACAGCAACAGACTACTTCACCAAATGGACTGAGGTAGTGGCACTTAAGGAAGCAAATGAATCTAGCATTGTAGACTTCTATGAGGGGATAGTAACCAGATTTGGTATACCTGCCACTATAATATCAAATAATGCCTTGGCATTAATAGGATCAAAGGTGACTGAATGGGATATCAAAAATGGGATTTATCTGAGCACTTCATCAAATTATTACCCTCAAGGTAATGGCCAAGCTGAGTCTACAAACAAGAACTTGTTAAGGATCATCAAGAGGACTCTTGATGAAAATCAGAGGACTTGGCATACTAAACTAAAATCAGCCTTGTGGGCTGATAGGATAACTCCCAAGAGATCCACAGGTAATTCTCCATTCAAGCTTGTTTATGGAAGAGAGGCAATTTTTCCCATGTCACTTGAGTTGCCAACATTGGAACTCATGAAGCAATTGGAATTGTTAGAGTTTGAACCCATGGAGGTTATATATGAAGAATTAATGGAGCTCCAAGAGATCAAATAACATGTAACCCAAGCAATAGAGAAGGATCAAGCCTTGATCAAGAGAAATTTTGATAGAAAAGCTAAGGCTAAAACCTTCTAAGTTGGAGATCTGGTGTTGAAATGGGATCTAGACCGAGAAAATATAGGAAGGCATTCAAATTTTGATGCCATTTGGAGTTTCCCCTACATGGTCATAAAGTGTAAGAACAAAGCAATGCCTTACAATTGTCTACATTAGATGGTGGAGAACCGCATATTCCAGTTAATGGAATCCATCTAAATCATTGCTACTAGGAGGAAGTTCTCCACCTTGTACATATTAGCTTAGGTTTTCATTCCTCCAAGTGCTTATGCACATTGTTTTGTTGTAACTTAGTTTGACTTTCCCTAAGTGCTTTGGCACAAGCTTGTTGTCCCAAACATGCAATTTGCGCAGCCATGTTCCAGATCAGGTTATGATTCTACTCTCACAATCTTTCTCCTTATAATTTCTAATCAGTTGGGGTACCAAGCAGAGAATTTTATGACTCCATGCCCAATGGATTGCTTCAGGCAACTGGTAACTTCATCCAACAGGCAGATGACCCCTCTGAGTCGCCAAAATTGTTATCCAAAATAAGCCCCTTGCTTATTTTTTGGCTAACTCCCTTCATTCCTTCCTTCCTTGTGTCTCAGTCAGAAATTTTTATCTTTCAGGCACTCAAAATGTTCTAGAAATGGTTTCATTAGATAGAGAATCTTCTCAGCTTTCCAGAAAGGTAAAATTTTGCCTCTAACTCCTTATATTTTTCAAGTTATGGCTCGGCGGAGTTTTGGAGGGAAATTTTCCCATGGGAGGTCCATCGGTGAATCAGAATGTGCCACATCAGCGGTAGAATGGTGGGAGGTGGGAGAGATTTTGAAAATTTTCCAAGTATTGGCAAGGCACACAAAAGAAATTTTTGGGCTGCAAGCCCGCTTGACTAATCATAGCCGTTGTCATGTGTCCTCGAAGCATCGGGAGGCGGAGGGGCGGAAGGAAATTTTCCTTTTCACCAAACTATGGAAAATAATGGAATGAAAACCCACCCCGATGGCCCATGAAAATCAAAAGCTACCACATGTCCACATGGGTAGAAAAAATCTTAAGGCGGGTCTGCAGAGGAAAAGAGCTAGTTGGGCCGCGCCTGATCAAAACACGCCACATGTCCCATTCAAGGCAGTGGTCAGCAGCGATGGAAAATTTGGGAGCAAAGGCCCGTGACCAATCAAAATGTGCCACGTGGCATCGAACTTTGGGTGGTAGAGATTTTTGGGGAAATTTTCCCAAAGTCAAAAGAGGGAAATTTTAAATTCGGGCCCACAAGATTCAATTTTGCCCTAGTTTTGCCCTAAAACTTCAAAAGGGCATAACTTTTGATCCAGAACTCAGATTTTCATGTTCTTAGTATCATTGAAAAATTGATGAAATTATCTACATGACGGAGAGCTCAATTTTGTGTTTTGGTAAGGTTTGGATAGAGAAAATCAAAACAAGCCTCTGGCACGGGAAGGAGAATAGAACTGACATTTCAACCACCATTTTTAATGAAGTATGGCTCACATTCTCTCCTAGCATGGTCAAAAACATCGGGAATGAACTTTCGAGGGTACCCATGCTATTTTAATGCAATTTGGTCAGTGGTTGAAGCATCCTTTCACATTTCCCATGTTTTCTCCTTCCTAGGCTCGAACCTTCATTATTAAAAGCCAGATTTGGCTCATTTTGTAAAGGTTGGACATTTTTATGTTTTGCAAACTCCCTCTTTCACCCTAAAAAGTGATTTTGTGGAATATCAAACCTCTTTCAAGACTACAACATGTTTTCTACCTCTCTGTTATTGTAATGCATGTATTTTTGATATTGGAAATGACAATGCAAGCTCTATGAATGAGTTTCAGTCCTCTTCTTGTGTTGTTTGCTTCATTTCTGATCTTTCATTACATTTTATCAGTTTGTGCATGATGTTTTTTTGCATTCTCTTAATCTATGTCAATTTGTAGAAGTAAATTTTCACCACTCCTTTGGTGTATCACCTTGTTAGTCTTGTTTTATTTCTTTTACATCTTTCATCTCTGTCCCCTTGGAATTTAGAGTAGGATTTATAGTTTAAACCTCTGTAATTTGCAAGCATACATCTAATCAGAGGAGTTGAGGAACTAGCCTCTAATCTAGAGATTCTTTTCCCATTTTTACAAGTCCCACACTTGGGGAAAAGATTCAATGTTGTGCAATCACACTAGATGTCCAAATATCAAACTAGAAATCTGATAAACATCCAAGGGTGCTATGAATATGCACTAACAGCTACTCGTGAGTCATCCATCAAAAATAGCATTCAAAGTGATTTCTTTGTCATAATCCAAAGCGTGAGGGGGTAAATTAACATGTAGAATATGTCTCTCCCGCTTGACTCAACACACGAAATCTTCCCCTTAACCATTCCCCTAAAAATAATGGTTTTTTATTGTTGCAACATCTTACAAACCTCCTTCAAATCATCAACATCCTTCTAAGGAATCTCATCTATTTTTTCCTACTCTAACTTCCGCGACTTCTCCTTTAAGCATTATATCTTACCCTGCAGGTTTCTAATAACTTTCATGGTTTCTTGGTAAACATCCTTCTAATGAGTAGGGTCTGGATAATTTGCATGCAATACCTCCTCTTTTGTAATAATCGACTTCTACTTTGGAACTTCCCTAGTGCGCGTAGCCTTAGCACGTGTAGTGAATAACACAGTAACATCTCGGGATCATGTGCTAGTTTTGGCAGCCACCGATCTCCCATAGTGCTATATACTCTAATGATTCCCTCACCCTTATCTTGTGTGTGCTTATTTCTCAGGTGCTCGTACAAATCTGGGCATTCTTCATAATTGTGGTTCTTTCTGCAAAAGGAGTGAATAATATTCTTAGGACATGCACATTTATAATGATCGGGGATCAGTATATATAACATGTTCCATGGGGAAACTCACTTCTACCACCACCACGACCTCAACCTCTTAATCCTCCATGGTATCCTCTACCTCAACCAGCTCCATCAGAGTGCCCTTCATTATGATTATGATTATGATGCTCACCTTACTCCTTGGGATTGTTTACAATCACTGGTCCGACACACACCAAGATATCAATTACATCATGAATCTAATCATTCAACCTATAATTCTCTATATCATGAGTGGTAGACCTATAAATATTACAAGAATAAGACATGTTCTTCCTTACCACGTATTGCAACAAGGGAACTCATGACGCACTCAAAATTACATGTGCTACATTGTCAGGAAAATGGTTATAAAGGTCCCTAGTGATGATTCAAAATCCTTTCAAGAAGGTGTTTGAGCTCCAAAAACCCATTTACAGTATATATTTGTAGCCTAGATATCCTTACTTATCTTTTCCTTGCATTTTTCTAGCTTCCCCCTTCTTTCTGTTCTTGTTTTGGCCTTTAGTTCCAAGACCGCCACCCTACACGGGCGGATTCACAACCTGTCGTCATGCCTAGGTCGCGGTCCTAAAACCATCACCCTGCGTAGGGTCATGGTCCTGAACACTTTTTCCATAACTCTTCATGTGTGTTTTGACACACGACGCTTCACTTAACTCGACTTTTAGGGTGCGTTTATGAACCAAATTGCCTAAAAATAGTCTTGTTTACATGGTATTCTTTCTCTCTTCTATTTTTAAATAGATTTAATTGGTTGGAACTCCTCCTTATTTCCTTTTTCATGAAGTAACATCCTAGCCTCCATTCCTATATATTCCATGCTTGTATTCAAGTAAAGGGTCTAAGAATTTTGTGTATCTTGTATTGTTGTGCTACCATAATCTTGCTAGGAATTACATAGCCAAGCTCAGATCTCTTGTGTTATCTCTCTTCTACTTGCATTGCATCTAGATTACTTCCAAGTTTTCATTTCTCAAGCACCATCCTCTTGTTGTTGTTCTTTGCATTCCCAATCCCTTGGACTCACATGAACACTCAGAGAAAGAAAGGATAGAACTGAGGGGATGATACTAATATTACCTGGATTTGCCAATGTTCTTGCTCTTCTAGGTTAAATTTGTGTATTTTTTTCTTTTTTATTAAGTTGTCAATTACTTAATTGTTAAATTCAATTACATATCAAATAGAGTAGAAATCAATTTCTTTTCATTTCGCAAGTAATTAGTTAATTTCAAGAGGGTTTGAATCTTTCATAAAGCAACCCCAGTGACGGATCCTCTTCTTCCTATCCCGTGGATCGAAGGAGAGAATATTTGTAGGAGGTTGTCTACATATCATAGATCATTTGGAAAAGTTCTTGTTTTAAGTTAGTTTAGTTTCCATACACTCAACACAGGTGAATAACCACACCAGGTTATCTCGCTTGTTTAGTTTTAGTGTAGAAGTAGATTTAATTATTTAGAATAGAAGCAAATTGTTGTTTGTGATTGTATTATTTCAGTTTTTTGATTTGTTTAGATTAGTTTGCTTTCAGCAAGTAGCATAGATTGTTAATTTCTTTCAGCTTACATGGACACTTCGAACTAGATCAACACTTAGATTCAAGTTAGGAAAACAAACCATAGGGAATTTATGCTACCCATTCATAGCCTCTAAATCTTCCCTTTATCAACTCGGCTACTAGGAGATCACACTACCAGATCTTAGTCTCTGATCCTCCTATAGTTAGCCACACACATTCAACATCGGTTGCTCTGGCACAACCTCGGGGGGTCAAGTATGGTTGAAGGTCACGTGTTCATTTTCATCCATACAGGAACGTACTTGAATCATGATCTAAGTGACAGATCTCAGAGTCCATCAACATGGCACACACTGATTGACGAGGGAAGTTATCCTTAGTATGTCCTTCTACTTCACAATCTATGCACCAAATACCATTGCACATCACATAAGCTAAATTAACTGACAACTTTTCCAATTATTTTTCCATAGCTACAATCTGAGCCTCCAAAAATGGGATAACTCTAGTTTCTATGCTCCCAACTACCTCAAAGCACGTAGAGCTACCTCAATCACCTCGCGCAGGTCTATATAATTCTTGTGTGAGAGTGCCCTTCTGAAAGGTGTGATGAAATGCAATGAACCATTGAGCATGCTTTGACTGGGGAATTTCATAAGATAACTTTGATAGTAGATTTTTAAATATACATCATACTCCCTAACACTTTCATCCATGCCCTACTTGATGTCCTTCATCACGTTAATGCTCTTTCGCTCAAACTCAGGTATATGAAACCCTGTTAGGAAAGCATCACGTAGCATGGTATAATCTACACAAGTCTGGTTTGGATCATATTTCCTATACCAACTTTATGTGCGCCTTACAAATAGTAGTAAATAGACTTTCCTTATGCTCAAGAGCCGTGATCCCTTTCACGTGGCATAGTATCTCATACATATACATGTTTTAAGTTGCATCTTTAATCCCTCTATATTCTAGGAGACAAAGAGACATCTCCAAATACACTTTTTGTGGTTGGTGTGGACCATGCCCACCAGATCCATAACCTGTATTACCTCATGTGTTTCCTCGCCTCCAAAACAACCAGATCCACCAAATTTAGAACCACTTGATCCTCTTAATCCCCCTCCTATAGCGGGAAATAAACCACGGGATGTACTACCTTGGGTTCAAACAATTGTGTTAAATCGAACTCCCATAGTCAACAAAGTTGTACTACTTCTAGAAGTGATACCCACATTCTGTGTTAATGATGCACTAGAAAATATACCTCCAATCGGACCTCCAAATAACACAAACGATGTTTGTACCATGATAGATGAATAAGCTACATGATTAACTCCTGAACTTTATTGTAAATTAAATCTATATGTCGTTACTCTACTGTCCACACTAGCTTGTTTACTAATGAATGTCATAGAAACTAGAAAACCAAGCACAAGGGCTAGGTGGTCAGGAGAGATCAAATGCACGCCCCCAGTCCTTATAATTTCCATCAGCATGCTATCATCTAAGGTCAAAGAGGGTTCTCTACCATGCTTACCCAAATGGGGGAGTTCCAAATGCTCTGCTCCATGTCCTCTACGTGACCTCCAAATCCTTCGCAAGCCATATCTCTCCACAACGCCATTTATTCCACAATTTCACGCTACTTCTCCAAATCCCTCTTGTGTTCCTCATTAAACTTAATTCATCTTTCTTCTCTTTTCCTTTCTACCACTAATTCTACCATCTTTCACCACACCTTCTCCTACCCCCACGCATGGTGGGGTTTAGCTAGCCATAGGATGTTGTTCCAAATCCAGGGTCACGATCAAGATCTTAATTGCTAAAGGGATAGCACACAAATAAGATCCTCTGGGTTCACGTAGGAACTGAAACTCAACAACATATAGAAAGGAATAAGTAGAAACTGTGTACTCCAAAATATATCTATTCAAAACACCACTCCACCAATGACCTATAGCGCGCGTGTCTCGAGTCGATCAAGCATCATGTAGAGCCTAGAATTCTTCCTGTGTCTAAACAAGTGCTCTAAAATTCCAATTTCTCTTTGATGCATATACTACCACCACTCGTATAGCTCTATGGGGAAACAAGTGAAAAATGTATCATAGAGCTCATGATACAAATTCTATTCAACCCATGCACGTGCATCAAAATTAGGTCATGTGTTAAATCTGTGAGCATACTCTTCCTCTAAATTCTCTAACCAATCCTCAACTGGCCAAAGTCAACTGGTACGTCTTCATCATACAACATCCTTGAAACAACTTGAAGATATTTCTGTAACATAACCAAAATGTAGTCTCATTTTACCCACAACATCCCAAAGCACATTGGCACATCACTCAGGAAAAACCGAGCACTCACCGAAGCGCACAAGGGTACCAGGTCCCTCTTTTATGGCAAATTTTTCAAGGAGTTAGCATGATCATACACATATTCCATATCCATAATATCCATTCAAGAATAAAGCATAACATGAACTAGATCTAGATCTTAACCATATGCAAGATTAACTCATACAAGAATCAAGATTAACTTTACCATGTAAGAACCAGTCATAGATATGTCAACAACCAATATCTAAAGTACAAAGATCCATTATATTAATTGTTGTAAAACACATAAGTTGCATACATACATAGTAATGTCACCATAAGTCATGTGCACACATAAACTAGCAACATAACTCTAACAAAACATGGATGATCCCCTAAACCGTGCAAATTAATACATATATATAGGGGTGGGGACTTTCCTTCACCGCTATGCATCCTCAAAATAGGTTGCATGCTAAGAATAGCCATGCACCACTACAAGATAATCACAAAAGCATGCAAGATTTCCTAATAATAGATCTTCTTTAGTTAACTTCTAGTTCAGATCCTATTATTAGCTCTAGAACTATGCATGTTGCTTGGTCTTCCTTCGCATGAGATCTATCCCAAAATAGACTTTGCTTGAACTACAAGTCTTCTTGTTTTAATATTAGATTTATACTTTTCTTGACCAGCACTCCATATCTATCGTTAGCTTCTCGTCCCAAACCTAGTTAAGTGTTCATTTTATCCATCCTTCCTCCTGCACACTTCCTATCCTCCTCGCATGCGCATTCTTCTATGTGTTTCTTCCGTAATGCCTCCTATGCACGCTAACCTATTCCTGGGACTTATTCATTTTCCATGCTCAACAACATGCTTTGACATACTCTTTATCTTTCTAACATGCTAACGAGTGTTTCATGTGTAGCATTTTCCTTGCAGGAACTATTTGCCACCATGGTTGTCTGTTACATTTTGTATGTTATTGTTTTGGGTTATGCCCCTTTATCTTGTATGTGCGTTGTATTCTTTTGGTCACTTTAGCCTTGATTGTCTTGTGACATTGTGAGTGATGTCCCATGTATGACACCCACTTTTCACAGTTTATATTGTCTTCATACTTGCTTGATTGCATTTTTCCTACCATATACATACTTGTCTTGATTGCACTAACACATGTTTCTAGCCACTTTTTTACATGTGCCTTGGTTTCTACCATGCACACATTCCCCCCCCTACAGGATACAATTTCATATTAGCATTAGGTCCTCTCCTTTTGGCCACATTCTCCTAGTGATTCCATATGCACCCTAAATAAGGGGGCATGCATTGGATGCATTAGTCACCCCATAAAACGTTTTAGATATGCACATTACATAATCAACACAATCTACAATTATAGAAATAGCCCATAATATGACTTAGGTCCTCAGCTCAAAGATAGACTCCAACTCCTAGATACGAGACATTAGTGTATGGGTACTCCCGACCTCTCATGGGTGCCTATATCCCGGGGTGAATACAATTACTTTCTCGGATCGGCACGATTCATAACAAGATACAAAGAAATTTTTACATGATCGGGCATTGGTCTCATAATACATAATGCATACAATCTCCTCCAATCTCCTTCAATTGGGACAATCAATACATTTGGAAAAATGTAGAATAATACGGAACTTACCATCTACAATGTTGCGTATTCAGAAGTAGTCATGGAAGGAGAGTAACACCGGAGCTCTCTCCCAACACTCTCTCGTCATGGCATGAGATCACCCAAAAAACTTGCACTTGGTGTGAGATTGCCCAAAAAACTCATTCTTGGCGTGAGATTGCTGAAAAACTCTCCCTTTGTGTGAGATCGCCCAAAAAACATGCTCTTATACAAAGATTTCAGGACATTTTATATCATTTTCACTCTTCGTGGATCATGTGCACACTTTCCTTTTACCAATTTTTCACATTTACATACTTTTACAAGGTTTTCATAATATATGACTTTGACTACTCTTTTGCTCTTCTTTTACGTGTCTGTCTTTAATACGTAACAAGAGGAAGCCCTATATCAAGCACAACAAAGAGGTATAACTCAAGACAACACAATATGCTTCACCCTTAAGGTCACTTCCTCTTTCTTAGCTTCCATGTTTCATTTTTATCACTTCACGCTTTCACTTGTCCCTTCGGCACATTATTGCCATCACACTCTACATGGTTATCAAGTACACATCTCTTATCTACTTTATGCTATCGAGTATTCACTCAATAGCATAAAGTGGGGAAATTTAGACACAAATCACACACTTAGGTACATTTATAGGTCCTAAAAACATACTTGCATTCATATGATTCCTAAGCGAGAAAACTAGTAATTGATTGTTGTCTTTGGCCTCTTTTCTATCTTTCTTACTTTCTCTTTGGTCTTGCACACCCTACAACCTAGTCTGAACTTTATTGCTTTATCTTTCATGACTTTGGACACCATAATCTAGCTAGGATGCCGGGAGCTAGGTGCCCTCATCCCCTATAGGCACCCCTGACTCTTTTCTATCTTCATTTCTTCTTTTGGGTCTTTTTTATCTTTTTGGCATCTTGTTTTTTTATGGATCGGCCTTCTAGTTGTCAATTACAAAATTCAACCAAGAGATTCATATAAATACAAAGATATGTGACCAAAATAAAGGATTAAGCTCTAAGAATCTATTATCATCACCTAAGCTTGCATCCAAAGGCATCTAAGAGTTTCAAAGGCATCCATCTAGCATTCATTCAAGGGACAAAGGACTACATTTTCTACATACACTTCATCAAAAGGGGAAGTTCATTTTTCCATCCACACATCTATTTACATTAGTACATCTAGTTATCACCCGTTATCACATGCACTTACATAAGGGCTTCCTAGGGCATGATTCTATCACACACTCATAAGAACTACATGGAGTATGAGATGTAGTGCAGCGCTCAGTCATAATTTCACTCAGTCGGATGACCGTCGAGATCAGTCTAACTCCCCATATTATATATTTTATTTTTGGTATTTGATGTAGTTTGAGGGTTTTATAGGTCAACATCTCTTTATAGGTTACATGTGACTTCTTTAATCAAAGTGCAACACACATACGACCAACACCGACTATCAATGACCGTCTTATAACACTAGAAAAACTAGGTTTCAAGATCATGCACATCATGGGTTCCCAATAGAGGGTCTCGACACCTATGAACCCTCACCCTAGTCTAGGCACCCTGGTACACAGTTGCAATAGTCTTCCCTTCATGTTCATCAATTTTCCCAATTTGCACAACCTTAGATCAAGTGTTAATCATCTAAGTCATTCTTTCCCTCTCTCACACTTAGGGTTTTATATTTATCTAGCTTATTGCATGTGTCAAATATATACTTTAGCATTTATTTATAATACATGAATCTACAATATTTGGGTTTAGCAATAAGTCTATTTTTGTTAAATCATCTCAAAAAAATTAATAAAATTTAAAATAATATTTTATAAGGTTTGTTTGATTTGCTCAATCAAGGAGTTAAGAGTTTGATTAAACATTCAAGGTAATTATTCATGATGTGTTCCTCAGTAAATGATAAGTTAGTAGTTTTCTTATAGTGAAATCATCATATAAAACACAAAAGGAAAACTAACCATTTCTAATTTTCAAGACCACCCAAAAGGCTATGAGAAAAGAGTATATGCCGAGAGGTTTTCAATACTAAAGTAAACAACAATTAAAAGTATATTAAAAACTTAAACTAATTAGTTATAAAAACCTTTGAGAAAGTGATTAAAAATGATACTAAAACGCGTTGGTCGAAAATATTGTAATGCTTGAAAATAAAGAAAAATGTAAAAAAATCCAGAGCACGTTAGCAAGTGCACTTGGGTGCGCTAGTATAATAGCCTATGGTAGTATGTGTTGATACACGCAAGCACATGAAAGAGTACATAAGTGCATGCAAATATATTATAATGTGATGGTAGTATGTATAATATGATGCTAGTGCATGAAGACAAAAATTAGTGTTAAGCTAGCGCGTGTAAGGTACAAAAGCATAAACTTAGTTAAACGTAAATACATGAAACACTATGTAGATGCATGCACTATGACGCTAGCACTTGTAGTGATACACTAGTGAAAATCATGTGTGACGCTATTACATTTATCCTAGAGATGGAAAATTTTGAAGAAATGTGGTCAAAGACCTGTTTTTCTGATGTTCTCCCTATTTCTTGCACCTAAAACTCTAAAATTTGAACATTGAATCTTAAACAATGCTAACAAAAACAATGAAATGATTAGATTGGTGAAAATTAATCTAAAAACTATAACATAAGTGAGGGGGTGCCTTTGAGTGTGCCAGAATGTATACCATGGAAAATACAATAAAAAAGGAAAAATTTTAAAAAAACAAGCAACAAACCTTCTTTTGTAAATCCCAAAGCAACCTCGGATTAGACTTAATTGAAACAATGAGGTTTAGTCATGTTCTTTATAGGATCCATTTTTTTGTGAGCTATGGTTAATTTTTGGATTCCCAAAGTACTTAGAATGAAAGAATAGCTAAGCCACGAGTATGAAGTTGTGATCTTGATTTGATTCACCAAATGATTGCACAAAATAACAACATGAACTCTCAAAGCTTTGGTGGATGATTTTCAAAGGAAGGATCATTGATTTATAGTTGGGGAAAGTGAATCCTCAAGCTAAGTTATGATTGATTTTATTTGGAGATAACTAAACATGACTGAGCTTGTTTAGTTGAGTTTCCAGATTGATTAGAGAGTTAGACTGTTGTTCTAGATTTGCATGAGTGAGTTAAGGCTGAATTGGTAAGGGGTTACACATGTTTTTTATTTTTAATTCCATATCTACTATTTATTCACCCAAAAGTGTCATGAATAGTTGGATTTTGGAAGAAGTTGGATTGATTTTGAATTTTCATGACTTGGAAGATAGCTTCAGTTAACTCAAATGCTGATTTGAGTCAATTTAAACACATCCTTTTGATTAAAATAATGATTTTTAGTTCTAGTCAAGACTTTAGTCAAGGAGGTGGATAGGATATGAGGATTATTTAATTTATTTAAATGTGGAAGTGGACATGTGGATTTATTTATTTAATTTGATATTAAATCAGCTAGTAAAATTAGCTTAAATGGGGTGATAAGACAAAAACCGAATTAATTCTAGGTAAGAACAGGGGTGTAATGATATTTTGAATGATTACGATGCACAACGGTAAGTTAGGGGTTTCTACATATATATTTGTGTCTTATTAAACCTTATTAATGGGGGAATCATTCAAGAGGCATATACATCTACAAAGAGCTAATATTTTCTATCTACTACATCAATGAGTGCATTTTGGATTGCATACTTTACTACATAGGAGGGTTTATTTTAAATTCCATACCACACATTTACATTTGGGGAAAATTATTTATAGCCCAATATCTCTTTGTGCGATTGTCATTAGGGCATCCTAGCTCAAGGGACACTATTTCAATCACACACACAAAATAACTACATTGAGCCGAAATGTAGAGCAACATTCAGTGACAATCACATTGGGGTGACCACCAAGGTTAGTCTGACTCAAGCATATGCATATTTTTATTCATATAATGTGTGCTTGAGTACTATGTAGATATTTAGGTTTTTATTTTACGGAGTTACAGGTGTGACTCAATTAATTGGATGTGATACATAGTGAACAAGGATCGACATTAAGAAAAACAAAAAGAACCAAATCATAAGCACTTCCATGACACACCAAAGACCTTAAAAATGAACTAATTTTTTGGTAGCCTTGTCCCCTTCCAAGTGATCCTATCCCTAAGATCATCACTTTCCATAATCATACATAGAGCTTACACAACACAAAATCTCCCCTTCTAGATTAGTCTCCACCCGTAATCAATCCAAACCTTAGATGAGAAGTTGAGTCATTATCTAAACCTCATCTATCATTATTGCTTTCATTTCCTTTATTTAATATTTCTTGAATATTGTTATATTTATTTGATTATTAGTTCAATTATCTTAGATGTATTTTTTAAATCAAATTATAACATAGGCCTTTTACTTGTTTCTCTCGTGATTTGTTGAGGATGAATCATGTCAATGGGGAAAATATGGTGCTAGATTAATGTGATCCTTGTGATTAATGAGGCTCTTTCATTTTACCATATATTTTTCCTCCACACACCTAAAGAATGATCATGGATTATGATATATAACCTGGATTAATAAGGTGAACATCATGGTGGATGTTATTCTTGGATTCTTCGAGAAAAGATCATTCAGATGATCATTTGATATGGCATTCTCTTATAAGGATAGATTTTAGAACTACTGGATATAATCCTTGATCGAACTTATCTATCAGTAGCTTGGTTATATGGCTAAAATAGTTCTCTATAACACTATTATTATAGTGTGTTTGGATCTCATCAGTGAACATAGACCAAGTAAAAGAGAGACATTTCTTTTTATTTTCCTCACACGTCAATCTATACCAAATGAATTGTTCTCGGTTCCATGTATAAGGATATCATTACCACCTTCGTCGTCTATTTGGGAGTTGATGTAGATCAAATAAAATATCCATTTGGTTGATCCAGGTGATCGAATCATTCCCATTGAACTTACACATCTCCACTTTAGGAATAATGTTATATCATTAGTTAGAAGATTCACCTGAGTGTGCAAAGGATCCTCCTCGTTGGCGTGATTTGGATTTGTGTGTTCATTTTTGGAGGGACCCATGTAATAGGAATGGGAATTCATGTTAGTATTCATGCTTGAAATATCAATCATCATCTCCTTCTACATTGATTCAAACCCTATCTTCATTTCACCCTTAAAGCTACCCTCTAAGACAAGAATCTTGTTGTGGAGGTCACCCTTACTCACCATATTATTAACCATTTCTTGAAGTTTATTGACTACCTCTAATATTCTAGAACTTGAATATTTGAAATCCATATCTTTCTTATTTGGAGTCATTCTTGGAGTTTCTTGACCCTTCCCTTAGCCTTGAGTTGATATTTTGGTTATGATTTAGGGTTTTGGTCTCGAGATATAATGATTAAGATAGAAATTTAGGGTTTGAGATTTTGTAAACTTATTGGCCAAATAGAGTGAAATATAGAGAAAAAAACCCCAAATAATTTTTGGAAAGCTTTCTGAAAATATGAGAAAATTAGAAAATTCCCAAAATTGTAACCTAAGTAGTGAATTTATGAAAAACCCTAAAATGGATATAACTTTTACAAAAAAAGTCAAAAATGTTGAAATTTAGAGAGGATCTTACTTGATGATTTCACAACATCAAGAAAATAATTGTATAAAAATTCATTACCATTTTTAGATATATGTAAATCTTTACAATTAGGGTTTTGAAGTAGTTTTTGTTGAGATCAAGCTCGATACCACTTTTAATGAATTTACTTAAATAAATTTGAATATAAGCAGCAATAGACCACCAAAGAACGCAAAAATATATAGAAATGATCACAATATACAAGTATCATGACTTAGCATCCTCAAGGGGGCAACCTCTCGAAACCATACAAGAAGACTCAAGTGTTTAATATGATGATCATGTCATACTCTTTTACTCTTAGATATACCCTACTTTAATATCCAAATCCTCGAGGCTGACCCACTAAACATCTAAAAGCATAAATAACTATGATATGACATGATAACAGGTTATGTTAGCCATAATCGGGTATCCATATTTGGATATATGAAATAGGTTAAAGGCGTAACAATGTGAATGTTAACAGCTTTCCCTCCTAAAAAATTGTAATTTTATTCATCTATTGATATGTAAACTCTTATGTTTCTACTCTAGAATTCATAAAATCATGAAAAAAAAAATTCTACTTCAAATACTTTTCTTAAAATGACAAAAAATTCTCTTAGTGAACTAGAACTAGTCATGTAAATTGTTAGCATAGTATTATAAGCAATAAAAATCAATTAACACAATAATTTTCTTTGAAAACAAACATCTCGTACATGAGATTTAATCTTGGATTAAAAATCAGATCTTTGAATGTGTTAGAAAATATCCCAAATATACTACATGTATCTCAATTATGTTACGTGTAGCTTGTGAGAGTTATAGACATCTCCCAAGTATGTTATAGAAACTCCCGAATATGAGATAATACTAATGTTCTAGCCACATACCAACTTTTGAAAGGCCATTTCCTTCAACATTTATTTCCCTGTATATAAGATGAAATTATATAGAATCACAATTTGATTTGACAAATAAAATTTCATAAAATATTGGCCTAATAAAAATGCAAATGTTATCATACTAGTGAACTTGAGGTAATAAAATGTATATGTTTCTTACATACCTCTTTAGTATAAGAAAAGAAAATGAACTAGAATTAAAAGCAATGAAAATGAACATACATAATAATCTTCAAAAAAACATTTGTACACAATATTTTACCTTGAATCAGCAATATCTCCTTGAGTGCACTACAACAGCTCCTTAGTATGGTATAAGTGGCTCTCAAGCATGCCACTGAGTCGTTCCTAAGTTATTACAAGTAGCTTCTAAGTTAATACACATGGCTCTCGAGTACGCTACAAGCATCCCCGAGTATCCTACATGTGGATTTTAAGTATGCTATAAACAACTCTTGAGTGTGCTACAAGACTTGTTTTTAGTTGTATACTAACCTTTGAACATCCATCCACTTCAACATTTATTTCCCGTAAATATGATGAAATGATATAGAATTAAAATTTGATTTGAAGACTTAAATTTCAAAAATATTAACCTGATCAAAAATGTGAATGTAGACACCCTAAAATTACACACTACCCTTTGCACATTGCTATTTGAAATAATATTCACCCACATCTCACTAGAATTAATTTAATTAATTTTATCATATATAAAACATACACTTACACTCCTTAGCTAATTTAATTAGCTATTTAAATAAAATAAAAATTAAATATCCACTCAACTCCACATCACTAGCTCACTCACTCAAGTTATAGAACCCTACAAAAGAGGAATCTAAATATTCACGTACAACCAAATTTGGAATAAAATCAAAAGCCATCCAATTGGAAATAACCTCTTAAATTCTTAGTCAAACTTAGCCAACTGCACAAACCAAATCAAACATGTTAAATCAGGAAAATACATTCATTAACTTGTAACTTATTCAAATATTAATCCCTCGTCCCTTCACAAATCATCTCTTAGAAGATTAAGACATTTGTAACATTACTCTATCCAATTTCCAATTAAATTCATATGTTATTAAGTTGTCCATTTGATCAACAAAGTTCTTAATTCATCCATTTCTCGTAACACAATATACTTCCATTCGAGTCAATGTTGGAGTAACCACAAACAATCCATCAAAGGATATTAAAAAAATGTGGTACTTTACTCAGTGCTTTAGCCATCTCATTCGAAATTGCAAAGGAACGTGAAGGAAGATCTGGTTTGCTTTTATTTACATGTTTTCTTCCATTGTATACATTTTAGCACACCCGATGGGACACCCACAACTCTTTTTTTTTTGTCATTTTAACCTTGTACTTATATTGTTTGAAGTATTTACAGATAGTGACAAATTTTTAGGTCTTCTTGTGAGATGTTTTGAGAACAGTTTCAAAAAAATAGTTGTTTTTGTTAGTGTAGGTTATTATTTATCCTTTTATTTATTTATTAGGATAATTCTTACACTTTTGTTAACCCTACACTTGTTGGGTTAGCTTGCTTAGGTGTACTAGTTGTGTGGAGTTAGCTTACTAGTTGTGTTGAGTTAGCTTCTCAGTTATGTGAAGTTAGCTTACTAGTCTTTTGGAGTTAACTTAACTACTAGTATCAGTTAGTGGGAGTTCTTCACCACTGATTTAGGTAGTAGTTGCACTTCCTTCCTCCTATATGTACATCTTTCTTATTGAATAATTCAAGTCATTCTATTGTAATGTATTGAGCATTATGGATTATGATGGATTTCCATATATGGTATTTTACCTCTTCTACTTTGTAAATCTAATGTGGTGTGCTATTATCATCTGAGATCGCGGCTTGGAACAATATTCTTATCATTATTTTCATGGTATCAGAGCTATAGATGATATAGACATCCATCTGTAAGTTTTTCTTTGCAAGCAAGGGTTTATTATTTTCATGTATTTGGAATTTGTGAGCAATTTTCTGCAGCATGCATTTTTATGCAAAACGAAGTGCGCCATTGGATTTGGAAGGTGTCAAAACCATAGAATCGACTATAAACTCGACCATGTTTTGAGACAGTCAAATCTGGATGCAGATTCTGTACCCTAGGTGCATTCTTTTATCCATTGGATAAAAGTGTGTACCTTCCAGATGCAGTTCTTTTACCCTCTAGATATTTCGGTTTTGGATGCAGTCTTTTATCCACTGGACGCAGATCTGTACCCTCTGGGTGCATTCTTTTATCCATTGGATAAAAGCGTGTACCTTCAAGATGCAGTCTTTTACCCTCTGGATATTTCGGTTTTGGATGCAGTCTTTTATCCACTAGACATAGATCTTTACCCTCAAGGTGCATTCTTTTATCCATTAGATAAAAGCATGTACCTTCTAGATGCATTCTTTTACCCTCTGGATATTTCAGTTTTGGATGCAGTCTTTTATCCACTGGACGCAGATCTGTACCCTCTGGGTGCATTCTTTTATCCATTGGATAAAAGCGTGTACCTTCCAGATGCAGTCTTTTACCCTCTGGATATTTCAGTTTTGGATGCAGTCTTTTATCCACTGGACGCAGATCTGTACCCTCTGGGTGCATTCTTTTATCCATTGGATAAAAGCGTGTACCTTCCGGATGCAATCTTTTACCCTCTGGATATTTCAGTTTTGGGCGCAGGATTTTATCCTTTGGTTGCAAGCCTGTATCGTGTGGATGCACTCTTTTACCCTTTGGACATTTGGGTGTCACGTGTACCTTTTGAAAAGAAGATCAACATTAAAATATTATTTTAATAGCAAAACCTTCTAGAGCTCATAACTTTTGATCCGTAGCTCGGATTAAGGTGATCTTTGTTTTGAAATTGTGTATTTTTTCGAGATCTACGCATTGGTGAGACTTTTATACACATATTTCAATTGTAAAAGGTACTTTTACTCATTTTAATATTTACATGCACTCAATTATAAAGTGCCAATTTGGGAGGGTGTTGTGATCACTTGTGGATGCATTTTCGGTTGAGCCCGACATCCTAAAATTTTGGGTATTGCATTCTTGTATCTATGGGTGTATACATTTATATCTCTCTTGTTTGTTGAGATATTTTGGATCTATATTTTCGACACTTTTTTGGCATGTTGACAGTCTCTCTTGTGGGGGAGCTATTCTAGTGGAGCCCAGTGTTAGTTTGTTAGTGTTCGAGTAGTTGATTTTGGAAACTCATACAGATCTGTGGTATCACTCTACTCATTCAAAGCAGTATGGGAGGGTGTGGTGTTGATACTACTTCTTCGGGTTTCATGTCCTTGCCTTGTTACCTTGGCTTTTCTTGGATCATGGCACTCCTATTTATTTGGATCTCGTGTCCTTGCCTTGTTGCCTTGGTTTTTCTTGGATCGTGGCACACCTATTTTATTTGTCAGCAGTTGATCAAATTATGTTTGATGTTTTTTTCACTTTTCAACATCACTCCATTCGATCTCCTTACATGGAGCTATTCTCGTGAAACCCGGTGTCGATTGTTTTTGAGTTATATGATCGATCAAAGTGGATTGGACCATAGTATGCACCACACTTCTTCAAAGACATTATACAAGTTTTGGAGCCGAGCTTCTAAGGATATCTTGCAAAGAGGATTTTTCTCTCTACTTTGTTATTATTGGTTTTGGGTACCTGCGGTGTCCATTTTCCCAGTTTTTGTATGTGAGTACCTCATCAGGCCTTGTTGCCGGGACCCACCTTCTTTTTCACCTACCTAAGCTATGCTTACGGGAGGGTGTTAGTGTAGATTATTATTTATCCTTTTATTTATTTATTAGGATAATTCTTACACTTGTGTTAACCCTACACTTGTTGGGTTAGCTTGCTTAGGTGTACTAGTTGTGTGGAGTTAGCTTACTAGTTGTGTTGAGTTAGCTTCTCAGTTATGTGAAGTTAGCTTACTAGTCTTTTGGAGTTAACTTAACTACCAAATCGACGTTAGTGGGAGTTCTTTACCACCGATTTAGGTAGTAGTTGCACTTCCTTCCTCCTATATGTACATCTTTCTTATCAATAATTCAAGTCATTCTATTGTAATGTATTGAGCATTATGGATTATGATGGATTTCCATATATGGTATTTTAGCTCTTACGCTTTGTAAATCTAATGTAGTGTGCTATTATCATCCGAGATCGTGGCTTGGAACAATATTCTTATCGTTCTTTTCGTTTTTGGTAAAAATTACTTTTATTTTATGTAACTATAGGTGCCTTACATCTCCATCGAGATAGGATGCATTTGTATTTCCCATGAAGTGTGTCTGCATGTTAAAGATTATGCATGTATGTTAAAGGGTGTGTTTTTGTTTCAGAGGGTATATATGTGTTTTCAAATATACGCTTGTGTGACCATGGATGCACCTCTATTATAGAATTTTTGTCTTCATTAACTCTTTTTCCATTTGTTTTTAGCCATTTATGTTTTTGTTCTCCACGATACTCTAGCATGAGTATGCCGATGCTAGTATTTAATGTGTTTTTTATTTGTTTTATTCGTATCGAATTAGATTTATGTCTCCATGAAAGTAGGTGCACTTTTGTGGTTCTAGGTGCATCTCGCATTCAAAAAAGTTGTGTCATGTTCAACAAAAGTGTGTACGCATTCACACTAGGTGCATCTCGTGTATAAAGAAGGTATGTATACATTCACATTGGGTGCATTTTGTGACAAGTGTGTTTACACTTCTCTAACCCGTGTTTCCATTTTGTGTAATTTTTCTTATTTATACAGTTTTCCAATTGAAATTACTCATTCTTAGTTATTTTTTATAGTATCCTTCCTATGGATTTATGTCATTTTACATTAAAAAGAATTGTTTAAGATTAATAATCACTTTGTTATCATTTTTACATCATTTAAGCATACTTTTAACTTTATATTTTTAAAGTATTTAAGTATTTCTTGTCTTCAATCAACCCCATGTATGCTCTTTGCTTACACCTATGGGTGATCCGGAAAATCAAAAGCGGTTATGACTTCATTGAGTATTCTCGCTTTTAAATTAATCATAGAAATTTTACTTTCACAATCATTTATCATGTATGCTCTTCTCTCACGTCCTTGGGACAATATTGATAATCAAAAGCGATATTGATTACTTTTAACTTAACTTTTCTCTAACCCAAATTGTGTATGTTCTTCTCTTGCGCCTTTGGGTGAACTTGAGAATCAGAAATGGTGGAAGGTTGTTTTATCATATTTAATCACTTGGTTCTTACAGCAAAAAGACTACTAATCTTTGTTATACATGACCACTTTGCTTAAAAAGGATTTTCACCTTTCCCAATCAAGCAACAAACTTATAACTTGTGTACTTGCATATTTTCCTTGGCTAAAGACAATTGAAAATTGCTAAAAAAATCAAAGGTACACTTTTTCTTTTGAAACTTGTCATTTACATTTTCTTTTACACTTGTCAAAGTTAGAACAAACCTTGTTTGTAAACACCTCAATTTTTGTATTTGTATGTAGTGGATGTGGTTCATTGTTGGGTTTATAATATTAAGCAGGAAACTACTTATTTTAGAAACCCACCAAAGACTATATGTTTTTGGATTATAGCTTATATTTAAAATATAAGCATGATAGACCACAAAGTGGTTCGGCTTTAAAACTAGGTCATAACCACCCACCTTTTATATAACAAGTTAATCTCATTAGATATTGGTTACACATGTTGATGGTAACATTTATGTGAACCATATGAGTGAATTAATAGAGAAATAGTGGGAGTACTGGGTGAAAGTTTAATCTCAATAAAGATAAGATATTTTTAGTGGGTTTTTCACCTTCAAAGGTTTTGACACTTGATGAGTCATTTTATTTCCTTTTTAAAAACACCTCATCTATTGTATTCTATTTAGCCAAATTGTACTTCTGAAATTTTATTCCCGGTGATACTACTAAACATTTCCATTATAACCTAAACTCATGTCATATATATTAGTTATTATAATTATTACTAAAGTTTACCTTATTATTTGGATTATGAGCATGCATTTATTCTTTTGATTACAATATGATGTTAAATGATGATGTGTATAAATACCAACCTGATTTGCAAAGAAGTTATATGCAACATCTAACATACAAGAAGTGATCCACACCCAAAGAATCGACATCAGCTAAAGGAACTCATTCAAAGAAAGAGGTCATCAAAGATAAACTAACATGTAGCCAAAGGGACTCATCCACATCAAAGCATCTCGCATCCAAAGGAGGTCACAAACATACATAAAACTCTAATTCTAAGGAGCTTGTACAACTTAGACACTACATCTAGGCTCGCACGTGTTGATACAAGAAGAAGACTCAACGCCATCACCTGATTATGTGTTGAAACTCAAACAAAGAACTAATTGATTTAACTCATAATTTAATAACCTGGTTCATCGATGATCGGTTAGTTAAGTTACATCATTGTATGAAAACATCTATTGAATAGTTATGTTGCATGTATGTAAGTTTCTAGATTGTTTGGTTAAGATCTTTTACTTAATCCAACTAGAACTCCTATTAGGACTCTATCTCTTCATGCCTCTATTATAATGAAAGATATAAAAATGAAATATTAATGCTATAAAGATATAGATAGAGGGAGATACATAGATAGATCGATCCTTAGGTAGAGAATTGGATGTATTTTTCAATTGTAATCTTCATGTTGATGAAATAAGAATTTGAGTTCTGTTAATTTGTTGTAAGCATAGGCCTTAAGAGGGATTAGCACCCAAGGCAGGGCCCACTTGTAGTTTGTTAACCCTCTCCTTCGTTTGTTGTTTTAATTCCTCACATGATTAGATTAAGAGCAGTCCATTTCTTGATCTATGTTATGTTTTTACATGATTTGTTATTAGCCACAGTATTTACTTTCAGTCATAGTCAATTTCATTTCTAAAATTGTTATTTCTTAATTGTAATGACAAAAATTTACCTTTACACCTCCCAAACATATGTAATCGTGCAGATAGATGCGCAATGTTGAAAGTTGACATCCCTAGTCTGATGATTAAATGACTATATATTAATGAGCATCATATTAATTACATCGCAAGTTAATTTGAACTACCATTTTGGTGTCATTGTCTTGGGAATATTACCAAGTTATAAGGTTTTTGAGAGGTTTTTCATCTCTTAGAGCAAAGCTTTAGGTTTTAGGAAATTAGTTCTAAACCAACCCCCAACTAATTTTCTATTAATTGAGTTGAGTTAGTTGATGCATGCACCACCCAAGGGATGCCCATGGTAGATTTTTACCTAATCCACAAGTAGCAAAAATAAATCTCTTCATATACCTCTGAGGATTCTGAAGAAGACATCCTTGGTTTACTATTCAAAGATCATCCTCTAAGGACATTTCAAGTTGCTCTGAGCAGTTAAAGATGGTAAAAGAAGTAGATCAAAATCTCCGAAATGGGGCAACCACTTTTGAGTTCCCCATTATTAACAATAATGCAACTACTGCTATGAAGAATATTTCTCCCTCAGCTTACCTAATTTTCATGGATCAATGATAGAGGACCTAGACACCTTTTTGTTTGAGTTTGGCATTTGTGCAAGAGTTATGATTATACTATTGATGCACATAAATTGAAGATATTTCCTACTACACTCAAGGATGCAGCCTTGAGATGGTTCATGGGATTAGGAAGAAATTTTGTAACCACATGGGCATAAATGAATGATAAATTCTCGATAAGTACCAAGATTATTAAAGACCAAGCAGCAGAGAAGGTGATGAAATCTATAGAATGGCACAAAAAGAGGATGAACCATTGGAAGACTATTTGGAAAGGTTTATATTCTCGCGTACGTAATTCAAGGCACACCAGAATACCACTTGAATCTCTCAAATTACTCTTTTTGAAGGGACTCGGTGAGGAGGACATGGATGCTCTAGATTTGATAGGAACATGGGAAATTTCAAAAGCTAATTTTCTATAAATTTGTGAAGCCTACAAAAATTACTTAAGAGCTACTATGAAGAGGGTAAGAAGTGTAAGATCAAGAGGTGGATCAACTACCAAAACAATTGGGAACATATCCAAGTCAGAGATTGTCAACATGTTTTAAAATGAAGCAAGAAATTGTCAATGATATGGCTAATCAATTAGATGCTCTACATGCTAAAAATAAAAAGGAAGATGCAGAAGCAACACTCACAGAGTACTGCTCATGCATGCAGAAGGAAGAAATGTGATTGTAGATGCAAATAATTGGCCAACATTTCTCAAGAAAGGGAGGCTTCATCTGATTTCAAGATGTTGGAGACAGAGGATGGGAAAGTTTTATATGTTGCTCAAAGGAAACCATGGCCACCGAGGCAAAGAGGTACAACACAAGACCCTATGCATTCATTTCAAAATTGGTCTAATAATTAATATATGCAGCCCCCACCTTAGGCTATCCCTCAAGGTTGGGTCTCATATCCTAAACAATATCAACAATAGTGGCAACCTCAATTCTAAGTCAAACCACAACATCAATGGCAACAGCCTCCTCAATCATGGTAGAATCCTTAAAGAGGAGGACAAGTAATGGAATAAACCACCTCCAAATTACCAACAATATTATCAAAGAACCTCCTTATTCATATTAGCAAGCTCTAATGTTGAATCCCCAAGTAGTCTCTCAACTAAAATATACCCAACTACCAAATTTCACCAACACCTAACCCTAACAATAAAGTTGCTCACCAATCTATTCCACTCGAACCATCTTAATACCCTACCTATTCCGTTAATGTCACCAATATCCATATTCACTCAGAAGAGAACTTCCTCCACTAGTTGGACCCACCAATGTTAAAATTACAAAGAACCCACATTGTTGCATACCAATCCACATCAAAGCTTGAGAAGACATTACATGATGATCCACAACAACCTGAGAAAAATTCTAGAAAGGGTAAAACATAGGGTAATGAGTCACCATTTCCTAAAAGATTACAATAAAAGAAGACTAGCCTCAAATCAAAATCTAATTCTGATTTTTTCAACCAACTGAAAGACATTTGTGTCAAAATTCCATTGATTCAAACTATTAAGGATGTGCCCATCTACAATAAATTGGTTAAAGACCTATACATAAAGAAACCATGCATAAAGAGGAAATATCCAACTACTATATAGGTCATTGGACAACTAGCTAATATTATGCTTAAGAACTCAATTATGCCCAAATACATAGATCTAGGAAGTCCTTTGGTATTTCATAATCGATAGCACAGTGATCAAGAACACTTTGATCAACTTTGGGGAAGAAATAAATGTAATAACAAAAAATTATGGATGATTTAAAATTAGAGGGACTAAGACCAACAATCACAGTCTTACAACTTGCAAATAGATCAACAGTTAATCCTGAAGGTGTTCTGGAGAACGTAGTAGTAGTGGTAGACTCTTGGGAGTACCCTACTGATTTTAATGTTCTTCGGCCAAAAGCAAGCTTAGGAGGATATCCTATCATCCTCGAAAGACTACGGTTAGAAAGCTGATGATGCATTCATAAGATGCAGATATAGTAATATGATTATCTCTAATGGAAGTGACACCAACAATCTCATGATTTACCCCCCTGCACAACCATTCAATGAAGAAGACTAAACCATTTGGGTAGAAGAGCCAGAAGAAGACCAATCTCAATTCAGCAACTCATGATGCTATAGAAGTCATGCACAATTAAAGGGCAAGAAGAGGATGTTTTTATTTCTAACATCTTGTAAAATAATTGTGGGAAAAATGAAGAAGTAGATGGAAAATTACGGTATATAAGTTGTCATGAGAATCAAATCCTACCACAAGAAAGCACTATGAACATTTTAGGTAAGAATTTCATCCTCCACCAACTTCTTCCACATGATTGTATATTGAATTTTGTAAGTAGCAGTATATGCTCCATGACTTATCTCTAAGCAAGTGGAAATTACTCGGGAAAGCCACTCAATGTGAACAAAATGTTGAGCATGTAGTAAGAACAATTGTTAATTGTTCTTCTGCAGAAACACAAGACAACATTTGCATGGGACTATGGATACATGCATGGAATCCACCCTAAGCTCTGTACACATAAGATATACATTAAAGATAGTTGCAAGCCAATAAGACAACCACAAAGAAGAATGAACCCAACAGTGAGGGATATAGTGAAAGAAGAATTAAAAAAATTATTGGATGTTGGATTCATATATCCAATTTCAGATAGTCAATGGGTTTCACCCCTTATCATTGTACCTAAGAAGAATGGTAAATGGAGGATCTGCATAGACTATAGAGAGTTGAATGCAGAAACAAAAAGGATCATTTTCCACTTCCTTTCATTGATCAAGTTCTTGACACTCTTACTGGCAAGAAATACTTTTCTTTGCTTGATGGCTATAATGGTTACAACCAAATTCAGATTGCAATAGAGGACCAGGAAAAGATCACATTCACATGCCCATGGGGAACATTTTCATATTTTGTTCTTCCTTTTGGTTTATGTAATGCACCTGTTACATTTCAGAGAGCAGTGTTGAGCATTTTCTTATATCTAACCAATGACTGCATGGAGGTATATATGGATAATTTTACAATACATGACAGTACTTTTGATGAAGCAATGAAGAATCTAGACAAATTTCTTAAGAGATGCAAGGAGCATAACCTATCCTTAAGTAACAAAAAATGCTACATGATGATGTCTAAAGGAATAGTGTTGGGGCATTATCTATCATCTATTAGTATTTAGGTAGATCCAGTAAAATATATCGTGATTTTAAATCTGCCAACACCAAAAAAAATAAAAGGATGTGAGGAGATTCTTAGGCCATGTTGGGTATTATAGAAGATTTATACATGAATTCAGTAAGATTGCAGCACCATTATTTTTCCTGTTGGGAAAGGATGTTGCCTTTGAGTGGACTAAGAAATGTGAGATTGCATTCCAAACTTTGAAGCAAATGTTGACTTCTACACCTATGTTAAGAGGACCAGATTGGATTTTTCCATTTCACATTCATACTGATGCCTCAGATCACACCATTGGAGTTGTTTTAGGATAGAAGGATGGAATTCTAAACTACACAATCTACTAAATCAGTAAAAACCTGCAACACGTTGAACTTAGCTAAACAATCATGGAGAAAGAGTTTTTAGTAGTTATGTATGCCATTAACAAGTTTAGAAACTACATCATAGGCTACCTAGTGTTTATTCACATTGACCATGCTACAATTAAATACTTGATCAACAAACCAGTTGTAAGTAGTAGAATAATCAGATGGTTTTTACTCTTGTAAGAGTTTGATGTCACCATTGTGGATAAGCCTAGTAAGGACAATGTTGTAGTTGACTTTCTTTCAAGAATGAAGAGCAATAATGAAGAACAAATAGTGGATAACTCCTTCCCAAATGAGCACATGTTTTTCATTTCCACTAAAACCTGGTATCTTGATATAGCCAATTATTTAGTCTCGGGTAAGATACCTCCACACTATTTATATTCTGAAAAGAAATACATTATTGAGAAAATTGTGAATTTTTCTTGGATAGTTGTTTTTCTATTTCACACGAGGGTAGTATAATGTTATGAGAAGATGCATAGATGATGAGGAAATATATTATGTTCTCAAAGCCTGCCATAGTGATCCATGTGGAGGAAACTTTTCTTTAAAAAGAACAACACAAAAAGTGTTTACAATAGGGTATTATTGGCCTACACTATATAAGGATGCAACATTATATACCACGAGGTGTGATAAATTCCAAAGAATGGGTAAGTCTACCAAGTCATATGAGATGCCATTGCAACCTCAGTTAGTATTACAGTCATTTGACAAATGGGCTTTGGACTTCATTAGTCCTATAGATCCTAAATCTCATCAAAAGGTATACATTTTGGTATGCATATATTACCTCACTAAATGGACAGAAGTGAAAGCATTGCCAAATCAAAAGAGTGAGAAAGTTGCCAAATTCTTGTACGACCACATCTTCACAAGGTATGGAGTACCAAGAGAAATTTTTGATCAAGGTACACACTTTACATTGCTGAAGTTATTTCTAATCTAGCTAAAGAATATGAAATCAAACATAGGAAGTCTACACCTTATCATCCCCAATCTAATGGCCAAGTTGAGGTGAAAAATAGGGAAATAGAATCCATCTTGACAAAAACTATTGCACTCCACCAGAAATATTGGGTAGATAGACTTCCAGAAGCAGTTTGGGCATTCAACACAACTTGGAAGACAATAAAAGGTTTCACACCATTTAAGATTTTATACAATAAGATTGGTGTTCTCCTATTGAATTTGAGCATAAGACACTGAGGACTGCACTTGAACTAGGCATAGATTTATCTTAAGCTCAAAGGTAGAGGATTCTCATACTCAATGAACAGGATGAAATGAGGAGACAAGTTGTGCAAAATACAAAGGTGGTATAGAAGCAAAAAGGATTTAATGGCATGACATATTCATCAAAACAAGGTAATTTAAATAAGGTGATTTAGCTATCTTATTTGACTCTAAGTATAAATACCACATGGGAAAACTCAAGACAAGGTGGCTAGGTCCATATGAGATTGAGAAAATATTTCAAAATGGAGTTGTAAAACTAACCACCATAGATCCTATGAGATTCAAATTATTGATGAATGGTCATAGGTGAGGTTTTATAAAAATATAGCTGACGGGAGCACCTTCATGTAGCAATTCGAGGTGGTCAAAGAAGAACAGAGATAAGAACATTATAGTTAAGATCAAAAGCTTGAGCATGTTGGTTCATCTTACGAAATTGCCTTTGAGGAATGAGATGTTCGGTGGCCTTGGTATATCTAACTTGTTTAATACTCTGAGGGTGAATAAAAGTGATGTGATCATCCCTCTTGGTGATCAACATCACTCAACCAACATGTTTTTTTTTCTTAGAGTTTCTATTTTTCAGGATTTGTTGTATTTGTTGCAAAAAGTGCATGGTCTCTAAAAGAAGGAGATGGTGCAAAGACTAAATGTCCACTTACATCAGCATGTAAAAAATATCTGCTTTGTTTTCCTTTTGACATAACTTATGATTGCATGAAGAAAATAAGGAACAAACTACACATATAAATAGTGATGAAGATGACTGGCACTAGAAAAATTCATTATTCCCTCTCCAGAATTAATTGATTTCATTAATGGGCTTTCAACATGACGCATTTGCATACGATTCTGACACTATAAAAAATGTTTGTAGCATAATGGCACCTCAACGCGTGCAAAGCATCATGATAATTCTACCTACATAAAAAGGTGCAATTACACATGTAATCATCATCGACACATTTCTCGAGATAAGTGCACTCATTTCACTTTAATAAAGTATCAATATAATGATTATATTTAATTAATGTTTATGACATGTCATGAATGTCTTTAATTAAGCTATTATATGCCACTACCTTTCACCCTATGAGATGTCACTCCACATCACCCCACTTTGTCATAAAACCTCACCTCACACATTTGTAGCCCTCAAATAAAATTAATGCATTCCTTTTTGCATTGTGTGTGAGTCGGTCGTAAAATTCAAAACACAAGTACTCAAAAACTTTCCCTACTCGAATTCTTGCATCATTGCTACAAAATGTGAGATTTTTCTTATCATAATCTAAAGGAGCTAGCAGAATTCACCATGGGAGGGGATTTGATTTTCCATCAGCCTACATACCATTCACAATTCTATAACCACCGTAGAGATTGTTGTATTTTCAAGATAGCGGATGGATGAGATATATATTAGTAAGTTCCAGGGTTTCAACAAACCCATGGTAACGGAATTTACTGCCACATTCAAGGACGGAGAGGCTACTATCAAAGGTTTAGTAGTGAAAGTTGATGATGATATTTTAGCTATAGTAACAGGGCTTCCTACAGAAGGTGAGCTTTTCCCTGAGAAGGAAAACTTGGATGCAGCTCGACAAGAATTTGGTGATGCAGATGATAACTTCATGAGTGATAGAAAAGGTACATTTCACACTTCTATGAAACCATTTTATGTTGATGTTTCCAATTACATAATCAAATACTTAACTGTGATGGTAGATAATCTAGATTGAATATTTTCCATTTTAAGTTACTTAATCATTTGAAGAATGGTAGACATGTTAACGTATCCCCTAAAAGAATTATAATAGTTGAAACCCTACTTAGATTTTCAACCCTTGAATCATCCACCTCAAGGAGTAAGATAAAATGTTCCAGGCCTACTCCTAAATCTTCCAAGTCTACTCCTTCATCTTCCAAATCCACTCCTGCACCACCTAGGCATTCTCATCGCCTAAGAACTAGAAAGACAAAAACATCAAAAGCCACAAAGCCTGAAACCATACACTTGATAGTGATAAATAAGTGACGGAATATAATATTAATGTTATATCCATGGAAATAGATCAGCAAGGTATTGATGTTGAAATTTAGGAGCCCATGGAGGGTATGGAAGAGAAGAAAGGAGGAGAAAGTGGTGATAAAACTATTTAGGAAAGCCTGTGAACAACATGTAGAGGCAGTTCATGCTAGGGAAACCCATGAGAAGTATGAAGGAGAAGGATTTTCCTAGGAAATTGAAGACATAACTTATAAAGCCACCAATGATGAAGATAAGATAGAGGAATTCCATGACCACACAATTCTTGAGACACAGACTGATGAGATGAAAATTGGGGATTGAAGAAATTATTGACAATATTGTTCACAGTGTTGAAACAAAACATCCACCTGAGAAGATTGTGAAGGTACATGGGAATGTTTCCATAGTTACCGAGGAGACACTTGATATGATATTAAAACATGCTTAATCATTTTTGCCACAAGCTATCCATCAACCACAGGTTATCATCAGAGAGTTTTTCAAAGAACCTCCAAACCATCTTGTAGAAACATAGGCACTTAGAAAACCTTGTTAGATTACTGGGTATAACAATTTGAAAACTATGTTAATAGGCTACAAGGAAAATGGGAAAGGGAGAATGAATAATTAATCTTCCAACATCAACAGGAAATTGAGGAAAAGGAAAAGGAGCTTAAGGCTAAAGATAAGGAAATTGCCAGGCTCAAGAAAAAGAAAGAAGATATAGTTTAGGTGACCAATGACATACTTAAATGCAGGCCACCTTCTAACATTTATGCCATTTTCTTGAAAGAAAAGATGTTACTGATAAAATTATACCTCTAACAACTCGATATTCCATTTGATATTAGTGGAGTCAGACCTTTCTTTAGAATATATCTAAAAATGCCTCATGAAATTTAGTTGTTATTATGTGAGTTGTATATGTACAATTATGCCTTGGAATATGACAGGGACTAGATCCCAGTACTTTATATTGGAGATGTTCCAATTAAGGCATTATGTTCTTATTTTAACAATGAATTATACTAGAGAAAAGAAGATGGAGGAATACAGGCACTTTTCAAAAGTGCAACCATTAATGATCAGAGGTGAAGCTCCCAATACAGGGGAAATTATTAAACAATATGGAAAATACATGGAACACATGGACATTAAACATCAAGTGCACTAGATGATACATGAATCTCATGAAGAAGCCAGGGACCACATCAAATACAATGTCATAGAAATAGTACATTCCTGTAGAACATGTTGGCAAGAGATGTCCCGAAAATGCAAAGAAAATAAATGCACTCTTATCCCAATATCATTCCAACCTTAAGGAGGGTAAATGCATACATTGAAGTTTCTAAAGGATGTGGAAAAACTTGGTTTCCCATTGGTTATTATCCACCAATATTCCACTATCCTATACCACACTAGTCTGGTAACAAGGAACTAGATGAGGAAATACATGATGAGTCATGGAAAGATACAAAAGGAATGGAGGATACTTCTTCACCGAGCCAGAAGGAACATCTACCCAGTTGATTTCAGATGTTTATACAGACATCATATAGATGGAGCCAAAGAAACCTAAGGAGGATCCAAAGAAAAATGAATGAGGACATTCAAGATGTTAAGTCGGGGGTGTGATGAGTCATTTTATTTCCTTTTTAAACACCTCATCTATTGTATTTTGTTTAGCCAATTATACCCCTGAACTTGTATTTCTGATGATATTGTTAAACATTTCCATTATAACTTGAACTCGTGGCATAGATATTAGTTAATATAATTATTACTAAAGCTTACCTTATTTTTTGGATTATGAGTATGCATTTATTATTTTGATTGCAATATGATGTTGTGTATAAATGTTAGTCATTTTTGCAAAGAAGAAGTTGTTATATGCGAGACATTAAATGCGAGGAAAGGATCCACACGCAGCAACTGACATGCAGCCAAAGGAACTCATTCACAACAAAGAGGTCGTCATAGCAACTAACATGTAGCCAAAGGGACTTATCTGCATCAAAGCATCCGACCAAAGGAGGTCACACACATACATGAAGCTGTGATTATGAGGAGCTTGCACAATGTGGACACTACACCTAAGCTCGCACGTGTTGATAGAAGAAGAAGTTATGAGAACAAGAATAAGACTCAATGCCATCACCTGATTATGTGTTACAACTCAAACAAAGAACTAATTGATTTAACTCATAATTTAATAACTGGTTGATCGACTAATCGATTAGTTAAGTTATGTGATTATATGAGAACATCTACTGAATAGTTTTGTTGCATGCATGTAATTTTTGGATTATTTGGTTAAGATATTTTACTTAATCCAACTAGAACTCCTAGTAGGACTCTATCTCTTCACGCCTCTGCTGTAATGAAAGATATAAAAAGGAAAGATTAATGTTGTAGAGATATAGATAGAGGGAGATACATAGATAGATCGATCCTTAGGTAGATAATTGGTTGTATTTTCACTTGTAATCTTCATGTTGATGAAATAAGAATTTGAGTTTTGTTAATTTGTTGTAGACACATGCCTTAGGAGGGATTAACACCCAAGGTAGGGCCCACTTGTGGTTTTCTAACCCTCTCCTTTTGTTTGTTGTTTTAATTCCTTACATGATTAGATTAGCAGCAATCCATTTCTTTATCTATGCTATGTTTTTACATGCTTTGTTATTAGCCATAGTATTTACTTTCAATCATAGTCTAGTTCATTTCAGCATTGTTATTTCTTAATTGTAGTGACAACAATTTACCTTTACACCTCCTAAACATTTGTAACTATGCATACATCACTAGAAATATTGAAATTTTATGTCCCTAGGTCTGATAATTAAATGATTGTAGATTAATGAACAACATATTAATTGTTACAAGTTAATCTACACCACCAATAGTTATATCGTATGTCACTTTGTGTTCATTTACTTTCAGTTTTGAATTTATTCACATACTTTAATCTATAATATAAACATCTTAATCTATGTTTTAATTACCGCACTTCATAAATTATAATATTTGGTAATTTATGCTATGGATCTACAGTTTGTAACATTATTTATCCCTTAAATTTCCTAACATTCATCACCACTTAAGCTACATCGGTGACGTGGATTTTACCACTATGCACCAAAATATTTCACATTACATTTCACTTGAGACTTAGTCTCAAACAATGTTCGATATCTACCTCACCTTTGTCCCCCACTTATAGGTAATGTTGTCATGATTGGGGTTAATGCGAGTATCACCTAATATAGTTGTAATGACAAAGTTTGTGGCATCGACCTGTTAATATTCTAGGAGTTATAAGGACACCATTCCCCCATCAACCTTCCACCTTTTCACAAATCCTATGCATTAGACATGGTGATTCACTCCTCTAAACAGGTTAATAATGAATTGGTGAGTCTCTTTTAGTATTCTAAGGGCTCCCCATACCAATTTTATCCTATACAAATTTGGTATATCAGGACTAGGATATATTGAAAGATACATCTATTTAGAGAGATAAGAGCTTGCATCCACCCATTCATAACATTCTTGTATGTTGCATTATTCACAAAATGTTTCGTCGATTACTCGACAATTTATACCTCTTTAAACCAAAACAATCTACAAATTTTGTTTCAAGTTGTTTGTAAATAAAGAGATTTCTATCAATGGTTCTATCATATAACTTGGTTTATACAAACACCTATGTTTTACATTTTTTAATACTCTAGTTTTAAATTTTAGGTTGTGTTCATGAAAGCAGAAATCAAATCCTAGGAAAAGTTCAAAAACTAGCTCTTCGAAAACCCATTTGGATTAGAACTTGTGTTCTACCAAACCCAAAAAATCATAAACATTATCCCTTTGGAAATTCATGCCCAAAAGTACATTTGTTCTCAAATTCAAACCCCATATATTGTTTAATATTCACTTTATTCAACTCAAAATAAAAAACAATTCTTATTTTCATTTACATCTTCTACCTTAAATATTAATATTCAAAAATTCTTGTTATAATCCAATCCAAAGAAATATCATTAAGATCTAAATATATACCCCTTTGGATATCAAATCAAACCATTTAAGTCTTAGTCTTTAAATTCACCAAAAAATCTTAAACTTAAGTAAATCAAACCAAACCAGATCTTCCTTTAATGTAATGGCCAAGTTAAAGCATCCAACAAGACATTAAAATCCATCATGGAAAAAAATATTGATAAGCATGCTCACAATTGGCATACACAAGTATGTCTTTCCCTTTAGGCCTATCGTACATCCTTTTGTACTCCAGTAGGAGCCACTCCATTTTCACTTATATGTGGTCATGTAAAGTTATATTACCTAAAGAGTTTGAGCTCTTATCACTTTGTGTATCCCTCCAAGATCTGATCAAAGAAGATTCCTATAGATAGGTTTGCCTTGCTTGAGATTTATCTCCTAGATGAAAAGTGACTCAATGTTTTAGATCATCTCAAAGTGTATCAAAATTGACTTCATCACAACTACAAAAACAAGATCAAACCACAATAATTTGAGATCGATAACCTTATATTAAAAGAAAATAATAAAAAAAATACAACCAAATATTGGGACAAGAAAGGAAAATTTGAACCAAATTGGTTGGGTCCTTACCTTATCACTACAAAATTTAGATCAGGTGCATATAATTTATCCACTCAAGACAACAAAGATCTTAAAGAACCCATGAATGTGGTTCATTTAAAAAATATTCTATTCCCAAGTCATCTAAACCTACCTCTTTTGTTGGGGGCATTTTGGCACATCCACTTATATAGCTCCTTCATCCTATCCATCTTATCGTATCATCCCAAACTGGTTTATGTCACTTATTCCTTATATTTAGGATGTGCACCATCTTTCATACTATTCATATTCACTCACTTTCATCCCTTGATATTTATAAGCATTTACATTATTATGTACGTTTGGGTGGGTCCTGGATCACCTAACTAAATATCATTGGTTATTAAAGTTAGATAAAAACAAGTTCAAAAACATTTAATTAATAAAAATAATCAAAAACATTCAAATAATGAATAATTCAAAAACATTCAAATAACAAAAATCTAAAACATTCAAAAAAAACCAAAAACACAACAAAAAATCCCACAATATCAACTTAGGAAAATCAAATGTTTAATTCCTATCTTAGTTATCGTTCTAACCATCCTATGACTATCAAAATAAATCATCTTACCCCTTACATGTATCCTTGTTTGGGGGTAAGTCTAATCAATCCTATCCCTCGCATGTGTTCTTGCTTAGAGTAAATTCAGCTCTCATTTTCTTCCTTGCTTGGGGAAAATGCCACATTCAATATAAAATTAAATCCTTAATGTGGATTCAACAAAAGTGTCACTTAACCCCACTCTTTAGTCTGATCCAATCCCCTTGCATGTATCCTTGCTTGGGGGCATCCAAATATGCTCAATCATCACTATGGAACACATTAGGGGCATATTTAATTGTCTTTATTTCAAGTTGTGTTGCATTTTTATTGTGATTTACCTTAGACCAATTACACATATTTTGTTATCATCTTGGTTCATTCATAACCATGGTGCATACTATTACTATGTATATTGGGTTTGCTTTATTTTTTTATTTTTTTATCTTTTTCCTTAGACCAATTACAAGTATTATGTTATCATCTTGGTTTATTTATAGCCATAGTGTATACATCTATTGTGTATATTGGTTTTGTTTTACTTTTTTCCTTTTGTTTATTATGTGTGCGTGTTTTTATTATGCACATAATGAATTACTCTTCATGGTTCCTTAATAAGCATGTTGTCAACTATGTTATGCAATAGAAAAATAGGTTTTTCTAAAGTACAATATCTAAATGGAAGCTCAAGCTATGAGAAAAATCACTCATATCATCATCTTTATCCTATCTATCATAATAATGAAAACACATAATCATCCATCCATGAATAAATTACAATGTGCAAAATAAAACAATCATCATCTATATACATCAATAAAATGTCCATGTATAATGTCTAAACAACAATGTTATATACATGAATATACATCACAATGCCATAATCGACATCTATACAAAATAATATGCCTTCATCATGAGGTGTATACCAAAAATAATACATCTATATAATACATAGAGTCATCCATGACTCTCTCTATCCTCTAGACTATTTGGTCTATCACCTAACCTCGGTGGATGCATATGGAATGATCTAATGGATCTTGATGATGCATGAGATCTCAATGACCTCTCGAGATCTACTCCCTAGTCTTTGATTGTATCTTGGCTCTGTTTGATCTATAGGGATGAATGTGTCGTACTGACCCTCTATAATAGCCAACATCATGTGTAATTACTAATAGCTCTTACGAGGAAGATCTCTCATCCCACGAGACTTAGCTACACATCATGTCATGTCTCTCTCTATAGTAACCTATTGTAATTAGCCCCTAGTGACATATAGTTGGCTCCCTGTAACCTCCATCTTTGTTTATAACCATTGTGTTAGGATCATAAATACAACATATTGTTGTACATCACTATCTCTCTCCATGTATCCTTTGCACCTCCTCACGAAGGTCTCGCAAGTAACCCTTGTTCCTGCTAACCCCATATGTCAACCTCTCCTTTATCTCCCCACCCATCTCCATATCCAATACCATCTACATCTTGGTCCCCATAAACTCCTCCTCCTATACTAGGTACCCTCTGTGGTGAGACGGTGCACTGTGCACCCTGTACTTGTAAACCCCGCACTTGTATATCATGTACACCTTGTTCTGTAATAGTACTTATAAATCATGTCTTTTTCCTTTTCCCACTCCCCCTCCTCCCTATCCATATCAACCTCTTCCTCTCCTACCTCTCCATCATAGCACACCCTCGTTGTTGTTATCCTTGTTACCATCACTCTCGAGGAATGGTCACATGAAGTAGTATTATAGTTGTGTACCACGCTGCATACTCCACTAATATGCCAAGGTCCACACTATCTACTTGTGCATCTCATAACTCTATTAATACTTTTCCAAAACTGGCCCTCATTGTACTTTTCCTAATGTGTGGCCCAAAATCTGTGGTCTCTTACACTAATTGTGTGTACCACTGCTCTCCTATTAGAGTATCATGTATGACTCCAGACCCTATCATGTTTATACCGCTCAATGATATATGACAAACTACCAATAATGTGATGCTCTATCTCAATTGTTTCTAACTTTGTAGCATATGTCACCCATTTATATCATCTATATGGCCTCCATGTAATCAATCATAATTGCAGATCATCCATCAGTCACTAGTAAAATGTTAAATCTCCTTAGTGACCTCTCTGACCGCCACCTACTATCTCCCATCTACAAATTAATGGCTCCTTTGGTTGTCTTTATGTCAGTACCCTAATCAGCTAACCTACTATAATATGGTCCCACGCCCAATATGTAATAAATCCATTGGGCCCAAATTTATTTGACTCTTATACACTACTATATGCCTACCTCTATACAAATTGGCTAGTGTGCATGCCCCTGATAAACATTATCGTTGAATCCATCAGCTCTACTACAATACTAATCAATCCAAGCTAAAAATGCCTCACGGGCTTATCAGAAACAAGTAGGCATTGATAAGAGCCATCAAGTAAATTGGTAGTCACATTAACACACCATCCTCCATGGACTTTATAAGGGCATTGTCATACCCTCTCCATATTTCTCCTCTACTTTGAATAATAGCCATGTATGTGCCCAGATCCATGTTTCACTCCTCTCCCACTGAATCAAATGACCCTACATTGATACCCTCAATATGTGGTATACATCCTCTAGTGTCACCGACATCTCCCCGATAGGAAATTTGAATGTTTGGGACTCATTGTGTCATTGCTCTACTAATGCGTCAACAAATGGTGGTCCAATTTGATGTCGACATCCATGTTATGTATTACTATCCTAACACCTTCATTATTTCCCACACTCCTCTCCACTATGACCCCATCATCCATCTCTCAAATGATTGCAATTATGCATGTCTCTCTTACACATCCAGGGCATATAATCTCTCCTACACACATTGCACTACTTCATTATTCCTTTACAAATCATTATTTCATCTTCTAAATATAACCTATTTCTTTAATTCCTACTAGCGCACCTCATGTTACACTAGCACACATGTTTTAATGCTAGTGCACTCGGTTTTTCATGCTAGCGCATTCTTTTTAAGCTACCACACTCAACTCTAGCATGTGTATTATCACAAAGTAGCACATTCAAAACCACACTAGTGCATCCATTATGAAACTAACACACTTCTCACACTAGCATGTGTATTTTTACACAAACACCCTTATTTTCACACTAATGTAGGAAATCCTGTACTAACGCACTTTACAAGCTACTCTAATGAAACTACTTCTTTATGCTAGTGTTACTTTTTCACTTTCAAATACCTCTAACAAAAACTAAATGCACCTAATTAATTCATTTCTTGTGTACTTATCAAACCATCATTGTCGGGAGCCCACCCGAACTATTGGACACTATCCATGTGATGAACATGTGTTGGATATTGTGTCATCTCTCCCACAAACCATAGCTAAAAAATCTCTCGAGGGGCACAAAAGGTTCTAATAGCAAAAATGACTACATAAGGTTTTCATCCCTCCCACCCTTCTATTTAACCCCTTCTTCTAAACCCTAATTTCTATTTCTAAACCATTTTTTTGAATTTTGCGCTCTCATAACTCGTTTTATATGCCCTTTCTTCCAATTTTATCCACGGCTCTCTCTGTTTTCCTATCAAGCAAATATCCACCGCTTTGTTGTTTCACCCACCCGTTCGAGAAGGTACTCCTTAGTACCATTTTTAACGTCTTTATGGAATTTGAATGCTTCACCAGGGAAAATAAGACAATCCTCCTCAATTCTCTATCATGCATTCATAGATCTACATGTGTCTATTATATTTAAAATTTTATTACTTGGTAATAACACTTTAAAGAGGGGAAAATGTATACACCCTAAAATTACATATTGCCCTTTGCACATTGCTATTTGAAATAATATTCACCCACATCCCATTATAATTAATTTAATTAATTCTATCATGCATAAAACATACACTTACACTCCTTAGCTAATTTAATTAGCTATTTAAATAAAATAAAAATTAAATATCCACTCACCTTCCACTCAACTCCACATCACTAGCTCACTCACTCAAGTTCTAGAACCCTACAAAAGAGGAAGCTAAATATTCACATATAACCAACTTTGGAATAAAATCAAAAGCCAACCAATTTGAAATAAAGCCTCTTAAATTCTTATTCAAACTTAGCCAACTACACAGACCAAATCAACATGCTAAATCAAGAAAATGCATTCATTAACCTATAACTTATTCAAAGCTTGATCCACAATCCATGGCCTCTCCTTTAACTATAAATAAGAGGTTCATCCCTTCACAAATAATCTCTTGGAAGCTTAAGGCATTTACAGCATTACTTTGTCCAATTTCCACTTGAATTCATACGCTATTAGGCTACCCATTTGATCAAAAAGTTCTTCATTCATCCATTGCTTGTAGCACAATATACTTCCATTCAGAGTCAATTTTGGAGCATCCACAAACAATCCATCAAAGTAGATTTATAATGTCTTTTTGTAGGGGACTCATGAAATGACCAAAATATGATATGTAAACTTAAAAATCAAATTAGGAGCTATTGTAGATGGATGATAAGAACCCTGCAATCTATAAATTAGGCCCTTCCTAGAGAAACAAATTCATTGGAGAAGTTAAACCCTCAAAGGTGGGTTAAACCTTCCTAACACCCTTCAATTATTATGCCAAAAACTTAACAAACACTCAAAGCAAACAAAATCAGCTATTATAAATCATAATTGAGCTCAAAATAATTAATTTTGGAAAGCATCAACTAGCGAACTTCAACAAACTTGGAAAAATAGTAAAACACCTCAAAAATTTTGAAACTCAAGACCTTGGCTTTTGAAATTATGGAAAAGAAGATAATAAATTTAGATAGACCAAATTATCCTCGACACATACCAAATAATACTCCCAAGTGGTTTCTCTACTTCAAATAAATAGATTATTAATCTAAAGAGATAAATTATGCAAGGAAATGATAATGTATTGCTCTCCAAACCATATTGCATACATGAATCCGTATATGGAAGGGTTTTTGTCCTCCATAAGTCCCAAAACAAGGGTTTATGTCCTTGAGGAAGGTAGGAAAGGTGCTTCACAAGCAAACCTTAACCAAGATATGAAAATTCACCAAAATATAATTCAATAATGGTCAAACGACCTCCTTTTATAACCTAAGGAGTGCTTTACAAATATAAAAATGATGGTCAACCCCTTAAGGTAAGTGTTTTTAAATATTGAGTTGGTATTTAGATCCTTCATTCTCATAATACCTTTATTTCCTAACTACTTAAGTCCTTTTATTGGAGCACTAGGCTTCCCAATAGGATACATGATAATTAATAAAATAACTACCTAAACAACAATAAAAATATAATCCAAATCTTCCCCTTGCTTTCTTCCTTAGACCCATGGGGAGAAAAATGGGTTAAGGTCTTCAAAAATTGGCCTTTGAAAAAGGGACATAACAGTCCCCCCTTCCCAAGATTGCTTGTCCCCAAGCAATTATAAGTACCGAGATCCAAAGTAAATCTCAACTCCTCCAACTTTGATATACCTACACATGAAGCAAACTCATTAAATAAAAAATGTGTCCCCTTCTTCATCTACTCTTTCTTTGTGGATCTAATGACCGGTTCTTTTTCTTTACTTGTCAATGCCTTATAAATATTATCCCAACATTGGTTATTCTCAATTTCCTCTCTGCTATCCCAAACACAACTATAACCATGTATTTTTTCCCTAAACTATGGAGGTTAGTGGTTGGGATCCTTTTTATAATATTTGGAAACCCATCAATAATGGTAGTAGATTGCAAACCCTTTAACCTCATGGTTGGATATTCCTCTCTAATTGTCAAAAGAATGGATAAGGAGTTGAAATTGTTGTGAATAATGCATAAAACAAAAATGAAACAATTGACATAATGATTATCTTGGCCTCTAAAAGATGCTTCCAAGTTACCCGAAATAATCTCTTCAAAATCTAGCTTGTATTAGAACTTGTGAGTATCGGTATGTAAGTATAACAACCATACCTTGCCCATAATTTCATCCCAAATATGTTGGAACATTGGCCTTAATTTTTCTCAATGAGTGAACCCTCTTACCCACTATTTCAAATAAAAATATTGTCTTCAAAACCTCCCCTCTATTTCTTCCCCTAGATTATATCCACAACCCAACAAATGAGATTGGGAAAAGCACCTCATCTCGGTTGTAGCATTACAAGTTTAAAATTATAGTGGCCAACAAACATCTTACGAGAGTTACCCTTATCTTTTCAATGTCACTAGAAGAAGAGCACCACTTCCTTGTGATCAAAATCCACTTGGTGGTCATAAATAGTAAGTGCAAATAACTAGAAATAATAGCCACAAGAGCTAAAATAACTCCCCTAATTATTTGGGGTTCATGATTCACATTCTCCAAACTCATCTTATTTTTGTTATAAATATGACATACACCCAAAAGTTTTTGGAATTCACTTTATAATAATAAACATTCTTACTATTTGCGAGTAACATTCATTGTGGACATTTTTAAGTGCAAGTGCATTACTTATCGCCCCAAGAAGAGCACCACTTCCTTGTGATCAAAATCCACTTGGTGGTTGCAAATAGCATGTGGAAATAACTAGAAATAATAGCCACAACATCTAAAATAACTCTCCTAATTATTTGGGGTTCATGATTCACACTATCTAAACTCGTCTCATTTTTGTTAGAAAGATGACGTACACCCCAAAGATTTTTGAAATTCACTTTATAATAATAAAAATTCTTACTAAGTGTGAGTAACCTTCATTGTGGAGGTTTTTTTGAGTGCAAGTGCCTTACTTACTGCCCTAAAACAAGTGTTATATGTTATTCCTTATTAAAAACTCCTTCTATGATGTTATTAGCAAACTGATTTTTCAGTGGACTTAACTGTTATAATATTTTTCCAATCAGTTGAAATTTGAGAAAGCAAACTTTAATGTGATTTTCAAGGATTTTCCATTGTACTCCCTTCATCATTTATTCCTTGAATTCTGATTTCTTTGTATTTATCATAGAATTTCAATTCTATATCATGATAATCGAGGTGGACTCCCGATGTTTACCACCATTGAACCCCAAGAATAATTTCATCGTTAGGTTGTCCAATTAAGAAAAATTCATCACATACCTCATGATTCCTTAAGAATATTGATAATTGTACTATTTTCCTTGTGCAAGGTATGATGGTTTCACTCTCTACAATCCTATTAACCTCTTGGTTATGAATAAAACCCTTCACCCAAAATGGATGATAAGTATGTGTGCCACACATTAGAGTAAGGGTGTTTCCCTTCCATCAAATTCTCTCTAGCTTTTATATATTCACGAAAACATGGAATGAAAAATTAGACTTATCATCATGCCCTTAATGCCTCAAACATAGATATTTTCACAACACTACACCTATATTCCATATGTGGAAACAATTTTTAAATTGAGCCCAATAATCCATAAAACAAGAAGTACTTCTTACTTCATTATTTTGTGGAGTGTGTGGTGTATAATGATGTCCAATTAGCAGTGATATAGGAGGACATAATAAGCATGAAATTTGATCACCTTCCCCAACTAGCCATGTGTGAGGGCAACATACCAACAATTTCATATCAAAAAGAAATAAATCTTATATATTATCATACCATGGCCTACCTTTGACACTCTTTTGACTCATAATTTATGAGTTAGGAACATCACTCTTTAAAATAATCTAATGGTGACCTTATATGATGCATAACATCATCCTCATAGGACCTTAGTAAATTTTATTTGACTTCATTATGTGATTTTCCTATGTAACCATTATAATCCAATAAATCATCATATAACATCAAAGGAATGTTACCTTTCTTTGGATGATGGAAAAATTGGGATTGCTCTTTGTTGATATCCTCATTGATTGGTTCCTTGGTGGTGATTGTTTGGGATAGACTAGAAAGCTAAATATTATTAATTTTGCCTTGAAATTTGAATTCAAATCTCAAATTATTTTCCTCAACAAACCCTTCCTTTTCCCTTGCCTCATTCTTCATGGTTACTTCCTTTTTCCTTATAAAAATGAAGAGTTTGTTGGAAAGTGGTGTTTTCATTGATGTCAATAAGTGTCATTGATGTCAAAAGGAGAAAGGAAAAACATGTGTGAAGGTTGATTGGTATTGTCTTTCATTGATGTCATGTGTTGTGTTGATGTTAAAATGAGTTTCTTTGTCTAGTTGTCATTGGTGAGATGTATTGAATAAGTGTGATGGCTTGTAGGAGTGATGCAGTGAAATTATAGTGTTGTGGTGATATCATGAGTGCAAGAATATTGTTAAAGGTCCTTATAGGTGTGCAAGAGTGGAAGTGCTTGAAGGTATAGATGATCAATATGCCTATTTAGGAGGCCTAGTTAGCATACATGAACGATGATGGTATGTCACATGTATGTAGGACTTGGTTGAGCATTGAGAGAGCATGGAGAGCATGAGGATGACATGTTAAGACACTCACAAGTGTATTAGAGTGTGTATACAGGGTTTGGACCTACTAGGTTTGTACCTAGACCTATCTTAAACCATAGGTGGCATAATGAGGTGATATGATCTAATTTTGAGCTAAGTGTGCAAAGGTGAGCATTGGGGAATGTGTAGTAGGTTTTCCTAGAGGTGTGGACAAAGTTTCAAGCCCTAGTTTGTAGGACAAACCAAAAAATGTGTTTTTACCTCGCTAAGCACCTAGAAGTGAGAAACCCAGCCTAAGAATGAATTTTTGATACTCATTAGTATGTGGTACCTTTGCATGGGAGGTTTATCTCTTCATGGTTTAAGGGCCAAAGCTTTATGAACAATCGTTAAGAAGGTAAGGTGGTATAAAACCCTCTTAAAACCCTACTAAGGTAGCGATGGTGAATACTTTGTTTAAACATGCTCATAATGGATTGGAATGGCTATTGTGATGATTGGAGGTTATAAAGGACTCTCTCGAGACATCTCCAGGTGGCATTGGTGTGTCATGACAAAGTGAGTGGACCCACAATAAATTGTAAGTTTATGAAGAATTTGATATAGCTCTCAAGTTTTACATTGGACAAGTGAATAAATGGATGTTTGAGGAAGTATGGAATCCATAATACATGTCCGATGTAGTTTTATAACAATATTTAGCCCTTAGATGGTATGTGGAAGTCATTCTTGGAATCTTTGGTTTTGGGGTGTAATGGTAGTTTTAGGTGGTCATGGTGAAGAGATGGTCTTGTGCACCTAAGCTTTGAGATGAAGTATCTAAAGCATATGAATATGTTTTTAAGGTCTCATATGACATGTTTCATGCATTAGAAAATCTCTGAAGGTCAATTGGTATGCTAAGAAGTTGGTCACAAGTTGATTGGTTTTAGGACTAGGAGAGAAAGGTTCAAAGATTGGTCTAGAAGACCAATGTTTGATATGAGTTCATGGTGTTTGGGTCTTTGAGAGTGATCAAGGATTCTTATTGGAACATTTTCATGCATTATATGATCTGGAATGGTTCAAAACGGTGTTAGATATTCAAGCTTCTTTGTCTCGGTTTTTATGGAGTGAGGACAGGTTTTGAGTATGCTCAATAAAAAGGTGTTCTCAGGAATTTGTGCCTTAAGAGATGGTGTTACAAACATATGGTGATGACCCTAAGGTCATGTAACAGCTGCATACCTATTTTAGTGAATTACTAAGTGATTTGATGATGTTTGAGCTTTGCCTAAGAAGGTTGGTTTTGTAGGTCACATAACTAATGAGGAAAGTTGATCCTAATGGTGGCTTTATAACATGATATGATGGTGCAGAGTTGAAGAATCATGTATAAGGAATATACAAGGCTTATAAAACATGTCTAAGTAGTTTATGATGTTTGGTGGTGGTCATATAGGCCAAGAGGACCTGGTTTTGGCGAAAAGGTAGTTTGAGTGTATTAGGTCTCTATGTGTCCTAATGAAGGAATAATACTTACAGATGTTATTTCTGACCTAAGGTGGCTTTTGTATGATGTTTTCATATTGATATAATGTTCTATTCTCTATGATGGCTGACCTAGATGTGTATGATGCTTAATTCATGTATAAAAGCAAGTTTATGAGACCTATTTTGTTGTTGAGTGAGGAATACTTTGAGCGGGCAAGAAGGTAGTTTGTAAAGAGGTGAAGAAGGTCTTTGTGACCATCAAGAGAGGGTAGAGATTATGTCATGAGAATATAAGTGGTGTTATTTTGTTGGAGAGATAGGTCATTTGACCTAATCGTCCTTGTGAGGAAGTTCTTAAGTGAAGAAGCCTAAAAGGAAAAAGTAAAGAAGATCAAGAAAGGAGAGTTGAATAAGTGTCATCATCAGTTATTTTGGAAACATTATAGAGGTGAAAAACAATTAGGTGGCTTAGTTGGTGTCGATTCATCTAGGGAGTTTTAGCTTCCTTGTAGGGTTGCTGCTCTACTAAATCTAGGGGTTGGTGCTCCTTGTAGGGTTGGTGCTCTACTAAACTATTAGGGGTTGGTGCTCCTTGTTGGGTTGGTGCTCAACTAAATTTGATTCATTGTTATATAGGACAAGTTTTCCAAGATTTGTTTTAGTGGGTTTTCTCCCTTTAAGGGTTTCCCACTTACATATTGTGTTCATGTGTTCTTGTGTTCTTATGGTGCATGCTCATGTGTTTGGTTAATCATTGTTTAATCTATATGTTGATGAATGATTAATGAATGGTTAAAAGATAAGTAAAAAGGATTTGAGTCCAATGTTTCTCCCCCTCTCATTGGTTGTGATCCCAACAGAGTTATTTTCCCTATACCCTTGTAAGTGTTATTTCCCTTGAGTGACTATCAATCTAGAAACCCTAGATCTTCTTCGCCACTCCTCACAATTATTTTAAATTTCCATCATATCCTCCACATTTTATTTTATGAATTCCTTCTCCTATCTAGTTTCAATATGTGGTTCCTTTGACATTAAACCCTTTTCTCGTCAAGGACTCTTCATTGACAACTATTAGTTTTATGCAACCATTATATGTTAATAATTCATCATCAAACACAAAATGAGTTTTACCTTAGGTGGCATGCTCCATGATCTCCTTTATCCCGATGGAAGGACCTCTTCTCCCGAGGGTTGAAACATTATTCTTTTTGGCATGTTGTACTTCTTAAAACTCCTCCAACATTTATTGGTACTCTTTAAGCCATATGGTGTAGTCATGGGCTTGTATAGGGATTCCATGTGGAGCATTTGCCTCTTTGGTCAAAAATTGGGGTTTGTAGGACCTTGTAAAAGAATTTTTCTCCGTCTTTGATTCATGAGGGTTGTAGGAAACCTCTTCCCCTTGGCCAAACCACTACTCGCATGTTTTGGATGTCTAGGAAAAGCCTATATAGTGCATCCACTATTATTTCTTGAGGCTTTATGATCATCTCCAAATTTTCTTCCCTAATCTCCATGGTTTTTTCCTCTTTTCCCTTATTTGGTAGTACTACATACCATTTTCATATACTCCATATTCTAGGATGATGGAGATCTAATACCACTATAATGTTCCTTTTTAGGGGACTCAAAAATGACCACAAGTTGAGATGTAAAATTAAAAATCAAATTAGGAGTTGATGTATATGGCTAATATCAAACATGTAATTTACAAATTAGGCCCTTCCTAGGGTAGTGACTTCCTTGGAGAAGTTAAACCCCTAAAAGGTGGGTTAAACCTTGTTAACACCCTTCAATTATTATGCCAAAATTATTAAGAAACCCTTGAAAAACACAATTAGCTATTAGAAATCAGAATTGAGCTAAAAAATAGTTAATTTTGGAAACCCTCAACCAACGAAGTTCAACAAGCTTGGAAAAATAGTAAAACACCTCCAAAATTCACAAAACTCAATATCTTGGTTTTTAAAAATATGGAGAACAAGATAATAAATTCATATTGACCAAATTATCATCAACACATACCAAATAATACTCCCAAGTGGGTCATTCCACTTCAAATAAATATATTATTGATCCAAAGAGATAAATCATGCAAGGAAATGATAATTTATTTCTCTCCAAACCAAGTTGCATACATAAATCCTTATGGAAGGGTTTTCATCCTCCACAAGTCCTTAATCAAGGGTTTCCATCCTTGAGAAAGGTCCTCAATCAAGGGGTTTAGTCCTTGAGAAAGGTAGGAAAGGTGCTTCACAAGAAAACCTTAACCAAGATATGAAATTTCACCCAAACATAATTCAATAATGGCCAAAAACCTCCTTTTATAACCTAAGGATTGATTTATAAATATATAAAATATGGCCGACCCCTTAAGGTAAGTGATTTTAAATATTTAATTGGTATTTGGATCCTACATGCTCAAAATACCTTTATTTCTTAAATACTTAAGTCCTTTTATTGGAGCGCTAGGCTTCCCAACAATATACATGATAATAAATAAAATAACTACCTAAACAACAACAAAAATATAATCCAGATCTTCCCCTTGCTTTATTCCTTAGACCCATGGGGAGAAGAATGGGTTAAGATCTTCAAAAATTAGCCTTCAAAGAAGGGACATGAAAATATTCAACAAGTGTGGTACTTCACTCCACGCTTCAGCCATCTCATTCGAGGTTGCAAGGGAACATGAAGGAAGATCTTCTTTACTTTTATTTGCATGTTTTCTTCCATTATTTTTCTTTTTCCATTGCATATAGTGAATGTTATCATATTATTGAAATTGATATAGTAAAATGTACACACGTTTCTTGCATACCTACTTGCTAGAAAATTCATGGAAAATTCTACCAAAAATTAGATAGTTTAATTTTTTTGTGAAAGATGGCATGGTAAATATATTGATCTCAATTTCAAGTATGCATTTAATTTGAATATATTAATATAAACATAATGTTTCTAATAATGGTCGAAGAAAAAAGAATCAATGTTGAGTGATCAAGTGGATTTGATAGATTTAGTCACATCAATAATTGTGTTAAATGGAAGGATACATTCACTTGAGTCATGTCACGAAGAGAGGCTCAATACAAAGGATATCGATGTTTGTGTGATAGAAGTATTGAAAATTTACCTCTCCCTTTCGAGGACAAGATATATGATTGCACAAATTTATCTCAAAAATATAAGTCCTTTATAAAATGGTCAATATGTCTAATATACAAATATGTGAAACAAGGCATATGAAAAATAGCTCATAATAGAAAAGACTCTTTTGAGAAAATGCTCTTTAAAATATTGAATACAAGCTTGTTTTTCAATCTAATTTCTTTATTTCTTTTTTCGGTAAAGTTATGTTTTTGAATCTCATAATTATACTTGATCTATGCAAAAAAATTGATAATTTATGTGGTCATAATAATACTGAGACACACATATATACACATACACAAATACATATATGTATGTGTATGCATATGCATACACACACATGCATGCATACATACATACAAACAAACTATATGTATACACACACACATACATATGTCTAATATATGATATAATATCGATTTGTGATATAATACGAATTTGTGAAACACAAATATTTAGGTATATAATTTTTGATTTATTACTAGTGGTACTAGATTTTTGGTGGTTGTTGATTACTACCAAATTTGGTCATGACATATTTTATTAGTTTTTGTGGTATATTTACCAAAAATATATTACCAAACATTTGGTAGTGTATTTTGGTAGTAATCAACAATCACCACAAATCTATTACAATTCTAGTAAATCACACTTTAGTATATATGCCTAAATTGTAGTGTTTTATTTAGTATCTAATGGCTAAAGCCTACGGTGAATTTTTGTCTATGAAGAAATTACTTTTAGTAGTGGATACGGATGAGTAGAAACATATAAAACTAAAATGAAATCTTGTTTGGAAAATTTATTGTGATATTTAAAAACAAAGACTAAAGCTTAGAGACGAAGTTTCTCTTAGATTTCTCAATTTGTAAAGGGTTTACAAAATAATAAATCGATATTTAATTTAGTAACCTATTGTGTATTCAAAACTAATCCTTTATAGAGATTAAAACTACTTGTAAGAAGATTTTAGAACGCTTAATTTGTGAAAGAAACAAAACGAAATAAATGAATGTAAATGCACCCCTAACATGTGAAAGCACAACATGATAAGAAAAAGCAAGATTTAGTCATGTAGAATTCTTCCTCGATCGCAACCTCGTGAGAAATCTCATTTCATTCAACCGAGAAGCGAGTAATCAACAAGAATTGAAAGAAAGTAAGTGTGAGGGGAAATGTAGTTGTTTTGTGGTTGGATATCAATTTTGATAGAGTACGAGTCATCTATGATGATTTTTCAATAAAAAAGTAGTCCAAGTGTAAAGGTATATGTCAAGGTTTGAGGTGAAATGGAGTAACTAAAATCCATTTTGAAATCACGTCCCACAAAATTTTAAAACAACACTTTATATTGTGGTGAACAAAGTGATCAAATTTGAAGCTTCCCCATGTTTTAATTTGTGAGGCTAAGTTAAGTTTTATCCTTCATAAATGAAAGATTAAACAACACATTACCCTTCAAAAGAAAAAATAAAAATGTTAATTTCCTTTCAATATATATCTGATTAATTTAAATAAAATAAATATGAAAAAACCAAAAATATTAAATATATAATATAGATAATAATAATTTTCAAATTTATTTAAATTAAATAATCAAGATTCAAAAAAGTAATTGCGTAAGTTATAAGGGTAAGTGCACCAAGTTGGTGGACAAAAAAGGGGTCATAAGTGGACATCATATTGCAAAAAATAGCAAAATCTCAACTTGTAGGGATTATTAACAATACGTGCACCCAAAATTAGAAAAAATATATAAATATGAATCGCAGCCTCCGGAATCTAGTTTCTAAAATACTAATTTTTTTAAAACCTAGGACAAGTTTAGCTATATTAAACACTTAAAATTATATGACTTGGTTTTTGTTTTTGAAAAAACCTATAAGATTGTAGTCCGTTTGCCCACGATTTGGATGACCAAATCTTGTTATTTTTTTCCTTTGGTGAAAAGTTAGATGTAGTTGTCTATCTTGGGATGGATTTTATTTTGTATTTTTTGAGTAACTAATTTTTTTAATGATTTTTTCCGTGAAAATGGTTTAAAAGATTTAGAAAACGAAGCGCTTTTCGTTTTCCCACCTTAACTATATCAAAAAAATCAAAATCAAATATTTTTTTAATATGTATAGAATTTCTCCATGCTTGGGATAGTATAATTTTTATCACATTTTGATAAGTGAAAAAAATTGCAGTCTTAAACATAGACATGAACATTCGCGGGAAAAAATGTCTTAAAGACCTATTATTAGTAAAAAATTATAAAATGATATTTATCTTATTCTATTCACTTTAAAATCAATATTTCTACGAAGCTAACAGTCTCCCCTACACGATGGCACCATTTTTGTGAAATGTTTTCAGTTTTTTAGCATGGTTCAAGTCTATGGAAGAGCAAATTTGAAGTTTTTTGACCCTTTACACTTCATAATGACCTTTCATAGCTTTGGTTGGGGAAAAACAAAGATTTCCCGAGCCTTAGGGTCGGATTTGATGATATAGAAAGAAGCACGATCATGGTTTATAAACCGCGATCATGGGTTTTTAAACAGAAACTGCGATCACGCTTTATAAATCATATTTATACGCATCCCAATGTTCTAATTACCATGTGATTTTTACTATTTGACTTTACCGTATGAATTACTACGAATTCTGTCATTTTCTGCATATTTTTCTTATCACTAGAAGTAAAACATCATGGGAGACAAGAAACAAAGTCAAAAAGGAATTCATTAAGTAAAAAAACACCAAACGAATTAGAGGCAAACAGATTTCAAAATGTTGAGCAAATGCAGAATCTTCGTGAATCAAGAAGAGGTTCATCTTCAACCCCTACTATTATAAGCAATGAGGAACCAGGTAATGTTTCTACTATCAATGTTGAAGTTGAATTAAATACTCATGATGAAGATGTTTTTACTGTCAATGTTAAAGAAGAATTAAATACTCATGATGTAGCAAATGTTGAAATTGAAGGAGACAATGAAAATGTGAATAAATAAATTCAAGTTGAAACTGTAGACAAGAAAAATTTGACAAAAACACCTCCTAGGATTTTCCATAAGAAACCTAATTATTTTATTGAAATTGATGAAAACATTTTGAAACCAATGTGTGACAAACTTTCTGAACGACAAATCAGAAGAAAATCCACTGAAATTTGGGATAATCATTTTGAAATTTTAAATGATTCCAAATGATGTCATTGTTGGTTAGTTTGATGAAATTGAATAAAATGAGACCTACATTAAACACCTTAGGATTGACAAAATCTAATATATGTGGTCAAACCTCTACAATTGTTGAAAACCTTGATGATGCATATCACACTGTTGGTGTCAGGAGACACGCATGAGGGATAGTAATATTGTGCGTTGTGTACTTGTTATTAGTGTTGTAAGTGAATCAATAAAAAAACAACGTTTGATTACGTAAATAAGTTGAATGTTGCAAGTTAATCGAAAAACTCTAATGAAAGCAATTGAAAGACGTAATATCCTTCAATCACTCAATAACACCGATTTTAGGGCATTTTTGCTGAGAGCACTTGTGTAAGGACAAATATAACACCGATGTTATAAGAGAAGTTATTATTCAATTTTGGCATGATAATACCAGAGTTTCACCTAATATAAGAGATGTTGTAAAATGGAGAGTTGGTTCTATTAATCGCGAACCACCTCCAAAGCATTTCTTACATATGACTCAAACTCAATTTTTTCGTAAGTTTGAACAAGAGAATCTGCAAATTAAAATTATTCAATGTTTTTTTGAAATGTTAAAACCATTCTATGTGAAAATCAACCACGCTCGTACCACTTGTTGTTGTAGGCAACATGTTGAATTTGTTATGCATTATGCTAAATTTTTATGTATTCGTTCTATTTTGCATTCAAAACTATGTTATCTAACGTGGTGTTCAAGTTCCACCAATATCTTCAAGGGATTTCATTCCTACGATATTTTGTGAAAAGAAGTCAGACAATTTTTTTATAGTCAGGATTGTTTAGATGGAAGTTGTGGTACATGTGGCAGATTACCTAAATTGGAAAGTTGCATCCATGAGCAAATTGAAGGTGCAATAGGAAATAATTTAGTTGAGTTTGATAAATATAAATCAGTTGCATACCAGTTGAAAGATGGAAAAAAGTTTAAACGGTGTGAGCTAGTTACAGAACATATGCCTGTTTTTCAATTTATGAGAAATTTTAAAGATGAAATTGTTTATGAGTATGCTAGGCATACACACAGAGCTCGATGGTTGGATGAACAGTTCAAGATATGAAAAGACACATTTCCTATTGGTACTATTGTTTTAGTGGTAGATTTTGTAGAGAATTATACATTGCAACCACAAATGGAGGTTCAATCACAATATTACAACTTAGTACAAGTTGTCATTTTTGTGCATATAGCATTTATACATTCTCCTATCAGTACAGAGAATGATCAGAAAATTTTAAGAGAGTACCATTTTTATATCAGTGATGATCGTACTCATTCTACTGAATTTGTGCAAGGGTGTTTCTAGTTATTTTATGGAAACTTGTCTGATAGGGACATCCACTTCAAACAACATTATATATGGTCAGATAATTGCACATCTCAGTTTAAGAATGCATGAATGTTTTTATTGGATGAGCAGGATGCACGTCAAGATGGGTGTGCAACATATTTGGAGTTTCACTAAGGCTAGACATGGAAAAGGAGAGCATGACGATGTAGGGGCATGTGTGAAAAGAGCTCTTGCAAGAGAAGAGTTGAAGTACAAAGATGGTGCTAAATTGAAAGATGCAAAAAGTATAGTGGAATGGTGTATTGATAACATGGCCCGAGGTTCTCAAGAAATTTCCACAGTTTGTAGATATTTTTGGTTGATAGAGGAACAACAAATTTCTAGATTGTTAGACACTCACTGGGTCCAGTGATATGCACTCATTTTGTAGCTCAGACATTACTTCATGGGCCACATGGACAACAAATTTGACATGTTTTTGTGCATCTTGTATCGAATTTTTCATAGTTGAGTGTGATTCACAAGAATGGGTCGATGGATGGATTTGTAGGCCTCTAACTCCACTTGTTAGTTATCAACCTCCACAAGCATTATGACTTGTTTCTGCAAATGAAGTTACAACATCCAAGGACTTTGACAAAATTTTGATTTTGGTGCGACAAGGTATTTATGGTTATTTACAATTTTTGTATTGAGTTATGTCCATTGAAATTTTAATATGTACAATTTAAATTTGAGTTGAAACCTTTTTTTGTAGGACATGTGTTTGCAGTTATTGCGACAGAAGACAATGAAGAAGGAACAAACTATTTCTTATGTTGTTGCATCGAGGAAAGAAAGAATTTGACTTCTCTTGTTATAGATGGCGAAGATATTAAGTACCCTACAAGGTCAATGGTAGTTACTGGAACTTGGCTTCGGCAATATCCATTAAAAACTCCTCTGTTTGGGTGTTTGAAGACTTTGAGACACGCAAGAAAATACTCTTATATTTGCATCTAGTTCTAGTGACAAATATTGATTTGCAGATATCGAGGAAGGGCTAATAAGAAGATTCTTTGGAAGGTTCAAGAGTCGATGATGAAGCAATCATGTCCGTTATTCGAGTAGATCTGATCGATGGTTCATTGTAATGAATTTACAATGCTCATGTCTGGTATATATAATTTCTTTGGTATATATAAATTTTTTAGTTAGATAAATTTAAGTTCATATATTTTATTAAATTTGTGTATTTTGTATATATCTAGTATGGATTTGATTTGAAACTTAAATTTCTTTGACTAAGAATTTTATATGCAGGTTAGTGGTGCCAGAAAAGCTTCCACCTTCATGTGGTTGGCATTGTTAGTAGAGAATTATAAATTCTCGAAGCTAAGAGAAGCTTTCATTGTTTTACAAGAAAAGAGAAGTAATTAACAATGATTTATGTACCTATGGAGGGGGTTCTTGGCTCCAGAGGAGGTAGCCTGGAAGGACTGTTATCCAAAATTCACCCCAGGAGTAAATTTTGGTAACATGCATTGAATTCTCAAGCCCAGTGCAAATTGATTGATTCAGGGGTAAAAAATCATGTTTCGGGGTCCCCTTAGATTTTTTCTAACTCTCCTGTCCAGGTTGAAAAGAGCAAGTTCTGAGAAAAGGTGAAAAAGCTGCAAAAACAAGCTCGGGCCAAGAAAAAATCATGAAAATTGGCTAAGTCCTAGTCCTCACAACAGTAGGGACGTGAGGGACATCTTAGCGTGAATCGGCCGAAAGAAAGGCGCTAAGCGTCTACAGCAAAACAAAGGAACATCCAGGCCATCAGGACGCGTGGGGCTAAAAGCCGGTTCGTAGAAGGAGAAGAAAATCGACTAATGATGCTCGGGACATCTGGGCCGCGAGGACGCGAAGGACGTGAAAAGGTGAAGTGGCCGAGAGCAAAGGAAGCCCATTTCGGGCGGTTCGGAAGAATTTGTCCTAGATAGTTCGGGACAGTTGGAACAAGAAGACGTGAAGGACGCGAACCGCCTGGATCACTGAAAGCAAACAGAACTTCAACACTGGGACGGTTGGGACAAAGGGGGACGGGTGGACGCGAATAGCGCGAAGGAGCCGAAAGCCAATCAAGCAACGCCTGTGTCATCGGTGAATGAGGGACAAGGAAGCCCATTTCAGGTGGATCGGAAGTTTTTGTCCCAAAGTTTGGGACATCTGGGACAAATGGACGTGGTGTACGCGAAAATCCGGCAGGCCCAAGAACCAATCAAATCACAACACGTGTCACAAGGGAGAAAGTCCAAAAGTCAACGGGCGAGGTTTCAAGCACTGACCCGAGCCAATAAAAAGAGGACACGTGTCCAATGAAGTAGGGAAGCTTGGAGCCAGGGAAAGATTTGGAAAATTTGGCCAAGTTTGGCCAAAAAGCTAAAAGTAAAGGTCTCCCCCACACCCCTGATGTCCAATCAATGCATGCCACATGTCCCAAGTGGCGGGGGCACGGAGGAAAAGTGAAAACGGTTCCAAATCATCAAAAATTCAAAGTTTTCAAGGAAAACCCGCAGGACAAAGAGATAATTACGCATCCAATCAATGCATGCCATCTGTCATCCAGGTGGCAGAGCGCGGGAAGTAATTTAAAAAATCCGTTTTGCCTGTTTTGTGCCCTAAATCTTCAGATCTCCATATCTTTTGATCCAGAGCTTGGATTTGCACATTCTTCATATCAACGGAAAGCTTATGAAATTATCTACATGATTCTGGGGTTAATCTTGAATTTTGGTGTAGTATGGAGAGAGAAAAATGAGAAACAGCTCTTACGCATGTTCATGGCCAGAAGTCACATTTCAAATGACTGATTTAATGCAAAATGGGTCGCATTCCCTCGCAATTCGGTCAAGATTGATAGGGTATGGGTTTGTAAGGTCCCCCATGCCATTCTAATGCATTTGTAGTCAAGAAGGAATAGGCTCTCACGTTTTTGTACGTTTCTGTCTCCTGGGCTCGACCCATGCAATGTAAAAGCCGGTTTTGGCTCATTTAAAGGGGGAACAATTTTTGACATAGCAACTTCTTCTTTCACCTCCAGCAAGTGATTGATGCAAGAATCAGACCTCTCCAAAAGATTGTAATAGTTTTTACCTCTCTGAGGTTGTAATGCAGTGATTTGGGTACTGGAAATGATAATGCAAGCTTTGTGAATGGTTTTCAGTCCTTTGTTTGTATTATTTGCTTTATTTCAGATCCTAAGTTATATCTTATCAGCCATGTGTATGTTTCATGTTACAAATCTCTGGTTTATGTCTATTTGCATGACAGAAATGTTTCACCACTCCTTTTAGTGCATCACCATCGTTAGTTAGTTTCAATTTTTGCACTTCTATCCCTGTCTCCTTGCAAGTTAGAGTAGGATTAGGATCTGAACCTCTATAGTTGTGCAAGAATTAGATCTAAATCAGAGGAGTTTGAGGAACCAGCCTCTAATCTAGAGATTCCTCTCTCAGTTTCACAAGTCCCACGCTTGGAGAGAGGTTTCCATGTTGTGCAATCACACTGGATGCTAGAGTGATCAACCTAGAAGCCCGATCTCGCATCCGTGGGTCTTTGTGAGTTCAGAATAACAGCAGATTTTGGCACACCGGTGGGACCTAGAGGTCTCATTTTTATGCAGCAGCAAGGTTGATGTACGTCTGCTTCTACAATTTTCTCACTTATAAGAGCTATTATTTGCATATCGGTGACTCCAAGGGGAAGAATCAACTGTTTCAAAGCAGTGTAGGCACGAAAACTCATGAGAAGAATCACCACAAGGTCAAGAGTTGGAGAAGAAGAAGTGCTTTGTTTGGATACTGTAATTATCTCCAAGAAGAAGGCAAAGAGGAAGAAGGATTCAAAGGTCTCCATCTCCACCAAACAGAACTCTCTTAACTCCTCCACCTGGTAGGCCTTTCATTCACCAACAAGGGTTTTAAGACCCATCGAATGGCTCAAAACAATCCCTACATCAACTTCACAGCAAAGCGTGCCCACTTGCCCTCAATGCGCAACATCCAATCCCTATGCAGCCTTGAAGAACATTCCCTACTTCACCTGGAGAAAATCGGACTACTCCGGTGATCATGTTAAAGATATTGCTAACCTTTGTGTAATTCATGAAATCAATGAAATGCAAGTGGTCAATTTGTCAAGTTCTTGGCATCTTCATTCAAGGGTAAAGCATTGCAATGGTTTAGGAGCCTTGGAGTCGGGTTCTATCACAAATTGGAATCAGCTATGTATAGCACTTCATGAGCAATTTGGAGAAAAGGGAGACAACTTGTCTCTTTTGGAGCGGTGACAACCATCAAGAGAGCTCCCAATGAGCAAACACCGATTTCAACTTGATTTCAAAAGACTTGGGAGAGAATTCCAATGACAATGTCAGGCCAACAAGCAATGAGAAGGTGTTTTTCTCTACTATCTCAAAGCTCTAAATTCTGATATTTCTATGTTGATTCAGTCCATGGGAGGCATAACTATCCCTATGGCTTATAAAGCATTGCCATTAGGGCTGAAAATTGTCCGATCCAAGTGGCAAACTTGCACCTAGACCTCCCATGCCATTGTTTCCAAGTTTAGAGAGCCCAAACACTAGTCAAGCACCTAATTTGGCTCCTTCTCCCACTCCTAGAAATCGAGTTCAAAGGAATCTTCCACTTCATCTCCAAGTGCCCCAAATGAGCTTCAAGAGGTCATGAAGCAATTGCAAAACCTAGGCAATGAGCTAGTTACTCTCAAGAGGCAACAAGCCCAAGGTTTCGACCTTCTTATCAACCCCAAGCTCAGCCTAATAGCGCAGCCATACCAACCACAAAGACCACCTAATCCATTTGTAAATATGAATCAAGCAAGGCCTCTTGCCGATAGACCATTTCAGCCCCTATAATCCAAATGTCATATTTGCCTCTAAGGCATTAGTGTAAACACGAACAACGTTGCTCGGGAATATGATTGGTGTTTTCCATGCAATGAGCCTCATAACCAATCCATGTGTTTCAATGGTGCTCTCAACCAAGCATTGATGGTGACAACTCTTTGGAGTGGAGGGCGAGGGCGATCAAGGAAACGGCCCAACAACAAGAAACATTCCAACAAAGAATCAGCCCCAAATGACACCACATTGGTAAATTGGCGGGCAGAGGATTTTTGTGGCATAAACCGGGTAGTTTCTCAAGGTGTTGCAGCCAACACAAGGTCAAAAAGGAGGAATTTGGGTGAAGAATGACCATTAGCCCCGACCCAATCCACAACCTCCCATGGTTCCGCAAGTGGTTGGCAAGCAAAGTCCCATTACAAATGCACAAGGGCAGCCAAGAACATCCCCTAGGCCAACTCAAATGCCATTGTTGCTACCCACGTGCAAGGAGTAAATGTGCAAACCAAGGGACGGAGAGAGATCCTTCATCAACATTCAAGTATCATTGAAGCAGATGAAGAAGACAAATGTAAACATATCAATGTGGGAATCACTATCTATCCCAGGACAAAGAGATTTACTACAAGCTACCATGAAGGACTGGTTAACTTCAAATCAACAGGTCCAAATGCAAGAGAAGGTACTCATAAATGTTGCCCACCAAGGAAATCATGGAGGACAAAGAAGGTAAAATGTTGAAGCCCCCTCCATTTTATGTTTCATTGATCATAGGAGATAAGTTGGTACATAATTACATGATTGAATCTGGGGCAAGTAGTTCAGTAATGCCCAAGCAAATAGCAGATCAATTAGGGTTTCAATACGAAGTCATCTCCAAGGGTGTAGTGCAATTAGACGGGACAGCAGTGACAACGGTTGGAGTAATCAAAGGTTTGAGCCTCACACCGCACGCATGTCCCAACGTAACAATGTTACAAGATGTGTTAGATATAGACCTGCCACCACTCTTTGCCCTTTGCTTGTCAAGGGACTTTCACCAAGATTGGGGGTATTTGTCTGTGATTGGTCTCACATGTTGTTTAGAACAAGGTATGGAACTAAGGCTACAATTAGGTCGAACCTATTGTAAACTTTCACATTGAGCCTTGCACTACCACCCAAATCAATACCAATTGTTGGCGTTTGATCAAGAAGATTATCCAAGCACCGATGAAGCCGACACCAAGGTTGGAAGCATCCCTGCATTTGACTCTTGATGAATGGGCAAACAAGATACATGCTTTTGATCCTTATCAAGAAGTAGAAGAATTTGAGCTGGGGGTTTATTATTTACATGAATAGGATCAACCTCTCCCAAAGATCACCAAGCCGATCATAAAGATAAGAGTGAAGTATGGCAATTGTTCTTTGATGGATCAAGGAGTAGACAAGGTGCGGGAGGAGGAGCTATGCTCATTTCACCGCAAGAGTATAAGGTATTACTCGGCCTTCCGTTTCAGTTTTCTGTTCAAACAACACGGTGAGTATGAAGCCTTAATTCATGGATCAGCACTTTGAAGCAATGAAAAAGGCATCGAGGAATTTACAAGTATCTCGGTGATAGTGAGCTGATTGTAAACCAAGTCAAAGGAAAAATGCTTTGCCGAAATGATCTTGAAGAACTACAAAAATCGGGTATGGGATCTTATTGAAGATCTTGAAGCTTTTAGCATCAATTCTATCCCAAGAAAAAGAATGAAGCCGACACAAACTTGTAGCAATTGGGTCTCGCATTTGATGTTGTAGAAAGTATCAAAAGTGAGAAATCTCACCTCATGTCAAATTGGTTGTGAGACCACTGTATTAGGATAACAATACAAGTTGGCAAGTCTTCGAGAATGATCAGCAAATTGTTAATTTCCTACAAGAAGAAGCTGAGTTCTCCGCCAGAAATCAAGACAAGCTACATCAGCAGTATGGTGACCAAGTGGTGCGGTGAGAACTAACAAATTACCAAAAGGCCTCATAACCTTGAGTCAATCTTCAACCCGAATGATCGCCCGGAAGGAGAAAGCGAACATTTAAGTAAAGGGTGAAGATTGAGCCTATTTTAGTGGAAGAAGGCAAAACATTGTAGATTGGCAAAGTAAGTACCTCACAAGAGAAATCTGATTTTGTTCGGCTTTGTCAAGAGTTCCCAGAGATGTCTTTTCTTGGACTTACAAAGATCGAGAGGTTTCAACCCAAAGTTGGCACAACATACTATTGAGCTGGATCCGGAATCCAAGCCTATCAGATAAAAGCAAAGGCCAGTGAATCCCCATATTGAACCTCTCATGAGAAAAGAGTTAAGCAAGCTCATTGAGGCCAGTATCATCTTCCCCATCAAACACTCGAGTTGGGTTGCAAACTTGGTGCCGGTAAGAAAGAGAAATGGAGAAATAAGATTGTGTGTTGACTTCAGAGACTTGAACAGAGCCTCCCTCAAGGACCATTACCCACTCCCTTCCATGGAGCAAATATTGCAAGTTGTAGCTGGTTCAGAAAGGTTCTCACTACTTGATGGCTACTCAGGCTACAATCAAATTATGGTGAAGGGAGAAGACCAATTCAAGACAGCCTTCACAACCAAATGGGGCACATATGCTTACAGGAAAATGCCATTTGGGCTGTCCAACGCTGGCGCTACCTTTCAAAGGGCAATGGACATGGCATTCAAAGGCTTGATCAACAAGATAGTGCTGGTATACCTAGATGATATCACTGTCTTCTCAAAGAATGCAAAGCAGACCATCTCTTTCACCTTGCAAGTGTTTGAGAGGTGTAGAAGGTTCGGAGTGTCATTGAATCCTAAGAAGTGCATCTTTCTTGCACATGAAGGAAAGCTCCTTGGCCATATTGTCTCCAAGGAAGGATTAGCGAATGATCCGAGAGAGGGTTGAAGCCATAAGAGCACTACCATTTCCAAGCCACAAGAAAGCCCTTGAGTTTCTTGGGAAGGATAAACTTTTGTTCGGAGGTTTGTCCCATTTTGTAGCCCTTGTCAAGCCCATCACCAAAATGTTAAAAAGAGCATGGATTTCAAGTGGACAATGGAAGGCAAGGAGAGTTTTGAAGCAATCAAAGAAGTTATCTCTCAAGCACCAACTCTCATCAACCCGGACTTCTCAAGGATTTCATCATCTATGCATTTGGAGGTAATGACACTATTTTTGCCATTTTGGTACAAAGCAGAACAAAGATAATGATGAGCGGCCAATTGCCTTCTTCAACCATAGCCTAGATGATTGTGAGGTGAGGTACTCTTTTATTGAGAAGCATATACTTGCAGTAATCGAAGCTTGAAGAAATTCAAGCATTTAGTCTCAAACAACAAGGTCCGATTCTGGTCTCACATCTTTGGGGTTAAGGACTTCCTCCTCAACAAGGATTTGAATGAGAAAAGGGCGGGTTGGATCACCCGTGTCATGGAGTATGACATTGAGATCAAGATCACCAAAGCTGGTAAGGGAAAGGATTGAGTGAGCAGCTGGTTTTGGGGAAGCAAGAAGAAGTATGCAACAAAGAAGAAAGCTGTTTTGAGTCCAAAACAGCCATGAGCCAAGTGGCAATCAAGAAGAAGACAATGTTGCCCTGACTCCTTGCTGGACCCAAGGTATTATGCACTTCCTAGGCATAGGCCTATGCCCTCTAGAGATGAACAAGACCCAAAGGAGACACTTCAGATTGCAGGTTGTCCCGTATGCCATTGTTGATGGAGTTTTGTTCAAGAAAAATGTAAATGGACTACTGCTTTGAGATGCATTAGCACAGTCGATTCAAAGGGTGTTGGAAGAGTTTCATGGTGGACCACGGTGGTGGCCATTTTGCACCAAGAGTGACTCTAAAAATCATGAAGGCTGGTTATTATTGGCCTAAAATCTTCAATGATTGCTATGCATGGATCAAGAGGTGTAAGAATTGTGCATTCTTCACAAGAAAAGAGAGACTTGTAGCCCTCCCATTGCATCCAATCTCAGTTGACCAGCCATTCATGCAATGGGGTTTGGACTTCATTGGAGTCATTAATCCCAATTCAAGCCAAGGGCACAAATGGATTTTGACAGCCATAGACTACTTCACCAAATGGACAGAAGCAGTAGCACTCAAAGAGGTGAATGAGTCTAGCATCTTAGACTTTTATGAGGGGATAACGACCAGATTCGGTGTACCTGCTACAATAATCTCTGATAATGCATTGGCATTCATTGGATCTAGGGTGACTGAGTGGGCTATCAAGAACGGTATTTACCTAAGCACTTCATCGAACTATTACCCTCAGGGTAATGGCCAGGCCGAGTCTACAAACAAGAACTTGTTGAGGATCATTAGGAGGACTCTTGATGAGAATCAGAGGTCTTGGCATACCAAGCTGAAATCAGCCTTATGGGCTAATAGGATCACTCCCAAAAGATCCACATGTAACTCTCCATTCAGAGCTTGTTTATGGAAGAGAGGCAATCTTGCCCATGTCTCTCGGAGTTGCCAACATTGGAACTCATGAAGTAGCTGGAGTTACTGGAATTTGAGCCCATGGAAGTGAGGTATGCAGAGTTGATGGAGCTGCAAGAGATCGGAAATCAAGCATCCCAAGCAATGGAAAAGGATCAAGCTTTGATCAAGAAAACCTTTGATAAGAAGGCCAAGGATAGATCTTTTCAAGTTGGAGATCTAGTGTTGAGATGGGATGTGGATAGAGTAAAACCGGGAAGGCATTCAAAATTTGATGCCATTTGGAGTGGCCATACATGGTCACGAAGTGCAAGAACAGCAATGCTTTTCAATTGGCCTCATTGGATGGTGAAGAACCTGCAGATTCCAGTCAATGGAATCTATCTCAAGCATTGGTTCTAGAGGGAATTTCACTACCTCTGTAAATATTAGATTAGAATTTCTTTCCTCCAAGTGCTTGTGCACATTGTTTTACTGTAGGTTAGTTTTGTTTTCCCTAAGTGCTTTGGCACGACTTTATCGTCCATGGAGATGTTTAGCAGTCCTTGCTTTCATCGAGTGACATTCCATCTTCCTCCTTGCACATTCCGAGTCGAGTTGAGGTTCTAAACAAAATATTTGATGACTCCATGCCCAATGGATCGCTTCAGGGCGGTATCTTCTACCTCCAAGCAGGCGGGTAACCCTTTGAGTCACGATTCTTATCCAAAATTCACCCCCCAGAGTAAATTTTGGTAACATGCATTGAATTCTCAAGCCCCAGGCAAATTGATTGATTCAGGGAAAAAAATCATGTTTCCAAGGTCCCCTCATATTTTTTCTAACTCTCCTGTCCAGGTTGAAAAGAGCAAGTTCTGAGAAAAGGTGAAAAAGCTGCAAAAACAAGCTTGGGCCAGAAAAAAATCGTGAAAATTGGCTAAGTCCTAGTCCTTGCAACAGTAGGGACGTGAGGGACATCTTGGCGCGAAGGTGGCGAAAGGCCGCCAAAGCGATCTGAAAGCAAAGGAATATTCGGGCCGTCGGGACGGGGCGTGGGACGCTGGAAAGCCGATTCAATCAAGGAGAAGAAAATTGACTAACGATGCAGGACATCGGGTCGTGAGGACACACGAAGGACGCGAAAAGGCGAAGGTCGAGAGTAAAGGAAGCCCATTTCGGGTGGTTCGAAAGAATTTGTCCTGCATACAGTCCAGGATAGTTGGAACAAGAAGACGCAAAGGACGTGAACCGCCCGGATCGGCCGAAAATGGGAACTTCAGCACTAGGACAGTTGGGACAAAGGGACGCGTGGGACGCGGATAGCCGAAGGAGCCGAAAGCCAATCAAGCAACGCCACGTGTCATCGGCCGAATGAGGGACAAGGAAGCCCATTTCGGGTGGATCGGGAGTTTTTGTCCCAAACAGTTTGGACATCCGGGACAAATGGACGTGGTGGACGCGAAAATCCAGCAGCCCGAGAACCAATCAAATCACGACATGTGTCACAAGGGAGAAAGTCCAAAAGTCAAAGGGCGAGGTTTCAAGCACTGACCCGAGCCAATAAAAAGAGGACATGTGTCTAATGAAGCAGGGAAGCTCGAAGCTAGGGAAAGATTTGGAAAATTTGGCCAAGTTCGCGCAAAAAGCTAAAAGTAAAGGTCTCCCCCGCGCCCCTGATGTCCAATCAATGCATGCCACGTGTCCCAAGTGGCGGGGGCGCGGAGGAAAAGTGAAAAGGGTTCCAAATCATCAAAAATTCAAAGTTTTCAAGGAAAACCCATGGGACAAAGAGATAATTATGCATCCAATCAATGCATGCCACATGTCATCCGGGTGGCGGAGAGCGCGGAAGAAATTTAAAAAATCCGTTTCGCCTGTTTTGTGCCCTAAATCTTCAGATCTCCATATCTTTTGATCCAGAGCTCGGATTTGCACATTCTTCATATCAACGGAAAGCTTATGAAATTCTCTACATGATTCTGGGGTTAATCTTAAATTTTAGTGCAATCTAGAGAGAGAAAATTGAGAAACGGATCTGACACGTGTTCATGGCCGAAGTGACATTTCAGCGACCAGATTTAATGTAGAATGGGTCGCATTCCCCTGCAATTCGGTCAAGATTGATAGGGTATGGGTTTGTAAGGTCCCCCATGCCATTTTAATGCATCTTCAGTCAAGAAGGAATGGGCTCTCATGTTTTTTATGCGTTTTGTCTCTGGGCTCGACCCATGCAATGTAAAAGCCAGTTTTTGGCTCATTTGAAGGGGGAACAATTTTTGACATAGCAACTTCTTCTTTCACCTCCAGCAAGTGATTGATGCAAGAATCAAACCTCTCTAAAAGATTGTAATAGTTTTTACCTCTCTGAGGTTGTAATGCAGTGATTTGGGTACTGGAAATGATAATGCAAGCTTTGTGAATGGTTTTCAGTCCTTTGTTTGTATTATTTGCTTCATTTCAGATCCTAAGTTATATCTTATCAGCCTGTGTATGTTTCATGTTGCAAATCTCTGGTTTGTGTCTATTTGCATGACAGAAATGTTTCACCACTCCTTTTGGTGCATCACCATCGTTAGTTAGTTTCAATTTTTGCACTTCTATCCCTATCTCCTTGCAAGTTAGAGTAGGATTAGGATCTGAACCTCTGTAGTTGTGCAAGCATTAGATCTAAATCAGAGGAGTTTGAGGAACCAGCCTCTAATCTAGAGATTCCTCTCTTGGTTTCACAAGTCCCACGCTTGGAGAGAGGTTTCCATGTTGTGTAATCACACTGGATGCTAGAGTGATCAACCTAGAAGCTTGATCTGCATCCAGGGGTGTTGTGAGTTCGCAACAACATGACCTCGGAGCTTAGAGAATAAAAATGACACCTCCCTAAGTGTTTATAAGACCATCCCTATGCATGTGCGCATGATGGTCCGGTGCCACGACCCACTTTGTTTGTAAAATATACCATTTAATGAGTTTTACACTGTCTCAAACTACACTATTCGGCACGTTTGCAAACAATAGGGCAACGAGAGCACCAATTGGAGAAGGAAAAAACTGAGATAGGCTATTGTAGAGGGTCCCTATGCTGAGGTGTAGGATCAGACGAGACATCTCTAGGTGCCACAGAGTTTACGCATCACCCATTGAAGTTGAACAATTTTTTGGTCTCAGGGCTCTTGAGGGACTTCACCCGAACGAAGTAGCCCGGAAGCAACAACGTTGTCACGCACCAAAACAACACCTCCTCTAGCATTCACCTAGCCATTGGATGTGTCTTTGTAGTCGATTCGGTGCCACGACCCACCATTTACAAAATATACCGTTTGTGCCTTTACACTGGCTCAAACTACACTATCTCGGTGCATTTGAAAATAATAGGGCAGCGAGAGCACCATTTGAAGAAGGAAAAAACTGAGACAGAATATTGTAGAGTGTCCCTACACCTAGGTGTAGGATTAGACGAGATGTCTCTAGGTGTCACGGAGTCTACGTAGTCACCCGTCGAAGTTGAACAATTTTTTGGTCTCAGGGCTCTTGAGGAACTCCACCCGAACGAGGTAGCCCAAAAGCAACGACATTGTCGCACACCGAAAAAACACCTCCTTTAGCATTCACCTAGCCACTTGGATGTGTCTGCATAGTCGGTTTGGTGCCATGACCCACCATTTACAAAATATATCGTTTGATAGCCTTACACTATCTCGAACTACACTATTTGGCGTGTTTTTAAAACAATAAAAGGCGAGAAAAGAGCACTGATTAGAGAAGGAAAAAACTGAGATAGGCTATTGTGGAGTGTCCCTACACCGAGGTTTAGGATCAAATGAGACATATCTAGGTACCATAGAGTCTACGTAGTCACCCGTCGAAGTTGAACAATTTTGTGGTCTCAGGGCTCTTGAGGGAAACCACTCGAATGAGGTAGCCTAGAAGCAACAATGTTATCATGCACTTTGAAATGATGCCTCCTCTAGCATTCACCTAGCCACTCTCGAGACATGTCCACGTAGTCATTTTAGTGCCACGACCCACCATTTACAAAATATACCATTTGTTGACCTTACATTGTCTTCAACTACACTATTCGGTGCATTTATAAACAATAATATGGCAAGAGCATCGTTTGAAAAAGGAAAAAACTGAGACAAACTATTGTAGAGTGTCCCTACGCTGAGGTGTAGGATTAGATGAGATGTCTCTAGGTGCCACAGTCTGTGTAGTCACCCGTCGAAGTTGAACAATTTTTGGTCTCAGGGCTCTTGAGGGACTCCACCCAAACGAGGTAGCTCGGAAGCAACAACGTTGTCGCACACCAAAACGATGCCTCCTCTAACATTCACCTAGCCACCCAGACATTTCTATGTAGTCGGTTTGGTGCCACGACCCACCGTTTACACAATATACTATTTGACAGCCTTGCACTATCTCGAACTACATTATTCGGTGCATTTGCAAACAATAGGGCAGTGAGAGAACCATTTGAAGAAGGAAAAAATCAAGACAGGCTATTGTAGAGTGTCCCTATGCCAAGGTGTAGGATTAAACGAGACATCTCTAGGTGCCACGAAGTGTCTGCGTAGTCACCCGTCAAAGTTGAACAATTTTTTGGTCTCAGGGCTCTTGAGGGAATCGCCAACGAGATATCCCGGAAGCAACGACGTTGTCACGCACCGAAATGACACCTCCTCTAGTGTTCACCTAGCCACCTAGATGTGTCCACATAGTCGGTTTGGTGCCATGACCCACCATTTACAAAATATACCGTTTGACAACCTTACACTGTCTCGAACTACACTATTCGGCATGTTTGCAAACAATAGGGCAGCAAGAGCACCGTTTGAAGAAGGAAAAACCGAGACAAAGGCTATTTTAGAGTGTCCCTATGCCAAGGTGTAGGATTAGATGAGATGTCTCTAGGTGCCACAGAGTCTGCATAGTCACCGTCGAAGTTGAACGATTTTTTGGTCTCAGGGCTCTTAAGGGACTCGCCTTGAACAAGGTAGCCGGAAGCAACAACGTTGTTGCACACTAAAAAACACCTCCTCTAACATTCACTGGCCACCCGGATGTGTCGAGCGAGTTGGTTTGGTGCCACAATCCACCATTTACACAATATATCGTTTGACATACTTACATTGTCTCGAACTACACTATTCTAAGCACGTTTTGAAACAATAGGGCGGCAAGAGCACCATTTGAAGAAGGGAAAAGCGAGAGATGCTATGTAGAGTGTCCCTACACCAAGGTGTAGGATTAGATGAGATGTATCTAGGTGCCATGGAGTTTCGTAGTTACCCATCAAAGTTGAACAATTTTTGGTCTCAAGGCTCTCTTGAGGACTCGCCTGGACCGAGGTAGCCCGGAAGCAACGACGTTGTTGCACACCAAAACGACACCTCCTCTAACATTCACCTAGCCACCCGTGACAGTCTGCATAGTCATTTCGGTGTCATGACCCACCATTTACATAATATATTGTTTGACAACCTTACATTGTCTCGAACTACACTATTTGGCGCGTTTGCAAACAATAGGGCAATGAGAGCACCGTTTGGAGAAGGAAAAAACTGAGATATGCTATTGTAGAGTGTCCCTACACCAAGGTGTAGGATTAGATGAGATGTCTCTAGGTGCCACGGAGTCTGCGTAGTCACCCGTCGAAGTTGAACGATTTTTTGGTCTCAAGGCTCTTGAGGGACTCGCCCGAACGAGGTAGCCCGGAAGCAACGACGTTGTTGCACACCAAAATGACGCCTCCTATAGCATTCACCTAGCCACCCAGACATGTGTCTGCGTAGTTGGTTTGGTGCCACGACCCACCGTTTACACAATATACTGGTTTGTAACCTTATATTGTCTCAAACTACACTATTCGGCGTGTTTGCAAACAATAAGGCATCGAGAGCACTGTTTGGAGAAGGAAAAAACTAAGACAGGATATTATAGAGTGTCCCTACACCTAGGTGTAATATCGATGAGACGTCTCTAGGTGCCACTGAGTCCGAATAGTCACCGTCGAAGTTGAATAATTTTTGGTCTCGGGGCTCTTAAGGGACTCTACCCGAACGAGGTAGCCCAGAAGCAACGACATTGTTGCACACCAAAACAACGCCTCCTCTAGCATTCACTGGACCTTTGACGTGTCCATGTAGTTAGTTTAGTGCCATGACCCACCATTTACACAATATACCGTTTGATAGCCTTACACTGTCTCGAACTACACTATTCGGCATGTTTACAAACAATAGGGCAGCGAGAGCATTGTTTAGAGAAGGAAAAAACTGAGATAGGCTATTGTAGAGTGTCCCTACGCCTTGAGGTGTAGGATCGGATGAGATGTCTTTAGGTGCCACTTGAGTCTGCGTAGTCACTGTCAAAGTTGAACAATTTTTTGGTCTCAAGGCTCTTAAGGGACTCGCCCAACGAGGTAGCCAGGAAGCAGCATAACGACGTTGTTGGCAATCGAAACAATGCCTCCTCTAGCATTCACCTAGCCACCCAGATGTGTCTGTGTAGTCAGTTTGGTGCCACGACCCACCGTTTACACAATATACCGTTTGACAACCTTATATTGTCTCGAACTACACTATTCGGCGCGTTTACAAACAATAAGGCAACGAGAGCACCTTTGTTTGGAGAAGGAAAAACTGACAGAGACTATTATAGAGTTTCCCTACACCAAGGTTTAGGATTACACAAGACATTTCTAGGTGCCATAGAGTCTATGTAGTCACCCATCAAAGTTAAATAGTTTTTTGGTCTCAGGGCTCTTGAGGGACTCCGCCCGAACGAGGTATCCTAAGCAACAACGTTGTTGCGCACCGAAAGCGACACCTCCTCTAGCATTCACGACCACCCGAGACATGTCCACACAGTTAGTTTAGTGCCATGACCAACTGTTTACAACTTTTTCAACAATTACAAATTTTTTAACTTGTCGTAAAGGGATCTAAAATTTAACTTTGTTGTCACATATCTTATAATATCCACCTTGATAACCAATCCACTTTATATATTACACGACCAACTCATTGCATTTTCTGCAAATGAATAGAAGATAACCAAATTATACTTAACTAAAATATGTTTTGTCTTATTGTGATAAGCTAGATTCTTGGATAATTAAATAGCACTTTGATTGTCACACAATACCTTCATCTTCTATTGATATCTTCAAAACTCATCCAATAAATTTTTTACCCAAATTACCTCCTGACAACTATGATAGGCAACTACATATTCTACCTCAGTAGTTGAAAAAATTGTAATATTTTGAAGCTTTGAAATCCAACTGATAGGTCCAGTTACAAGTAGAATTAATATACATAGAATATTTTAAATCAAACATACATATAGAATTAATATACATAGAATATACATACATAGAAGGATATCATGTGTAATGAATTCGAATCAAACATAGAAGTAATATCATTATGAAAACCAACACATCCAGATATATAATGTATCAAACTAAGTGTGTTGAACACATGTCTCTGAAAATATAAGTTCATAACATGTGTACATCTCGAACCAAGTGTGTCATACATATAAGACCACATGTGGCCGCATAAGGCTATATACAATGTCCTATGAAGAATCATGAACTAGGACTAGCTGGCCCATATATATATCTATGTACATCCATGTCCTATGAATCTAATCATGAAACATCTTCCCTCTCTTCGCCCTACTAGAAGTAGCATGTCCATGACCCGAGGATGTAGTGGAGGGAGATGCCACTACGGATTTCATCTGTGTGGTCCTAGGCATCTCTAAGCAGGCCTACAACCTAACCTGCACATTCATAAACAACAAGATTTTAACACCCATATTTTTAAAATACATTCAAAATTTAGAAACTTAGAATTTAGTTAAAATGCATGTGAAATCTTACCGCAATGTCATGATCCCTATCAATTTGTTGTTGACGCATGGCAGGGACAACGGTAGACTCATGAGAGGTAAGCTACATATAAATAATTAAATTTCAAATTAAATATTTCATGTACAAAATTTGATATTGTAGATTTAAGTAATAAGAAATAATTCCTAAATAAATTTAACAAATTTGAAAAATTATACCTCAGTTAGTGGATTTGCAGATGCTTTATAAAGTATCTACAATGACCTCCATAGTCTGCATAAATGGAGGAGTCTCTCTGGAAGTCATAAGCTATACAAAAAACATGTACAAATCAATATTAATCTACATGACTACCACATAACAGAGCCAAAGCATAATCCACGTGAAATTCCACAATTAGAATTGGAAAGTGTAAAGAGAAACTAACTTGCGTAAAAGTCACGTGAGGCGTGCCAATAGCCTCAGTTCCCAGAGCAGATGATGACCCGTCAGGCTCTTGCACGTATAAAAGACAAACATATATTAATATGTACATGTACAGGTGAAACATTATAATAATAAAAGTGCACAATCAAATGAAATTTGAAATTTAAGTTCAACTTGAAACTTACGTTTGTAATAAGCCCAAGCTAAGAAGCATGGCATGTCGATGCCGGATGTTTCCTTCACCGGCTCTTGCTATTTAAAATAAAATAGAAAATTAGTGTTTACATGTATGTACATAACATACAATGAAATACATATATATTAAAATCTCAAACATGAATTAAACTATTATATATATTAAATATTTATTTGACATTTACCTGTGAAAGACCAGGATCCATTGCACCAGTTCCAAAAACATCCGCCATCATCTCATCTAGAGAAAATAAATCATGTGATCCAGTAAATGATGTCTCGCCCATAGTGCATACGGCACCACATGATCCACAATGGTGTGGTGCACTAGAACTGGCACCTCCACCAACATTACCAGATGCAATCTACTCACTATGCTGGGTCAGAGTGTCAGTGAGCTCCCTCAATGCATGTAGTGTGTCAATCTCTACAACCTCCTTCACTATAGGAGGGATAACTGAAGGCAGTGGGGGTTTTGGGGCATGGGGGATCCTTGGTTGACCTACGCGTGCACCAGGTCTACTCTGTGCAGAGCCACCACCTCGCCCATAAAAATTAGAAAAGTCAAAATAGTTTAGGACCTCATTAAGCACGAACTCACAATATAATTTCTTCAAAAAATAGAGGGGAACCTCATTGTTGTTGCATGGTGGATAATCAAAAACCATCCACCATCAGTCCCAAAAATTGTTCTTGATTCGGTCATTGTGGCACCAATGGATTGGGAACCGTTTGCAAGTAACTACGGGGGCATTGGTTCTTGGGTCAGTAAATAATGCACAAATGCGGTCTTTTCCAAAAAAATTGTCTTTTACGGCCACATGGGATAATTTATTTGCATACCACTGCCTACAATGAGCTCTAAAGGTATCTCATCTGTCTATTTTATTAGTTGCGGAGTCAACTTTGCCAATCAATGTTTGCAATGTGTTGGCTAAAGTCATGTGGGACGGATTTGTGGCATGATTTTGTCTTATATTCTGAATAAGGTTCTCAATGGCAATTTTATTTTGTTGGATTTTTCCAACAATATTAGCTTGTGTTCCTATTGGCTTCGTGGGGACAGAAGGAGCCACAAGAGGCAAATCTATGTTTGGAGGAGGGTTTTACAGAATGTTTGGAGAGTTTTGACAATTGTTTGGAGGGTTTTAGGATTACGAGCTCGCTGAGTAACTGACAAAACAAAAAAATGTATACATAAACAAAAAATTGAAAAACCCATGAAAATCACAAAAATAACCTAAAATGCAAACAAATTGATCAAAATCGAGGGCTTACCTCTTTGTCTTGGCGGCATGGTTGAAACTATCACAATCCACAAGTCCGAAGAGTAATTTTTAGGGGGTATTCAAAGTGCGAGTGCAAAGGTCTAGGAGAAATCACGGTTGGAAAGGAAAAATGAGGGAAAATGAGGAGTCGTGGGTCTATTTTTTTGTCTTAGAGGACCGCGATCGCGGTTTGCAAACCGCGAGCGGTTTTAGGTTTGGAAATCACCAAGCCTATACAAAAAGTTACGCGAGCGTGGTTTAAAAACCGCGCTCGCGGTACCTAAATTTTGGGTTTTTATGTCCACTTAATTGTCCACCATCTTGGTGCACTTACCCATAAGTTTGACAAATCCTTGTAACAAATTTATAAGTTGGTCATAGAAAAAAACAAAATTTTAGCATGAGACATGAACCTTAGGCTCACCAACTTAGGTAATCATAGTGCCACATCTTTCAAATCATTTCATTCCCAATAAAGTTGTCTTAACCAATAGAAAACATGGGTATGGAGGAGACACTGAGGAATCTCCAATTTAAATATTATTGTTCTCAAACTAGACTATACCTTCCTAAGGCAACAAATAGAACATTTGTGTAGAATTCAAGGCATGCCTCTCATATATTTGTTAAAACCTATAATTCAAGAAGTACAAGGTTATTAAAAAGATTTTTTTATAAATATAATAGAATGTTATACATTGAATCAATAATACCTTCTTAATAAACATATCAAGTAATATATTATCGCACTTGAAATATTGTAGAGACAAGAAGCAATAACAATTTACTATTGAGAAATAAAAAATGACATAATTGTGGTGCTAATGTGTAAAATAGACATGTATTTAAACAAATTATACATTACATAGCAAGTTGTTCCAAAATTCAAAAATACATTCGGTATTTTTATCAAACAATGTCTTGGCCAACACATTTACATTGATAATATTTTGAGCAACAAAACTCACTAGGACTTGACTTCACTTGTTTCTTGTACAAATTCTCACTCATGCATAAGGTTGTGGATTTGGTAATCAAACATTTATAGAAACAAGTAATATTTAAATGACCAATTTACAAAATAAATAAGGGCATTGAGAATAAACCACCAAATTCCAAACATGATTTACAAGCTAGAAAAAGCTAAAAGAGAATATCGCTATTTTGAAAATAGAAAGAGTAAGGTAATTGCTTATTTTCTAGAGATTTATCCTTTTTCCTAGTGATTTTGTGCATGATTTGTGTGAAGAAGTGAAGGAATATTTTTAATATAGAAAATAGAAAGCTAGCAAGCATGAATTTTTTTCTCTAATTATTATTTAATATTTTATTTATTAAAATAAATTTAACAAATTATAAAAATTAACTTAGCATACAATTTACATGACAAGTGATTTTTTTAGTTGACCCTTCTAATGAAAATTTATAATATTGGAAAAGAAAAATAAAGAAAAAGGAGACAAAAAGTCGGAGTCTCTGCTCTGCTTAGGGTTTCCTCGGTGCGTGGTTGTTATTTCGTGGCCTCTTGGGGCATTACGGGATAGTATTTTTATCGGTCTTTTTAGGGTTTCTTGCCCTTTAGGTGCCTCTATATAATGATCTATTCCACTTCAAGCTTGGTTATTGAAACTATGGCTGGAGATTGTGGAGCTTTGAACAATGGCATTGCCACTAAAATGCCCTGGAAGTTCATCCCGAAGTCTTCCATGAGGTAATGCATCTCCCCTAATGTCGTTTTACCTATTCCCGAGTTTTTTTAATTATTAGTAAATAGTTTTGAAGGGACTATACACTGTTATAAAAAGGGCTCAACAGCCAAATAGAGCTATAAAGGAACAACAAAAGAGGATCAAAATCCATATAAACACTATGTCCTACAAGAACCAAAAAGATAGTTACTGCAAGAAACAAAATGAGCGAATGAAACAACAACAATACAGCAAAAAAACAACATAGAAACAACAAAAAGACCAAAAAGAGTGGCTAAAATGATGCCCTCCAGCCCGAGGGAGATTACTTCTTGGAAGCTCTGTTAATCCTAGATTGGATTGTTTGCAGCAAAGTGAACAACAAAAAAGTGGTGATGTGTGTTGGGTCAGTTGCGTTCAGCTTCGAGATGGTCTAGCTTCTCTCTTTTTCATTCCCCCAAATAGTGTCAGGGATCCCGCTAAGCATGGTAATGCTACGAACATGTTACTCTAAGAAGTCACTAATGGCATTGAAGATAGCCATGTTGTGATCATGCATGTCTTTTTCTCTCCCCAATCTATTGTCCAGAGAGTTCAATTTCTTATAAATGTCAGCAATCTGATCCTTCCCAATGTCATTATCATCATCAATTTTTCTTTTTCCTTTCTGCTTGTCCATGTGCTGCAAGTCCTTCTTTAACTGCTTCATCTCTTTCTCCAGAGATTCCAACCTATGAGGTATGTTATTCCCCTCCTGATGCAGGGGATGTATCTAGGCAAAGCATTACCGATATGCAAAGCAAATTTTTGCGCAACTTCTAACTCTTTGGTGCTTCTAAGAACCCAAGAAGAGTGAGGGATGTTAGTTTTGGGAAGCTTTGGGTTCTTAGTCTTGGGTTTGGAAGAGGTGTCCAGAATGGGAGTGGGAGCAGTGGAGGTAGTGAAGTGCAGATCGTTGGGAGAGGACGGGAAGCCGGGAATTTGGAGACACATAGCTTATGAAGTAGGAAGATGAGGCCCTGATGGAGAGGGATAGCACGAGAGTGCTTTATGGAAGTCCAAAATGGAGCATTGAAGGGAATTTAGCAGGTAATGCGGGAAGTAGACCACAAATTGCCTTCTAAAGTGATTAAGAAAGACTAGGTGTTTAACAGGGACAAAATGTACCTAACCATCATTTTTGTAACTTCATTAAATGGCTTGGGGATAGAACTTACCCTAACACCCATAGAAACAAATTCAAGCTCCTCTCCCTCATCATAGAATTTCTTAGCCTTGGCAAACCTGTCTATCCTTTTCTTTGAAAAAATGATATCTCTCCAACTCGAGGCATGTAGCCTCAGTAATCAACTATTCATTAATAGTAACACGGTGACCACCATAATCCACCTTTTTTTCCTTCCAGTCCATTATTAAATGAATCTGAAATATTCGATTGTGCCCTATATGCGTTTAGAAAATTGGAAATGTTGCCCTTTTGTAAGAGGTTCCATAGTTCCTCATTATTCTTCTAGGATGGATCACTGCAGGGCTCCAGTTGGCACGGGGCACCTCCCATTTTCTTCTCCCTGTTATTCCTGCAATTTTTCTGCTCAAAACCCTCGTTTGAATCTTTATCTTCCTTATGTTTGTCCTGTTTTTAAGAACCCAGCCACCTGTGCGAGGATCATGGGCGTTAATATGGCCGTAGTTAGGATGATAATTCTCACATGTGTGATCTTTCACACCCGCTAAAGCCCACTCCATACCATTATTATTTCTACTCCATGTTTGATTGCCCATATTTATCCACATTAATGCTATTATGTACCTCCTTAGGGATGTAATTTTCATTATCCCATATGGTTAGATTATTATTGATGCCAAAATTGGCCAAGGTATCCGCAACCTTATTCCCCTCCCTATAAGTATGCCTAATGATGATATTCTTGAAATTTTGACAAATACTTATGGATTCCATAATAAAGTCCTTGACAGTCCAACTAGGAGGAGAAATTTGATTGAGGTGATTGATGATGTTTAGTGAATCTCCTTCCAAAATTATGTTTTGTATGTTATAATCTTTGGCAACCCTTAGCCCCCATAGAGCAGCTAGGGCTTCTGCATAATGATTTTTCTGAATCCCCATTTTACCAGCATAAGCAACAACTAAACAACCTTTATGATCATGAATTACACCTCCCCCAAGCAGCAATTCCAGGATTACCCTTGGAGGCACCATCAAAGTTTAGTTTATGCCAGTTAATCTCAGGAGGGATCCAATGAATCAGAGACCTATCAATGTTTGAGGTATTCCTAATCTACAAATTTGTAGCTCCTATCTTCCAGTTGGAAAGAATATATTCTTCATTCTCAAGATATTTCTTATTCTTGGGAGGTTTGAATCTCCCAATATTATCTTTAATAAAGATGACCAGTCTTAACAAAGCTAAGCTTACAATGTTGTTTATTGTTTCTACAAATAATGTCATTTCTATCTCGTGTTCATGGATAAATTAGATATGCTATGGAAATGAAGTTAAAACCTATAACCTCAAAGCATGAAGCTAATCTACACTAAACCATCATGATAAGAGATAAACAAGACTAATATCTATCATTGTATGAACTAGATTAACTCTAAACTAACACGATAAAGCTAATCTCTACTCTTTAGATCACTAATTAAACATTGAACCTAAGAAGATCAACTTAGCAATTAAAGGTGTAATTAGTTGTTTATGGTTCTCAAGCTTTTAAGAATGGAGTCTCGCCATTAATGGCTTCAAGGCCAATGGTTCTCTCTATTTACTCAAAACTTGGATTATGGATGCAAATGGAGGAATTGGCTCAACAATGGAGGAAGGAAAGCTTTAGATCAAATGTCTAATTATCTTGAAGCTAATAAAAATGAGATCCAAGCTTTCTTAGGCTTGTTTTGGCTTTGAATTATGTAAAGTTGTAAGTTTGAATGGGTAGGCTTAGCCTTGTATTTATAGTTTTTGGTTTGGAAGAATTTGGAATTTGGGTGCATGTGGGACTAAAGCTCAAAAAGTACTTTTAGATTAGATTAGGATAAACATGCTTTAGGCTTAGTTAAGCTTGGTTTAGGTTAGTTAACTAGGGTTTAGGCTAGTTAAACTTTGATTAGCAAGTGATTAGAGACTCATTGAGAGTTAGGATGGGTTTGGATAACCAATTATAACTGATAAATAGCCTACGAAGCCAATAGAAGTGGTCTAGAGAGAACTAGGGAGGTTCTGAATGGTCGAAAGGAGGAATGTTTAGCTAATAAGAGAGATATTAGCCAAATAATCTTATTATAGGAGGAATATGACCAAAAGAGTGTCATGAATGGGCATTCGAGAATGGAGCGAAGAAGGTTTGATTAACGAAGTGTCGTTAATTGACTGGATTGGATGAAATGTTAAGTGTAAGCATATTTTAGGTGTCTACATTTGCCCCTCTTTGGGGTGCGTAAGCAACGTCACTTCAAAGAAAGTAGAAAAGCATAGACAAGTAGAAAATCTTGAAGGGATGGAAGAAAAATGAGTAGAATGGAGGATGCCCCTTGATTGTCGATGGGGTGATAGAAGAACTCGATTGCCAATCAAAAAGATGACAGAAAGAGAATAGAAGAAAGAATAGTGTGAAGAAGAAGAAAGGGGATATAGAAGAAAAAGGAATAAGAGGAAGAGGGAATGAGCTAACATCCATCTAGTGCCTTTTAAACAACTTTATTTTTCATCATATTGCTAGTGATCTTCATCATCGGTCCTTATTGAAAAGAATGAACAAAAGTGTAGTATGACATGAAAAGTCATATACGAACAAATGTCCATTACCAAAAACACTAACTCCATGCAACATACAAAATACAATGCAATACGAGAAAGTAAAATATGCCTAACTCCATGCAACATACATAATGCAATGCAATACGAGAAAGTAAACAAGCTAAACTAACAGAGAAACAAGATGCAATGTTTTTGTTATCAAGCTTCAGTTCCGACCTGTGTGAATTAACGAAAAGGGTTAATGATGGTGCCCCAAGCAAGGATACATGCGAGGAGAATAATGGAGGACACTTCAGTCCTATGAAAAAGCAATGTGCACTACAAAACAAAGTATAAGGCAACTCGTTGTGCCCCAAAGTACAAATGAAGTAAGAAGCTTAGCTTTTGTTGATGGAGGTAGATCAAGATGATCTGCGAGTCACGCACATGAATAGGTGAGAACTAAAGAGTGAAGTTTTGTAGGATGATTTATATTGTTTATAAGTTTTTGAAACATATTTGAATGTTTTTTTATTTTTTCTAACATATTTGAATGTTTTGATTTTTCTAACATATTTGAATGTTTTTATTTTTCTAACATATTTGAATGTTTTTGATATTTTGAAATTTTTCTAAAACTATGTACAGGAAGACAAGGAAGTGTGGATGCCCCTAGAGATAGATGGGATGTACAAGGGCATAAGGTCGCGTGCGTACAAGAAATATGAATATGAAAAAATGCCCAAAACGATTAGGTGGGAGTATTCAAAGGAAAACTCTTCACGAGTAGAAGCGGGACCCAAGGCCATTATGGATAGGTTCACCGTGATGATGAACATAAACCAATGAAGCGCTGGGAAGAAGCAAGGATGCCCCCAGTGTAAGTTGGCCTAAAATCACATGATAGATAAGAAGGAGAAGATTGTTTTTGTGAAAGGGGACAAAGGTGTCTGAAAACATGGCAAAGAAGTAACCTTATACACATGGATGTTCAAGCGAAGTAGAAGAATGATGTGAATGATATTAACATAGCTTAGAAGCCTCGCGATGAAGAAGTGATTAGCCAAAGTCACAAATCGTGAGACGAGATAAGGACTAAAGTAAGAGTCCGAACAAGGTCCAAAAAAGACACTTGGTAACATATTGATCCTGCCTACTCATAGAGATCCAGTGTGTGCACGTGGAATTTAATTACCTCTTGAAGGGAAGATTTAATAGATAACAAGTGAAGACACCCCACCACTATGTAGGAATGATTTATTTTGAAAGACGATAGGTGATTTTTGAATGAAAGGTGGAAGGATAGCCATACATTGCTTTCTTTGCCAATCATCATGCGTCCATAGCCTTGAAGGAGATGTATTTGAAACTAATCACAACTTTGCTCTCTTGCCCTCAAGCATTGATAGCCACGATAGAGTTTATTGGAAATACCCCAAGAGAGAGTTATAAATCAATTTGCATTTACTTTGTAGATTTTAGCTTTTGATTGATTGATCTTGTTTCTATTTGCTTTACGAAAACTTATTTCAACTCTCTTGTTTTCGACAAGGGTTAAGAACCACTTGATGGCTTAATGGAAGGAGGTGGAAGTGAATGTGATGATGGCATTGGCTAGTGTCAACAAATATGTCCAAAAGTTATTCGCAACAAGTTTATTAGATGTTGAATGTGATAAGATCTCTAAGAGGTCATTCATTCTTTAATTTACCAAGGTGATAAAAGACCAAGTGGTCAAACAGATACCATAGAGATAAATGTCACAAAATGCATGTGAATAAGCTAACCAAAATATCACCGAAGGGGTGAAAATGGTAGGAAGACTTTTAGAATAGCAAGGAAGGGAAGAAAGAAACATCCATGTGTATCACGATACGATTGCAATTCCTAACCTTTGTACCTTTGATTTTTTCTTGTGTTTTCTCATGTTTTTTTTATTTTTGAATTGTTTTTGATTTTTAGCTTTTTGATAGTTTTTGGAAAGTTGGGACCAAAAATGGCACTCCATGTGATATGATCCAACAACGATGTTTGTGACTTCCTTGATAAGGGAGACTAGGCACGTTTGTTTATCAAGAGTTATATTATCTCCGATCTTAATGATCGAGGTGAGCTTGTACTCAACAAATGACTGTGATTTATCCTGAAACATGGATTTCGTATGCGGGAGCATGAGTTCCCTATCCATAGGTTTATGCACTTTATGTCGTACTTGATGGTTATGTCGATGTGCGTTCTTGAATCGTGCTTGATTTACAATTTTGATATTTTTCGAGTTGTTGGGGGCTTTCAAGCTCTTGGAAGTTTTGATCTGATCATGATTATGAACTGTTTGGGTTTCTTATAAGCTGATGTGTGACTTTTCGACCCAGAAGTGGAAGAAGAGAGCGAATGTTTATGATTGTATGATAGGAACAAGAGAAATGAAGGTGGACTTTCCCCGGTCATTGGTAGAGGGATGGAGAGGATACGGTCCAAGAATTGAAGAGGATGGGCTACAAGGAGGTGAGCCACTGATAGAAGATGACGAAGGGCTTCTAGGATATGGCCCTAAGATGGAAGAAGTTGGGCTACGAGGACATGGCCCAAGAATAGAAGAATATGATGAAGGGATGCTACAATGTGGCCCAAGTATAGACAAGGGGGACTATCGAGAGGTATCTCATAGATAGAAGAGGATGAAGGGCTATTAGGACATGGCCTAAGAATAGAAGGGAATGGGCTACCAAGAGGTGACCACAAGTAGAAAATGGAGGGCTACTTAGGATGTGTCCCCATGATAGAAGAAGATGATGAGGCAATACTCGAAGGGGTCCCATAGATAGAAGAGGATGAAGGGATACTAAGATGTGGCCCCAAGATAGAAGGCAATGGGCTACTAGGATGTGACCCACAAGTAGAGAAAGGAGGGCTACCCAGGGTGGCTCTAAGATAGAAGAAGATGATGGGATACTCACCGATGAGTGAAGGTGAGATTTTGAGAAAGAAGGCAATGGGCTATTAGGATGTGGCCCCAAGATAGAAGGAAATGGGCTACCAGAGGTGACCCACAAGTAGAGAAAGGAGGGCTACCGGGGTGGCTCTGAGATAGAAGAAGATGATGGGCTACTCACCGGTGACTCAAGGTGAGATTTTTGTTGAGGAATGATGATAGATAAGGAATGATTGGGTAATGAGAAGATAAACCATGGCTCAATGCTAGACCCTAACATCTCGTCATGTTTAGAAGAAGGTGAAGATGGAATAGAAGAATAATAAAGTTCCATAACCTTAGGATTTTCCTCTATATTCTTTCGAAAAGGATCAATTTCTTCCTCCCCATACGCAAGCATATCGAGTTCTAGAAAGAATCCTTGTTTGCAATCCTCTAAAGGGATATCATCATGTAGTCTAATTGTTCCTTCATTCTAAGAGAAATCAATTAGTAGAGGTTGTTTTCTTTTACCATGGAAGGTTGAATAGAAGAAATAGGTCCGATAAGTGGGGATGATTGATTGATAGAAGAAGATGACTCAAGAGAGGAAGTAGGATTAGAGGCAAGTGTCTCATGAATGGATGATTTGGATTTGGACCTATGTCATTTTTCTAGAAGATGACGTAATGTAGGTTGGAAAGTAGGATCACATAGCCATTCATTAAGTTGCAACGTAGGAGTCAAATTAGATGATTGACTAGAGGTAACCCAAGTTGTGGAACTCTTCAACGGAGGAAGAGGTCGTTGAGATGACTGATGAAGGAGGTCCTGCGAAGAAAGGGAGGACCGTGACTCAAGAACTGAATTAGATGTTTGATTGATGGAACTTAGAGTCACATGAATCTTTAAAGGAGGAAGATGTCATTGAGGTGATTTGGAATAAAGGTCTTGAAAAGCAAGGAGGACCATGATTCAGATTTGATCTAGGGGTATCCGAACAATTGTTAGGATCTCGAATCTTGAAGAAGCGTGGGAATCTAAATGGTAGTTTGGATCTGAATCAAAAGAAGAAGAGTGGGGGGAACCTGAATAATAATTTGGATCAGAAGCATCCAAACCATACCACCGACTATGAGCTAAAGGTGGGGAACAGGTACCCGAATGGGCTCTCTAGCATGAAGAACCAAACGAGGTTTAGTTGTAATGGGAATATTTTGATTTGAATTGCTAAACCTAGGTTCTATATTGTTGTAAATGTGAGAAACCGCGCGATAGTCAGTCATTGTTGGTGTCGTTTAAGCACAAATGTCTAGACCTAGATAGTGGGATGAAACTCCTTCAAAGGGAAGGAAGTGACATGTCAATTCAGGGAAGCATAATGGCAACCAACTAGACATTTCATAATTATGGAGATGTGTGCATGATTTTCCGAAGAAGGTCTAAGAAAAATAGACATTGTGATGATGCAATCTCGATGAGATCGAAAATTATTGTCCTAGAAAACAATTTTTCCAGATGAATAATCACAAGGAACAATCATGCAAGTTTGAAACACAAAGCCAATCAACAAGGAAATACACCCTATGCAAATGTGTGTGCAAAGTGAGTTCGATGCAAAGATGATCAACACAATGTCAATACTTATGTCAAGCTCAAAATGAACAAGGCGTAAATATTAACAAAGGGTAGATGTGACTCCCAATCAAAGGATACAACGATGTGTTCAACAACCAACAAGACCAAAAATGTTAAAGGGCGAGGATTACAAATGTAAGCTACGTAACCACACCAATTGGACACGTCTATCAAGCTTCGTGGAGAAGTGAGATATTAGTGCCAACATGGTATTGAAACGACACAAAAAAAGTAAGTGACACCCTTCAAGATTTTGGACAATGTTTGAAGTAAAACCAAGTCAAAGTATACTAAGGATGTGTTAAAATGTGCAGTAATAGAACGCCATAATGTGAGATACTTAGATCACGTTTACGAAAAACATGACATAAGTATCTTAATTGTATCGAGACAATGCGAACAAGATAACACGTCAAAGGGAGATCAAATGATGAATCAATTCGAACTATGATGATGATCTTGAAATCAAGATCAAGTGGTCATCAAAGATATAAGGATGCATCCATGCACTTTAGACGTTTAACAACTCAGCCACAAACATGGATGAGCGTAAATAGACAAAAAGTGGTGAACATTATCTATGACAACACTCTCAGAAAGATGCCCTCCTTGTCTTGAATGGGAAACAAGAATGCAAAGGTGTAGATCAAAAATATGAAAAATAAACTAAGCACCACTTGGGCAGAGCTTCACCTCATCCGAAGGTGAGAAATAAGCTAAGCTAAGTGAAACGTCATCTAATTTCTGTGATGAAAGACACTTAGATCCAACTTAAGTGGATTCTTTTCCTTGTTTGAAAAACGAGGTTCTGAATCCAAACAAGTTATCACTTCATGATGGCCAAGACATGACAAAGGACTAGTAAAGTGGGCCTCAAGACAAAATGGCTTTCCTAATAAGTTCTCTCAACTAGGTGTCACAAAGTTATCCATGAGCGGGGTGATTTACCCAAAAATTCGCAATGACTATTTTGGGAGTATCTCAGCTTTGCCCCCTTCAAGCACGGTGGGCAGTAAATGCATCCATCGTGTACTTTTAATAGGGTCACGATAGGGAAAACTTGTAACTCTATCTCACAAGGAAAACTAATCAAGTGGGTAAGTAGAGCGCTTCTTGTTTCATCCACGAGGTTACTCAGCAGTCGATTACTTTAGGGTTCCTGGAACCACCCCCATTGTTGTAGCTTAAGGTGTTATGCCAAAGGGGTTATGTTCCAGTTAAGTGGATAGGGACGTACCCTTTTGAAACCTGCAATACAATGTTTTGAATATGGTGTGTTTTTTTATCTTGCTTAGCTTAATGTGGTTTCAAGTAGCACACCATTTGGGCAACCTAGGTTTGTGTTTTGTTTTTTGATGCCTTTCTTTGACAAGCGATAGGTCATGTAGATAATAAGTGTTTAGTAATTTTCCAATTCATAGGTTGATGTTAAGAAAGAGAGTTTTTCACTTTGCTTTTGATTCCTAAGATCGCCAAAAGGCACGAAGGAAGAGCATACGCAACGTGAAAAATTCTACTAAAATCACATGAAAGTTTTACTTCAACCTTTATAAAACAAGTGTTTTTTGAACAATTTATATGAGTTTTGTATAGGTGTTTTTGATCTCCAAGATCACCTTGGAAGATGTGAGGAGAGAGCATACACACTTCTATAAAGCTAATTCTAAGCCAAGAACAAAACACTTTTTAATCTATGCAAACTGAAATGTATAAGAAACAACCCTGTTTTCCAACTTGTTAGTCCTAGAACTGCGCAGTAATGGATCGAGAAAAGATTTTTGCAAATCTGTAGAAAAATTAAAAATCAATTTTTAATACAGACACCTATGCACCTATACTAACACCAACGCTCTCCAACCGACGGATACGCGCCCCACTTAACAAATACGCCTGTAGTCAAAAATTAATAAAACCTAATGCTGTAAACATGACGCTCACAATATGACAAAGATGCACCTATATTGACATGGACGCTCAGGTTCTGACGTGTACGTGCTCAAGCTCGAAATAAAAATCAAATTTTTGTACGGTCGGACCATTTACACCTGCGCGGCCAGAGAGGCGGATACGTGCCCCAGATGACGGAGACGTGTGCGCGTATCTGTAGAGAGAAAATATGTAATTGATGAGGACCTCCTAACAGTGCACGCGCCGATCGATGGGTGCAGTTTGGGGTTTAAACATGTACGTGCCCCTTGTTTGACACCTATACGCACCCTGTGAAAAACCAAGAAAAACATGGATTTTCAAATTTTCAAGAGCAAACAAGTTAGTTGTTAGTCAAAGTGTCCTATTTCTATATCAAACCCACAAAATGTATATAAATGAAGGTCATTTATCTAGGTTTAGAAATAAAAATGAGGAAATAACAAGTGATTTAAGCAAAAAACTTGAAAATGAACTTTGAAAAACCTAAAAGACCTCCATTAATGGAGGGTGGACATAAGTGTCCCACCAAGCGTGACAAATGTGTTCATGGATAAATTAGATATACTATGGAAATGAAGTTAAAACCTATAACCTCAAAGCATGAAGCTAATCTACACTAAACCATCATGATAAGAGATAAACAAGACTAACATCTATCATTGTATGAACTAGATTAAATCTAAACTACAATGATAAAGCTACTCTCTACTATTTAGATCACTTAATTAAACATTGAACCTAAGAAGATCAACTTAGAAATTAAGGGTGTGATTAGTTGTTTTATGGTTCTCAAGCTTTTAAGAATAGAGTCTTGCCATTAATGGCTTCAAGGCCAATGGTTCTCTCTATTTACTCAAAACTTGGATTATGGATGCAAATGGAGGAATTGGCTCAACAATGGAGGAAGGAAAGCTTTAGATCAAATGTCTAATTATCTTGAAGCTAATACAAATGAGATCCAAGCTTTCTTAGGCTTGTTTTGACTTTGAATTATGTAAAGTTGTAAGTTTGAATGGGTAGGCTTAGCCTTGTATTTATAGTTTTTGGTTTGGAAGAATTTGGAATTTGGGTGCATGTGGGACTAAAGCTCAAAAAGCATTTTTAGATTAGATTAGGATAAACATGCTTTAGGCTTAGTTAAGCTTGGTTTAGGCTAGTTAAATAGGGTTTAGGCTAGTTAATATTTGATTAGCAAGTGATTAGAGACTCATTGAGAATTAGGGAGGGTCCGGATAACCAATCAGAATCGATAAATAGCCTACAAAGCCAATAGAAGTGGTCTAGAGAGAACTAGGGAGGTTCGAATGATTGAAAGGAGGAATGTTTATCTAATAAGAGAGATATTAGCCAAATAATCTGATTATAGGAGGAATACAATCTGAAAGAGTGTCATGAAATGGGCATGTCCAAGAATGGAGCAAAGAAGGTTTGATTAATGAAGTGTCGTTAATTGGTGGATTGGATGAAATGCTAAGTGTAAGCATATTTTAGGTGTCTACACTATCTTTCCAAATCCTCCAGATAATATGGGGCATGACCAGTTTCCAAAGTCTTCTCACAACATAGTGCTTAAAAGGAGGATTCCATTGGATCCAAAACTGAATGAAATCCTTTGGCACAATCTAGAAAACATTGAACTTGGAAAAAGCATAGCTCCAAATCATTGAAGCATACTCACAGTGGAAAAAAGGTGCTTAATATCCTCATACTCTTTTTTGCAAAGGTGACATCTATTAGGCATTATGAATCCTTTCTTCATCAGGTTGTCATTAGTAAGAATTCTACCTTTGAGCACAAGCCAAAAGAAAAAGTTAATTTTAGGGGTTAGTTCAGTCATCCAAATCTTGCTCTAATTAAACTCACTCTGGATATTCTCAAAGTAAGAATTATATCCAGATTTAACCGTATAATCACCATCTCTAGATTTGTACCAGACAATTTCATCCTTGACTTCCAATTGATTCAAGGGAATGAGGTCCAGTTGTTCCTGAAGAGAGGACAACATGGAGTTCAGTTCAATTCTATCCACTGAGAGTTGTTTCCATCTCTTCTTGTTTCCATCAATTTCCATGTAATCAATGACCTTAGTACCATATTTATGTTCAAGACTATCCTTGGTTGCACTAAATCTATCATTGAGGCTGAAATTAGACCAATTATCCCCCCAAAATTGATGTCTCTTCCATTTCCCACTTTCCATCTACAACCTTGCTTGATGAAATTCCTGACTAGAATCAAGTTGTTCCAGAAAATGGAACCTTGGGGAAGTTGTTCATCATGAAGGAAAGAGAAAGTTGTTTGTTGTTCAAGATATTTGGCCTTAATAAGATCAATCCATGGTTGTTCCTCTGAGAGAATTCTCCAACCCATTTTTGTAATTAAAGCCATATTCATTTTTCTTATATCTTTTATGCCTAGTCCCCCAATCCTTTTAGGAGTACACACTTGATCCCAAGCAACCAGGTGATATTTGAATTTTTCCTCCATTCCCTGCCATAAAAAGTGTTTCTGGATCCTTTCAATTTTTTCTCTGAAGGCAAAAGGAATGTTATAAAGAGACATAATGTAGATAGGTAGATTTTGAAGAGTGCTTTTGATAAGAAAACATTTACTAGCACTGGAAAGAATGGCCCCTTTCCATCTCGGCCATTTTCTTTTGGAATCTTTCCAGTAGATCATTCCAAACTTTGATTGAGACTTTTTTAGTACCAAGGGGGAGCCCCAAATAAGTAGTGGGAAGTGAATTGATTTTACACCCCAATATTTTAGCAATTCTATGTTGCCTTTCCATAGGAGTGTTGAAAAAGAAAATTGAACTTTTATCAAAGTTGATCTCTTGCCTGAAGCAACCTCATAAAATTTTAGAATGGACTTGATCGCCTTAGCTTCTAGGATAGATGCCACTAAAAGCTAGGATAGTGTCATCTGCAAATATTGCGATGAGAAGTCATTAGATTTGTAGAGGTAGGTTTAGTGCCTTTTAGAAGACCATATTTAACTACTTTGGTAATTGTTCTGCTAAGGCTATCCACCATAATAATGAAGAGAAAAGGGGATATAGGATCCCCTTGTCTTAAACCCCTACTACTGGTAAAGTACCCCAGGTTCACCATTAACCACCACAGAGAATCTAGTAGTAGAAATGCAAGCCTTGATAATTCTTCTGAATTTGTTGAGAAAACCAAATTTGGCCAGAACCTTGTCAAGAAAAGACCAGGAGACTTTATCAAAGGCTTTATTCATGTCAAGTTTAAGGACCATGCTTGCTTTTTTATTATTATCCATAGAATGTATAATCTCATGCACCATGATCACACCATCTTGAATTATCCTTCCTCTGATGAACCCACTCTGTTGTTTTGAGATTAAATCATTCAAAATGAACTGAAGTCTGGTGGCAATAATCTTAGTAAAAATTCTATAGACAACATTAACCAAGCTAATGGGTCAAAAATCTTTAGCATCCATTTTTTTTGGAGCCAACACAATGTGAGTATTATTTAGCTCTTTCAAGTAAATCTCCAGTTCTAAAGAATTCATTTACAGCCCTAAGGAGATCATCCAAACAAATTTCCCAAAAATTTTGAAAAAAATTTACAGAGAAGTCATCAGGTCCCGAGCCTTATCTCCTTCAAGAGTAAAAACAACTTTCTGAAGCTCCTCCAAAGTGACAACTTTGGTAATGTCTTTAAATCTCTACTCCTCAATTTTGTCTTGTGGAATAGCCTCTAACATAAAAGAGTCAACCACATCATTAGTAGCACTCTTCTCATTGAGCAATTTTTCATAGAATCTAAGAGCTTCATCCTTGATGATCTGCAGATATTTTATGATGATGTCATTTCCTTTAGAAACTTCTGTAATCCTATTACAGGCTCTATGCTTCAAAGTGGTCATATGGAAGAATTTCATATTTTTGTCACCCTCTTTCAGCCAAATTGCCCTAGATTTAAGTCTCCATAAGGATTCTTCCCTGCTACAAACCGTGTGTAACTCTGAAAGGATATTTTTTTTCCGCTAAATGGTCCTCCAAAGACCTCCCCTGTGAATTTATTTTGATTTCCAAATCTTGGAGTTTCTATTTTAATTCCTTTTTTCTCACAAAAACATTCCCAAAGATTTCTTTATTCCAAATTTTAACCTATTTTTGACATTTTAAAGCTTTTGAATAAGCCTAAATTGAGCAGTTCCCTCACCAACCCAATTCCACCATTCCTTAATCTTATCAAAGATGTCATCATGTTCCATCCACATCTTTTCAAATTTGAAGGAGCTCCTGGTGGGCTTAGCCCAATTGAAAAAATTTAAAGCTATCGGATTGTGATCAGATCGATTCTGGGCAGAGAGGTGAGATGAAAGTCTTGGTGTAGAATCCAACTAGCAGAGATAAGAGCTCTATCCAATATGACTTGAATCATATCCCAACCTTATGTTTGTCTAGGTATACTAATTTCCATGAAGATCCACATCCATGAGATTTAAATCAGCAACAAAATTAGCAAATTCATCCATGTCAGTGGAGAAACAAGAGTTTCCCCCTTGTTTTTCCCCTGGATTTAAAGGAGAGTTGAAGTCACCCATAATAATCCAGTTGTTAGAACTATGTTGAATTCTGAAAATCTTTAGATCATTCCAGAGTTTCCTTCTTCCAATAACCATATTAGGTGCATAGATATTAGAAAGGATCCAAGTACAGTTATTTTCAATAGCATGGAATTTAACAACAAGATGGTTACTAGTTTTAGATAGAATCATACCAGTATAATGCTTCTTATCCCAAAAAGTAGCCATGCCACCTGAAGCTCCCTGAGAATCCACCGTAGCCATGTCTGAATTTTCCCAAAAATTATTTTTACAATTTTCAAGTACCTTAGAGTTCATCTTGGTTTCTCTGAGAAAAATTCATGAGTTTAATGTTGCATGTCAATGGTTAGAAAAATTATGTCTCATTAGGTATTTTATGGGTCACATCCTCTCGAAAGCTTGCTCAAATCTTGGGTTAACTTACTGTGCCACCCATGGCATCGACTCGAAAGTGTTTAGAACAAGACCAAAGGATTCTTCTTTTTCACTTCTCTAACCCATCTAATGTCCTAACCATTTTGACCCGTTCGGCCACTTAGTATGTTCACAACTCCTTGCTGGTCCTTTCTCCATAGACCAAAGACTTTATGGTCACTTTGATTATGTTGCTCTTAAAGTGCCAGTTTGGGTGGAGTTTCCTGGCCTCCCCTTACTATACATTCATTTTTTGCATCAAATTTCCTCTTCTATTTGGCGGTTGGTATGTACAAAACCTCAACATTTTTACAATTCCCATCCACAAAAGTGTGTTTGTGTCAAAGTGGATCCCTCCCAAGAATTGAAAGAGTTTGTGGGGATTTAGGTGGGATACATTCGTTATTCCCAACTTATCTTATATATTAATCTACCTAACACTTGTTTTCAGTGTCAAACCTTTGATCAAAAGATCAAGGATTATCCTCTTTATGTCCCTCGTAATCGCCCAACAACCAAGATTTATCTAGAAGCGGTTGAAGCCCTTAGGAGGAGGCATGGAAAACAACCTGGTGGCCGAAAAAATGAGAATAAACCAACACATCCTAAGGCCTATGTTTCAAATGTCTCGCGTGAGATAGATGTTAAGGAACAACCTCGTAGCCCACAAACTAAGGAACCAAATGTCATTGCCAAATTGTTAAACTAGTTAACTAAATTCTCCAACACATCCAAGGTGGCGTCGGTTCTCATAGACCGAGATAAATATCATTCGCAATGTCTCCATTCTTCCATAGTCGTTGATACTCTTAACCAATGGTTCACGGGTTCCATCAAAGGGATCAAAGTCCTCCTTGCCACTCCCGAGATCATATCTTGGTGCATAGTGTGGACTCCATTAAAGAGGAATATAACATTGAATATGTCGGGTGAAAAAAATTGAACTACAGGATTTCCTAAAGCATAACAATGCTCAGTTCCTACAAAACCAGTTTGATGCTTTAGATGGCTTGGATACGGATGGTATGGCCCTCGACCACCATTTTCCATGAATTTCCTATCTTGGAATGTGTAGGGTCTCACAGAATCCAACCGCAAGTATATTGTTCATGATGCTCGCAAAAAATTTCCAATTTAGATGTGTTGTTTTTGCAGGAAGTGAAAATTACAAGTTTTCAGTTAGAGATGGTTTGTAAATCCATCTATCCTAACAACCTGGCATTCTATAGTAATCATGATGGGGGCATGGGGTTTAATTTCCCTTTTGCTTTTAAATGGCAGCCCTTTTTGATGGATCATGGTGTTGACCCCACCAATCATGCCATATGGGTCTATTTAATATTAACGACCGCCCTTTTGGCCTCATTAATATTTACGCCTCTAATGATGCGGGTGATTGTCAAATTCCCGATGCATATTGGGTTATAAGTGGGGACATTAATATGGTTGAGCTTCCCACCGATAAGTGTGGGAACTTTCCAATGTGATGGACAACTAGTGAAAGAGAGGCATGGTTTTTCATGTGCAATAAATTTGGATTTTATAACCCTAATGCCTCTCGCACTCCCACCTATGAAGTGTGGTTCACTTGGTCTAATCTTCAAGGAGGATCAAATTGAGTTCTCAAATGGCTCAACAGAGCTATGTTGTCAACTCAAGATTTTTTTGAGTTTGAAAACATTTATTCCTTACCTATGGAGGTCATGCCTAACTTTTTCCTTTCGGACCATTCCCCCATTCGATTCCATATCACTTGGCATGATAAGCACCCTTTTTGTCATAAAGGCCAATTTTTCTCAATACCACCTTGATGGAACATGGGCCCACTCTCAACCACATCAAGAGGGTGTGGAACCTGTCCCCTCGGCCAAATCATTATCAATGCTTTCATCCACCTATGCATGTCAGCTGGACGCAATGGTGAGAGGATGTTATGACTTGGAAAACCAAATTTCTCATAATCTATGGCCGGTAGTTAGCTAACATTTGGCACCACTCATACTCTGCTACCACCTCCACTCTTAGTTGAGTAGTGGCAGTGCTCCAAGGAAATCCATTCTCAGAATCTCTACAACTTCAAGTGGCAAAGCTTTTCCAGAAAATTCAAATTACAGATAATTACAATGCTCGAAGAGCTCAAATTCATGCCCACATACACTGGCTTGAAGTTGGGGATCAAGTTTCGAAAGAATTATTTCTTTCCCTCAAAGCAAAAATCTCTCTCAAGAAATTTAAGCCATCCTTGATGGCGTAAATCAAAGTTACCAATCACCAACTCGTGCTTCAGGATTTTGTCAAACATTATAAGTTGGTGTTTCAAGCTTAAGCTCCTTTAGAAGAAGAACGAAGAAACCCTTGACCAATATCCTGGTTGCGGTGACATGCAAAATCTCTCCTGCTCATAAGGTGGCTTACTGACCACATGCTCACCATTGATGACCTTCATGAAACAGTCATGCAAATGGCTAATGATAAAGCTCCCGGTTACGATGGCTTCCCATGCAAATTTTATAAGTCGCTTTGGGATACTATTGGCCCAGACCTTCATCAAGTTTATCTTGAAGGCTTTCAGAACTAGTCATTGGGCACGCACATCAACAAAGGGAACATCAAATTCATCCCTAAAGCAGGAGATCTCGAGCAAATTACTAGTTGGCGGCCTATTACCTTGCTTAATGTCTCATACAAGATCATTGCAAAGGCTCTAGCTATTCGGTTATGTCATATCCTTCTTATTTTCATCCAGTCGGAGCAAACTATTTTTATTCAAGGGCGCTACATCCTTAAAAACATCATTGTTGTTTTGGAAGGAATGGAATGGGCTCGCAGATCCAATCAATATGTTATGTTCATTAAAATTGAATTTGAAAAAGCCTATGACATGATTAAATGGTCGTTTATTATTATCATTCTTCAAGCCCTTGGCTTTGACCCCATCTTCATTCAATATGTCTGAATGTTTTTCACTAATGCCTCTAACCATATCACTATTAATGGCCATATCTACGAACCCTTCGGCCTATTTCACTCTATTCACTAAGGGTGCTCTTAGCGCTGCGCTTTATGTGCTAGTTGTTGAAGGTTTTGGGTATCTTCTGGCCCAAGCCAAATCTCAAGGGCTCATCAGGGGAATTATGCTACATTCTGTGAATAGATCTCAATTGTTTAATGACCACTTTGTTGATGATTATTTCCTTACTCTTATTGAGGAAGAGAACAATATTCACAATACCATGCATTGTCTGGATACCTTTTGTTTAAATTATGGTTTTTCACTTCAATGGTGATAAACACAATGCTACATCAAGCTTTCCTCTATGTGTTCGCTTGGCTAGCTTCATTTGATTGGAAAATGCTTTGTCATGGTGAGATGTTTAAATTCCTTAGTATTCCCTTTGCCTTTCAAGGCGTTGCCGGTAGAACTTTAGCAATATGTAGTTCAACAAGTGGCCAAAAAATTGGAATACTGGACTACCATGTATGTTGTCGTTGGCGGGTAAATTCCAAATTTATTCCAAGGTCATTGAAGCCACCCATCTTTAGTACTCCTTGTGTTGGGTGCCTTCCAAAGCTTCAATTTGGAAATTTTAGAAGCTTCTCAAATATTTTCTTTGGGCTAATGCCTCATTTGTGAGAGGTTTTCACAGAGTCGCATGGGAGACTTGCTACCTTCCCCATGACTTTAGAGGGATGGGTCTTATTGATATATTGTGACAAGGGAAGGCACTCTGTGTGAAGTGCATAATTCAATGTATTGAAGTTCAAAAGCATGGAAAGTGCTTTGCGTCATGGCATTAAGGAAGGCTCCCCTTATGTTTGCCTTGCCTAAAAGGGTTTGAGGTTCACCAATCTTATCATTACTCTAATACTTGTCAAAGTTGTTGGAACTTTCATGCTTAAAAGTATCTGGAAAGCATGGGAATACATCAAGTCATGGCTTCTATGGAAAGGAAATGGCTTCCACAATGGCCTTTCCATCAATCAACAATCCTTGTGGTGGTCACTTGTCATTCAAGTTCAAGATCAGTGTCTTACAGAAGTCCCTAGAATTCTTGCACTCAAGCTTTTCAAGCTACCATTCATGATTCGTTTTACAAGCACACACAATCTTGGTTTTCATGGTGAGTTCAAAGCTCGTTTTCGACTCACCACCCAGGATTGTGCTAGTTTCATCAAAATCATCAATTCGGTACCCAACCATATGCTGCATAAAATCTCTGTGCGTCCCTCCCATCCTTGGTGGATGGACTGAAAATGGTTTGTTGACACCCCTTTTCAGAATTACTTTGCCAGTAAGGGTTATCATTGGCTCTCCCCACATTTGTCTATGCTGAAAAACTTAACACTAGATGGGGATTGCATTCTTCTCCCTCTTGTTGGAGAAGGAGGTTCGACACTATTTGGTCTACATGTGTGGAGCCAAAAATTACTCACTTTCTATGGTGTCTTTTGCATCAAGGTTTTCTGATAGGCCCCCACCTAGTTCAAATTGGTGTCTCGGCCCCCAAATGTTCGTTTTTGGCCACCTTGAAACCTTGCTGCACTTATTATGGTTTTCTCCCAAATCACAATGGGCTTGGAACAAGATTCATTCCTTCTTCTTCCCCCTTCAGCCAAAATGTTTCACATGGCAACACATTCTTCTAGGAGATAGTCTCAACTTTCCGCATATGTTCTCCTAGATTTGGCATGTTTTTAGAGGGGAAATTTTGTTTTGGTTATGGAAAGAACAATACTTTTTTCTTTGCTAATACTAAATTTGATCAACAATTTTCAGTGTATAATAAATCGATGGTTATCTCCAATGTGCTTCTACATATTCAAGTTCAGGCCAACAAGGTGGCCTTGGAGGTGGAGCATTTACATATTCTTATGCGACATTGGGGTGATGCCCCGTGTAATGTCTCTCAAGAACCACCTTCACCTTCTTGGCATTCTCTACCCAGTGGCGGTCATCCTGCGGAAGTCCTCGAGCCACTCTCGGTGGTGTTCTTTTAGCCGTGTTCACCGATCCCCACACGGCCTAGCTACGGGAGGAGTGTTTCCCCACCAACTCGCCAACATGGTTGGGCCTCCCCCACTCATTTGCTCGGTTAGGGCTCACTAATTGCTCTCGCATTTCACACCCATGATGGTTGAAATCTGCAACCTCCGCCTCCACCACCTTGGACAAGTTCTTGTGGATTGCCCTTGCCATCTCGCCCATGCGGGTGACGGTGACAATGAAGAGGAGCACCCTCCTAGTTCGGTTTGGGACATACCCGAGCTTTGGAAATGACATTCCTTATCATGGATGGCTTGATGATCATAACCCCCTTTCTTGGTATTTTTGTTGCGGCAACTTGACTCTTTTTGATGTATTCCTAGGGTTTGCCTAGTGTGTTCATTACTTTCCTAGGTTTGGCCTAGTTTGTTTGTGGCTTTTGGGCGTGCTCAGATACCGCTCATTTTTTTGTTGAAAAATCTTGTATCATGTTGCATTTAATATAATATAAGATCTTTTTCATTAAAAAAATATAATATTTTAATGCCTTTTAGTATTGAAGTGTAATTTTAATTTTTTTTAAAGTGTAAATTTTTAATCCCCCTTCTATGACAAGCTGAAAACCTGTTAGTGAAAATCAGCAACACCCTCTGGATGTTCTATCAGATTTCTAGTTTGACATTCCAACATCCAGTGTGATTGCACAACATTAGATCTTTTCACACAAGTGTGGGAATTACAAGGACTGGAAAAGATCCTCCAGATCAGAGGTGGTTCCTCAACTCCTCTATTCAAGTGTGCATAACATTCTACAGAGGGTTTACCTATATTTTAATCAAACTTTGCCAAGGGGACAGGGTTGAGAAGATACAAAAATAAACCTATTCTAAATAAGGTGATGCACCAAAGGAGTAGTAGACACTTGCTAGTGCAAAACATACACAATCCACAAGAAAATACAAGCACAAAACATGCACAAATTGCCAAAATGTAATGAAAGATCGGGAACAATGATAAACATATGAAAGGATTGAGAAAATTTTAATCACAGAGCATACATTATCATTCTAGGTCCAATACAGTGCATTACAATGACCAAGAGGCAAAAAGAGATGTTGTATTTGCATGAAAAGGTAAAATTTCCACAAATTTGCCTGATGAGGAAGAAAAGAGAAGTTGCAGAGCCAAAAAATGTCTAACTGTTTCAAAAATGAGCCCATTTTAGCTTTTACAATGCCCATTCGAACTCAGGAGAGAGAAACATGGGAAAACATGAAAGATGCTTCAACCACCGACCAAATGGTATTAAAACAACATGGGCACCCTCAAAGGTCCATTCCCTGACATTTTTAACCATGCTGGGAGAGAATGCGAGCCATACTTCATTAAAAATGGTGGTTGAAATGTCAGTTTTGTTGATTTCCACATGCCAGAGGCGTTTTCCAATTTTATCCCTCCAAACTCCACCAAAACACAAAATTGAGCCTAGAATCATGTAGAGAATTTCACCAGCTTTCCATTGATATAAAGAACATGAGAAACCAAGCTCTAGATCGAAAGTTATGCCCCTTCAAAAGTTTAGGGCAAAAACAGGGCCAAAATGGGTTAGCAGGCCGAAAATTTGAATTTTTCTCACTTTTGCATTTTGGAATATTTCCTCGAAAATCTCCACACCCCACCACCCTAGTGCCACATGGCACATTTTGATTGGATGCGAGGCCCTTCTTGCTCCATTTCCCATCGTTTCGGCCTTTGGAAAATTTTCCAAAAATTCTCCGCCGGCTGGATGACCCGAGGACACGTGTCATGCTGTGATTCATCGTGGGCATTTGCTCTCAACTTTTCTATCATTGTTGACCATCTTCCCTTGGACATGTGGCACAATTCTATTGGATGTGGGCTTTCCATGTTTATTTTCTCTGCGGGCCTACCTTATATTTTTACCGCCATGTGGACACGTGGCATGATTTTACTGGCTCAGGTTTTGGGGGGCTTTTCCTTCAATATTTTCCTTTGATTTTGCCTTGGGAAAAAATCCCAACTTTCTCCGCGCTCCGCTGGTGTGCGAGGACACGTGGAAGGTCTTCATTGGTTGGTGGGCCTGAAGGGTCGAAAATTTGTTTACGCCACCCTTTGAAAAATTTTCCCAACTTGGGCGAAAAGGAAAAATTCCTCTTGCACCTCCGACACTGACGCCCGGTGACACACGGCACCATGCTATTGGATGCGGGCCTTGGGGCGAAATATTTACTTATGCCAACCCTTGGGAAATTTTCCCAACTTCTCCCCACCTAGACACGTGGCCGCATCTTATTCGCCGGCGGGCCATCGGGCCGAAAATTTCCTCTTTGAACCCCGCCAAACACTTGGTAAAAATTTCAAGTTTACCTCTGTCTCCGCCCTTCCGAGGACACGTGGCCTCCTTCCATTGGCTCGGGCTTTGCATGGGAAAATTTCCCATTGCACCAACACTTGGTAAAAATTCAAAATTTTCTCTCGCCTCCCAATGATCCAATGGTGACGTGGCACCCTCCTATTGGCTGGCGGGCCTGTCTAGGGAAAATTTCCCACAAAAACTCCGTCGAGCCATAACTTCAAAAATACATGGAGTTAGGAGGAAAACTTTACCTTTCTGGAAAGTTGAGAAGGAGCTCTATCTAATGGTGCCATTTCTAGAAGGTTTTGAGTGCCTAAAAGATAAAAAATTATGACTGAGGCACAAGAGAGGAAAGAATGAAGGGAGTTAGCCAAAAATGAGCAAGGGGCTCATTTTGGATAACAAAACCATTTGAAGGGAACTGATGACTTCAAAATTGATCCCTAGTGGTGAAAATTTTAGTTTAGAAAGACCAAAAATTGACTAAAACATCCTAGTGGTTTACAAAGCGCCATAGTGATTCCATGACCATCATAGTAGTCTTGCGAACCACCGTGATGGTTTCAAAACCCATGCAACAAAATAGTAAATACGAATCAAAAAGTCTTTTTTTTGCGTTTTAGAATTTTGAGAAAAAAAGAGATTTTGGGGGGATGGATAGACTTAGGAAAGTAGGATATGAGATTTTCATATTTACAGAGGTTTCATTCATCACATTATTTTCAAGATATTGCAACATGCAAAATTGGGGTGCGTATAAGTTCCTTCTAAATATTACTTGCCTAGTATGGCTACAATGTTCTAAGAAATGCCAACATGACATGGGGAGCCTTGGGAAATAAACCCGGACTAGGAACTTAAGGGAATGTTTTTAGAGAAAACAAAATCAAACATTCATAGGAGAGAACAAGTAGAGAGCTCCAAATATACTAGGTGGAGGATTTTTGCAAGATAATTGAGACAAAGCTCGATAAACAAAAAAATATCCCTTTGGTCATATTATAGACTACATCTAGTCTTATACCATATTAAGTCCGAGATAGACTCAACCTAAGTATCATATTTTTAGACGAGTCCCTTTGGAAAAATAATCTATCCAACCATTTTTTCTACCAATGACATAAAACAAAAAAATCGGGAACATAGAAAATAATATCAATAAAATATCTTTAGCATAAACTTTTGTAGTTTATATGCTCAAATGTCACAATTAAAATACCTATGCTACCCAAGGTCAATGTTGCCTAAAAATGTATAATAAATACTAACCATGTAAGGGTTTGTAAAACACGGATGAAACAATTAAGTAATAAGAGCGTGCAGACATTAAAACCGCAACTAGTAGGTGAAACCCCACCCTTGCTCTTTTTTCCCCTCTAATAGCATGGTCCCATGTTGGGGCTACTGCTCCTATTTATTTGGGAAATATGGTCCCATCTAAAAAAATTATTGCTACTGCTAAAACCTAACAAAGTTCTTGAAATTTCTCAGCAACTATACTTTAGGGAGAGGATTTCCAACCCCATAAAGCAATTGGGGGCACAAAAATAAATCAGCTGCTTAAAAATTTTAGGGAACTTTTTGACACTTGGCATTTAGTTTAAGCTTCCCTCTCAATTTTCCATTCAAAAGTTTATTTCGGATTCATGGGACCTACTTTTGCTAGTGCTAAAGCTTCCTATCTTATCTCCGCACAAAAAAAAAAAAATCATAGGACCCTATCAATTACGCGAAAGGTGATTTTACAAATGAGAATAAGGGGAGAAGACTTGTAAAATCGACAAGAATCGACTCACCGTGTTAACGTCGTAATCGAGGGTCAATATTAAAACAATCCAACATTTCACAAGTTATTGTACACATTTTTCATACTTTCATGAAGCTGTTGGATTGTCGTATGCATTTCGTGTTGCGAGAGGTTGTGAAATAGGCACTTTTTCGACATGATTCTAGAGTTCCATAACCCCATTTTTAGTTGAATTTATTTATATTGAGGGCATTCATGTGGCTGGCCTGAGTTGGAGATTTGATTGTGATCAAAATTATCATATTTCATTTAAAATTCCTTTTTCACACTTGGTCTCCAAAACCATGGGTTTTTAGATAGCGATGGTTTTGGAATAGTGATGAAATTGATATTGTTTGGAAATTGGCATTACGCTTCTGCAAAGGCAAAAATATATTAACAGAGTTTTAAATTTTTATTAAGTGTCCAGGGGATTTTATCCATAAATTTGTAACCATGAAATGTATTTCCATAAGAATACGAATACATAGTCATTCACGCATATAGTTGGTTGGAGAAACACAAATGACACTTTAGAGGAATATATAAAAGATATTTTATTTAAAGTTTTTTTTTTGAAAGAGTGATTTCAAATAGAAATGTATGTGTTTCTTTGTTCTTCTCAAAAGGTGTTTTTCCTTACTTTCTTATTACGTTGAAGGCGTTTTACAACTAAACTAGAAACTTGGGTGAGGTTTGACATCCGTACCACCAAACAAAAATCTAGACCATTCACTTTGTAGGTTGTATCAATGACCTCAAGCTAATCACATCCAGTTTTCAGGGGCCCAAAAGCATGTTAGTAGGGTGTGCACTTGTTTTCTTCCTTTGGGATATTTTATCATCTCAAGATTTGGCGACCCGGCCTAGTCGCTTTCACTTCCGCTTACCCTACGAGTAAAAATGGATGATGTGATTTCTTCCTTTGTTTTCTTTCTCTTTGTGACTTTGTTTGGAAACTCATTCTACTTAGTTGGATGATGGGAATGTGGTGTGTTCTTCTATCATTACGCCAAAAGGTGTTTATAGTTGGATTGGGGGGATCATTGTTGATAGTTGTCGGTAAATCGACACCGAAGGTTACACTGAGCACATGCATTGATAATTAGCAGAGGGAGTTTCGGGAGGCAAAAGGAAAGGGAGATTTGTAGATTTTGAAGTAATGTTTTGGTTACACCCAATAAGGAGAGATGACATGGATTGTTGTTTTAGAGGAGTGAATACAACCGTAGATGTGTGCAAGTAATTTCCACCGTTGATTGCATGATGATAGAGGATGCTTAAAGTGAGAGAGAAAAGTAAATAATGAAACATTTACTTGTGAATGAAGTTAGAGACGGTCCGTGTGCGTGAAGTAGAGCTGAGGTGAAATAACAAAGTCTGTCAAAAACAATGGTCTATTTGGTTTTTGGAGGATGTTTTCTACACTGGTGTGTCATTGTGGTCATAAAATCATGCACTTTAGACATTATTTAGCTTGGTCTCATATTACTATTTAGAAGGTTCTTGATTGAAGAAAGTACTTGGGCTCTTTCTAGCCATTTTTCATCCTTATCTTTTTCCTAGTCGACCATGTCAGGATTAATTACAAAATTAGATCAAGAGAACCCTATAAATATAAAGTTATGAAACCATAATGAGGGTCCTAACGTCACCTACTAATATCACTCACCTAGAGTTGCATCACTTGCATCTACATAGTTCCATGCATCAAGGCTAGGAGATCTACATCAACACACACAATATATGGGGAGGGTTTCTATTCTATTCCATGCACACATGTTATTACATTTTCTACATTTAGTTATTACTCCCTACTTCACATAATGCGATCGACACAAGAGCACCCATATGAGCGACATGCACGCACACACCGTAATTACATTTGGGTCGAAATATAGTGTAACGCTTAATTTAATAAGCCCTTTGTTGTGTTTAGATGAGGTCGGTCCACCCATTCATTTTCATCTTTTATTTTTTAGGGTTTTTATAGTTCTTTTGGGTCTTTTACAGGTCATTATTTCTCTTGGAATATTTCATACATTCGGCGTAGTCTCGAAATCCAATGTGACAGGATAACGAAGGTTACATGATATCTTTTGACCCGAAAGAATCTAGTTATGACCTTTTTAGGAGACCAAGGTGCTTAATTAGTGCATACTAGGGCACCCCTGGGCACTCCAAGTACCCTATTGGGTGCTCCAGTCTACTCAGATCTCATAGATCCACCCTTTTAGGACCTCTATACAAACTTTTCTATTCATGGAATTTCTAGTTAGACTTGCGACACTTTGCGACAACCATCTATAATCAACTAAGTTCTTTCCTCACTTTATCCTTGTACTTTAGGGTTTTATTTCCATTAGTTTAATTATTTAATTACTTTATATTACTTTAGTGCATTTATTTACAACGTTTATGTCCTCCTAGATTAGATTAACTATCATTATAATTTCTCATATTTAGTTAATTTTAGTTAATCATTTTGGTGAACCCATTCACTTTCACGTTTAGGATCCTCCTCTTTCTTCTATCGTGGGTCGTCAAGTTTCTTTATCTGACTTACTTAAGAGGCATCTCAATTGTCAAGTTGTTTTACAAAAATCCCTAGACACCAAGTATTTTGATGATAATACGCCACCACACGAATTAAGTTCTATGCTTCATGGTTTATTTGCCAACCCTAGTCTTAATGATCCTCCATCTAATCAACCACTATTATACTTGATTCAAGCATCACATACATTATTTCAAGATAAACTTGTTTCGATTCAAGCCTTCTATACATTATTTCAAGATAAACGTGCATCCATGGAATCCATAATCACAGCTGTTAGATCTAAAATTCAACAGCTTAAGGATGATTCTCAATCATATGTTTGTGCTCCTTCTACATCTTATATGCAATTGATGTCCACTACATGTCATATAGTTGAACCTCAAGTCATGCCATTGTCAGAACCTCTCATACTTGATCACAATACTAAGCCACATGACATTCTTATTGAGCTTCTTAGTCATCAATTGATCACTCTACCATCTATTGATTAATATCCTCCTTGTTGCCTAACAAAGTATCAAGGTCATCCATATTGCCATTATCATCAAATCAATGGACATAATGACCATGATTGTTATGCTTTATAATGTAGATTCAAACATCTCGAGCATTGGGACTTTATTTCATTCACTAGAAAACATCTTATTGCACACTCACCTACAAATACTACACTGCATGGGCTCCTAAGTCTACTTTTCCTTTGATTAGTCAAGATCCATCTAAGCAAGCTCCTACGGTTACTAGCGAGCCTCCCTCTAATATTTCTAAGGATGTTCTAGATGCTTCTTTTATTCATTACATGTGTGACATTGACAACCCCTCACATGTGTATAGTGATCCTTCTCCTAGTCCAACAAGTGCTTCTCATATTTATGATATTGCTTATTCTCCACTTAATGAGCATCACGCCACCATTTCTCTTACACTTTCTTCAAACGGACAAGCACCACCTAAGCAATCAGCTACGATATCCCCAAGTCAACAAACTCAACCACTTATCGAAATTAGTTCACAAACCACTTCTACTAAGTTGTCTATTGCATTACCAAATAAACCTAAGCAGTCTCCCTTGAGACTCGGTGCAACATGGCCTCCTCCCAAATCTAAACTCTAACCAACTAAGTTCGTCAAAACAACTACTCCTCCTCCTAGTGTTTATGATACATTTTCACTTTCACTGCCACCACCTAGTTCTACTACAAACTTTGCCCAATAAGGCCCCACCACGTGTAAACTTGGCCTTTGGTAGGTGACTCTTGTTACTCTATCCTCTTGATGACACACTCATATTCTTATGGTTCTTATATGACTGTTGAGGGGTATTTTACCATAAATAACCTCATTTCATCTTACATTCCTCCATTACATCACCACTTATACATACACACATCTATAATACTTTAACACTCCTTACACATCATCAATTAAACGAAATCTATCATGTTTCATCACCCTTATACATTATTCATTACATAGTACACATGTTATCATACACTTAGAGGGAATAACACCTAATATATCCCACATTCTTATTTATCATAGCCATCATACCTCTATTCTTTTTGCATTTTTCTATTGACACTTTCATCACATGTTTTGGCATAGTCATTACCCGATGACTCTCTCTTGTGCTTCGGTTAACACTTGACTGTTGATTGATTACCATTGCACTGAACCCCACACACTGCACTATAGGCACTAAACATTTACACTTTATCACACACATCATGCATCATACACCATCCATTCTACACTTAGTCTACATGCTACATTATACTACATTCTCATCATGCACATATTAGTCATTCTATGCATTATATACACCATTAGGCTATTTCACATGACACATTTATACATCATCTATATTCTGCATACTATGCTAGTCTACATTACCTATGAGTCTAGCTTTACATTTCATTCCTACATTCTACATTACTAGTCTATCTACACCTATTATCACATTTTACACATTATATCTTGTACCTTTAGCATCGCATTCAACATACCGCGCATTTACATATCCTATTCATCACTTGTTCATTTATAATATGTTGTCTTCTATGTGTTACATTCACCACTCCATAATGCACTTTAGTTCCTTGGTCCATACTTGACTGTTGAGGGTTTACAAATCAAATGGACCTTACACTCACCATGAGACATTTCGTCATGCGACATTCTTAGGCTAGTGACATACACTTTAGGCTAAATCATCACTAACTATAATTTCATCTTGTAGTGTTATACACCTTAGGTTACATCACCACTCCTCCCTTCATCATATAGTGATATACGCTTAGGGATAAATCATCACTCATTCTTTCATCATATAGTGATATACGCTTAGGGCTAAATCATCACTCATTCGCTAATCATATAGTGATATACGTTTAGGGCTAAATCATCACTCATACGTTCATCATATAGTGGTATACGCTTAGGCTAACTCATCACTCACCTATTCAACAAGTTACGATATACTCTTGAGTTATAGGGTTCACGCACATCCTTTCTACATGTCACATCTCATCACCACTACATACACACTCATCACAATGTGTTAGACACAACAAACACTACTCGACCATTTCCCGATGACGCACTCTCATTTACGGTTCATTCTTGACTATTGAGGGGGCAAACAAAATGAACCTCATTGCATACACTTCCATCCACTCGGGGGGCACGCGGATCCTATCATTCCATTTTGTATTCTATTTCATCCATCCACAACATATTGCATTGTCTTGGGGCATTTACTCTTACTTGCTAGTGTTTTACATGTTCACTTTACTACACATGTTAGCATGACGTATTATATGTCATTATCTATAACATCCACAAATGTGCATTCATGCCTTTGTTTAGTGTGATCGCAGATACACGACTCCTACATGTGGCATGGATGCTCGCCTTCTACCCTTACTATAATGGTTGCTAGGGGCATCCGCATTCATCTCACCTAAGTGTTATTGTTTCATTTTGTACTTAACATCTTACATTACTTAATCATGCACACTTTGACATATTGGTTATTACTCTAACATGCTAATGGGTGTTCCATGTGCAACACTTGTTTTGTAGGATTACATGTTTCTTGCCTACTTGTTTGTTTATCTACTTATTTGCTATTATTTGTCATGTATGCGGGCTTTGCCCTATGTTGTGTGCACACTTATTTGTTGTTTGCGGCCATGACGACTTACGTGTCTTGCAACATCGTGAGTTATGTCCCATGTTTGTAACCCACTTTATGTGGCTTACTTGTTTTCTTGTGTGTTTACATTCACTACATTGTCTGTGTAGCTTATACATGTTTTCTATATGCATGCATTGTTTTCTTTACACTTATCTTTGGCTAGCCTTCTTGTTTGTGTGTGCCTTGGTTTCTACTAAGCACTTTCTAGGGTACACAATTCAAAGTGCATTGGTCCTCTTTTGGGGCCGCATTCTCCTATCAGCGACATCACATGTGCCCCAAAGAGGGGGCATCATTTGGGGGTTTACATAATAACACAATGCAGCTACACCTGGTTCAATATAATACACTTTCCGCCCTTGGTATTATGGGTTTACATACAATGAGTGGGTTCAGACCAGTCTACGAACCCCATACACAATGGCTTTTACAGGACATGGTGTCCTTAGCATTTTGGGAAGCAATTATAGGCTTGGAGGTTACAGTGGGTGTGCCTCCCTACACTACTTCGGCTAGTGGTGTCGGATCGCGCAAAAAATCAGGACACTACAGAGATATTTTCACACACATTTCAATAGAAGTGGTTAGAGCTTAGAGGACACAAAGCATTTTATCCCTACACTTCTTCACCTGGGTGGCGTGAGATCGCCCAAAAAACTTGCAGCAATATAAGATATCCTTCTACACCCTTTCTTTCAACATGGATTAGGTGCACATATTCCATTTACACTTTTCATTTCGCGTATTTTACATTTACGTATTTTACACATTTCTATACACATGCATATTTTACATAGCGTTTTTACATACATACATATTTGACTACTTGATCATTTTCTCCTTGCAGGTCCGATCGTATGAGAAACAAACAATAAAATCAAAAAAAAACGATAATGACAATGACAACAACAACATTCTCGCGACGACACAAACCTTACCAACCATGTAGGTACACTACACACTACAACAACTACACACACATTCTGCCCTAGGTTCACTCTCATCACTTTTTCTATGCACATTTTTCATCTATAGTTTCCACACTCCTCCATATTTTTTTATCATTCCATGCTTTTGTCTAGTCCTTCGGCACATTTTCTACTACACTCTACATGGACATCAGGTACGCATCTCTATCTACTTTATGTTACCGAGATTTTTGCTCACCAACATAAAGTGGGGGAAAAATGTAGTCATAAAATAATGCACTTTAGACATTATTTAGCCTAGTCTCATACTACTATTTAGAAGGTTCTTAAGTGAAGAAAGTACTAATTAATCCCACCTTTTGGCCATCTTATTTTACCTTTTATTTCATCATTCCCGCACATTTTTATATACATGCCTAGTCTGTTTCAAAGCACTTTCCCATCATTAGCCTAAACCGGGGCACCTAGGCATGTACTAAGCACCTCGAGGCACCCTCGTCTCACCCGGGGTGCCCTAATCCTTTTCTACTTTCCCGCATCTTTTTGGGCTCTTTTTAGCCATTTTTCATCCTTATCTTTTTCCTAGTCGGCCATGTTGGGATTAATTACAAAATTATATCAAGAGAACCCTATAAATATAAAGTTATGAGACCATAATGAGGTTCCTAACGTCACCTACAACTATCACTCCATCTAGAGTTGCATCCATTGCATCACTTGCATTCACATAGTTTCATGTATCAAGGTTAGGAGATCTGCATCAACACACACCTCGTCGGGAGATGGATTATATTCTATTCCATACACACATGCTATCACATTTTCTACATTTAGTTATTACTCCTTACTTTACATAGTGTGACTGACACAAGAGCACCTAGGGCACGACATGCACACACACACACACACACACACCAAAATTACATTTGGGTCCGAAATGTAGTGCAACACTCAATTTAGTAAGCCCACTATTGTGCCGGTGAGGTTAGTTTGACCCATTCATTTACATCTTTTATTTTTTAAGGTTTTGATACTTCCTTTTGGGTCTTTTGCAGGTCATTCTTTCTCTTGGAATATTTTGTACATTTGGTGTAGTCCAGGAAATCTAGTGCGACAGATAATGAAGGTTACATGATATCTTTTGACCCTAAAAGAATCAAGTTATAACCTTTTCTAGAGACTAAGGCACCTATTTCTTCATACTAGGGCTCCCTAGTACCCTCCCTGAGGCACTCTAGTCTACTCGGATATCCCAGATATACCCTTTTCGAGACCTCTCGCACAACCATTTCTATTCATGGAATTTCTAGTCGGACTCTGCGACACTTTCATGACAACCATCTATAATCACCTGAGTTCTTTCCTCACTTTATCCTTGTACTTTAGGGTTTTATTTGCATTAATTTAATTATTTAATTACTTTATATTGTTTTAGTGCATTTATTTACAACGTTTATGTCCTCCTAGATTAGATTAACTATCATTATACTTTCTCCTATTTAGTTAATTTTAGTTAATTAGCCGTGAAACACAAGTAAAAGGCCATGATTTTTGCAATGGAAGAGAGTATTTCCCTTCATCAACAATCGAGAACATTTTTGCTTTCACAAGTGGTTTGTCATGTCTAAGTGTTGTTTATTTTGTGTGTTTGTAGAAAATTGTGGTCTTTTAAAGTTTGCATCCGACTCTTGTTTCACAATGTGTTCGTGGTATTCTCTCTCATTTCACCTTTTTCGCAGTCACCGCAGTAAGTTTTTTTATTGGGAAATATCCCCACTGTTTTTGGAATGGTGTTTAAAACTCCTTTTTTGTGTTGAGATCAAACTTTAGCGACATCTATTTTTTGTCGAATCCTCCACTATTCAACACATCCCCGCATTCTATATTCTCGACATCTTTATCGCACATCGACAAGCTATTCTATTAAATGTGATAGAAAAGCTGTTAATCTAAATAGATTAAAAATAAATGGGAAATACTGAGAAAGAGGTGTTGTTGGTGTAATAAACATTGATCAAGCAAATGTACATTTAATGGTTTAGGTAATGGTCGGGTTTTCATGTCACACTTCCTAGTAAAAGAAAATAACTCGTTTTGCATCTATTACGGTGTTTCTCGGGAGGGTGGCTAAGCGTGGAATTTTCAAGGCCATTGTTTGGAGTAGGTTTACTCGAAGATTTATCTCTTAGAGGTGTAGCTCGCTTATGATAGACACAAAGATCTTTCCGAGGTCCTAAATAACCCTCGCTTAAAAGAGCAATTCGACATCTTTTTGAAATGTGCAAGAAGAGTGATAAAAATTCCGCTCCTTCCGTCTTTCCGATCCACCGATGCCCTTGTTCCCATACTTTTGTCATATTTATTGTGTTGTTTATGTAATTTTAAAACTGGGAACGATTATAATGTTGCCTCTTTTGTTCTATTGGCTTCATCTCATATAGATAATGTACGTGGTCATTCTATTTGATAGAACATTTATGTGGCAATTTTGGGGTTGTTTTTATTGATATATTTCATCTGAGATGACTCTCATATATATGTAAATATTTGTTTCATAATAAGTAGAAATTTATCATTCTGCATGAATTTTATTCTTCAAGACTTGTTGGGCGCAATCCTTCTTGTTCCCTATTTTTTCTTTTGTACCTAAAGCTTTTTGAACATTCCATTGTTCGTTTATGGATATAAAACTATATCATGGCAAGAGAAATTATAAAATTAGTTGTCCTCACTTAATTTTTAACCATAATCCAATAACTCTTTGTTCCCTTTTCCTCTGTCTGGTCATGATATTTCTTCTAAGATGACTTTATTATATATGTAAATATTTATTTTCAATAAGTAGAAATTTATTTTCTGCAAATTTTTGTCTTCAGGACTTGTTGTGTGTAGTCCTTCATGTTCCCTATTTTTCCTTATGTACTGAGGCTTTATGAACATTCCATTGTTATGTATATGGATATAAAAGTATATCATGATAAGAAAAATTATAAAATGAGTTGTCCTCACTTAATTTTTAACTATAATCCAATAACAATGTTTTTTTTTTTTACCTCGCATGACGATTTGTGTACTATCTTTATCCCTTTTCATAACACACTTTTGGGGCCTAAAAATGCCACACTACAATGTGATTCTTAAGCTCCTTACTATTTTTGATTAAATTGACTCTTGTTACTCAATAGTTAAAAATTTATGTGCTACGTGTAAATCTCCTTAACCACTACATTATTAATTTTATGAGATAATCCCATTATTGTGTTCTACTTGTTCATGCATCATCTTTCATCGCATAAATATTGCAATTAATGGACCCACTATAGTGTATTTTTGTTCTTTTGCTCACACAAAAATTATGTTGGCCTAATCTTACTCAACACATCATCTCATGCCAAGTAAACCTTTTCCACTCCAATGTACAATGATTGGAGCTGCCATGAAGGACACATTGAAAAAGTAAAAGTCAAAGGATTTAACGTCAAACAATTTCATTCTATTTTCAAAGCCACAAACATTATTTACTCTATTAGGCATTTCCATATGCATGACAATCTTTCTCGGCTTTACCTAACAAGCATCGGAGAAATGAAAGACCAAGAATTTGTGCCAGTAATCATTGTTGAACAAATTGTCTCAATTTCTCATTTACACAATTAACAAACAACACCGCATCATCCTATTTCACTTCTTTAATGTATCCCTTCACGTGCAATTGCTAATACTAAAATATCCAATTTTTTCTCTCAAATATCTACTCAAAAGGTTTAGGTATCCCGTTGCATGGGACCAAGCTCTAACTTTAAGCGTGCTTTTCCAATAGTATTTTCGGACAGGTCTTTTACAACGCTATATAGAAGATGCGCGCAACCATATTAAGTTCCATTTTGTAACTAGGAAGGCAGGGGTTTGCAAGCGAAGCATAAGCTCAGAGTGGCGGAATACCATATAATTTGCAGGTGCAAAGCAATGGCGAGCTCAACTGCCAAGGATGCGCGCGCCCTCCTCTCTTCTTTGCGATCTGCGTATTCCTCCACCCCCACTAAGCTCAAGGTAATGCACAATTTATTAATCTAATTATTATCTGGATCCAATCAGTTTTCTTTCCCTATCTCATGATCCAGCCAAATACTTACAGATCAGCAGGATATCGTACCGATCTTTTAACAGTAAATCCTAACTCAAATATATGCAGATTATTGATGTGTATGTGGTCTACGCCATTCTTACGGCACTTGTTCAGGTGAGCTTCTGCCTTATTTGTTTTGTGCTGTTTTTGAATGACGATTGGGGATAAGGGTTTTATATCATTTTGTAAAGGAGTTTAGTGCTCTGTCAAGAGCGATGCCAATTTCAATTTATCCGGGTGGTTTGAACTGTTTTACCCGGCGTCTCTTCTATGCTTCATTATTTGTAGCTCCAGTGTTTTAATGGGAATCATCTTTGCAACAATAGGTTAATGACATATTGTATTTTGCACCTTCATTCAATTTTGTTTCTCACACAATTCTTGTTCAAATCAAAAGCTTCAATCCAATTCTGGATATCAATTTTAACGTTATGTATCCAAACCAGGGTATTATTGAAGCACACATATCAAAATAAGTCAGAGTACATTGACTAAATCTGCACACTTTTAACTTCAGGCTTCCTCGATTAGGAGGAGTCTCGTTTAACAGCTGTTTTGCAAGAAACGGAAAACGTTTTTCATGGCTCTACTTGCAATTGGAAATGGCCGTTGTGAATGGGATGGGCCGTTTCTTTATGGTTCTGCAACTTTAACCTGTTTCCCTAGCTGTTTTCCAAAGCTCCAACCCCGTTTCTATATATAGTTTATTTAAAAAATCCCTAAAGGTTTAACATATATCAGCATTCAAATTGCAGAGCTGTGACATTAGGGTTCAAAAGGCAAGTCATTTATACGGCTTACACTGTAATCTGATCACTCCAAAATCCTTGGAATTAACACTCCATGACACACTCTAGTAAATAAACTTCTCCTCTGTGTATATTTTATTACAGAAAAACCTAAGTCTTCAGCCAACTGAATAATATAATATTATGATGTTTGCATAAAAATTCAGGTCCAAAACTTCTTGCTAATAATTGTAATTTTTTTCGTTTGCAATAATGTCAAGGCATAGGGATTATGCTTTGAGTTAAAAGGGTAGAAGAGGGTAGATTAGAAGTATAAGCATCCTACTGGTCAATGCAGTGCCATGTGACCACCAACATATGTCCTGGGGTTTACGCATACGTAACATAAGTAATCTCGTTATCCTCACCACTCCACCTGAAGGGCTTTGGAAAACTTTCTAGTTTTGTGCCATTGGCAAATGTTTGTTGCCCTTTTATGTTGATGCGATTTTTGTTTCTTTTGTGCATCCTATCTGCTTCAAAGTTTATTACCTCTTTTCGGGAGGAAAAATTGGTCAAACATCGAGTGGTTTTTCAAATATAAGTAAAACACTTCTATTTAATATTTGTTTGAAATTTTTAATAAACAATTGAATTTTTCAAGGCGTTGTTCTGAAAAAATTAATTGTAACGAGATAACAAGTTTTTGGGAAAAACCAAAGTTTTATTGAAATGGGTGTTTTAGATCTATTTTAAAAGAAAATTATAAAAAAATGAATTTTATATAGGCAAATTTCTGGGAAAAAGTCAATAATAATAATGAGATGACATTTTGAAAAAAAAAATAGCGTGACGTGTTTATTGAACATGATCATGACTATTTCTTATGATAATGATCATCGAAGATGCTCATGACTATTTGTGGTACTAGACATACATTTTTTTTACTCTTACAAAATGTAGTACTTATGCATCTTTTGGTTTCATGTGTTATGTAACTACTAAAAATCAATAAATATGATGCATATGTATGCACATGAAAACCATTTCTTATTCATTTCTCTTGTAACCTCTGACAACCTCATTTTCTGTTGTGTTTCCATCATGTTTCTCATTTCTGGTAACACAGGTTTACAGGTAGGTACATTTTTTTATCCCAAAGAAAAATTCACTTTCTATTGATATAAAAAAGATTACACAATGGAAAAAGAAGCCTCAAGAAAATGGAAGAGCCAAAAAAACCCTAAGTATGTGAAAGAAAACCACTAGGTAACTACAACAAAAATCTTCCTTGTGGATCAGGGTTCCAATTGGCTCTTAATCATCAAACAAACCTTCACCTCCCTAAAAGCAGGTCACCAACAACAGGAAAATGGAAGTGGCGAGAAAAATTCTTCATTTGCAATAAAATGGAGCATACACTTCTCAATAGATCCTGAATGTGACGAAGGAAACATGAAAAATAGAAGGGAAGAGTATTTAAAACTAATTCTGTGTTAGCAACGGTCCCTGGAATCACTCATCAGGACATGCTACAGGTTGTAGTCTAGGAGAAACACAAGCTATTCCCATTACTATTCTTAAAAGAATGTGCACCAACTCAAACAGATCTTAACATACGTAATGTCCAATAGCTACATATCAGAGACTATAAAGGAAACATACAAGCAAGAGAAAAAGAGACACAACAAAAAGTTGGATTTGTATTATTGAATTAAGAACATAGACCTAAATTTAGAGTAGAACCAAGGTCAACCTTATGCGCAATGCACTTACATTGTTTTATACATTTCAATGCAATTGTTGGCTTACTAGTCCCTCCTCCCATTTCCTATCAAAAGAGACTCTTCACATTCTCTACTTGTACTTAGGGAGTGTTATATATCCTTTTTTGTCCTATCTATGATATGCATATACCTCAGGGATACAAGTCCAAAATACATCAAAGTTGGCCCTTTGACCCCTATACACTTCCAACAATTTCCCGGACTTAAATAGTGATCTTGTCTCGAGACAAACTTGTAGAATCTATAAGGTGCTTTGTCTTGTTGTTTTAGCCTGTGCTTGATGTTGATTGCGCTGTGCACTGAGATACACTGTTCACAGTCAGCACATGGGATGCCATTTACCAATTTCCATCCTCTGCACTCTACTTAACTGCCCTCACATGTTTTCATTCAAGTAGTCTTTACAATAGACCGCCCTTTTGGATTTTCATTCTTCAAAACTTCCTTATAAATCGCCCTTTTGGGTTTTCAATCTATGTGGGCCTACTTATAGATATCTATCCAAAATTTGTACATTTAACAATTCAAAATTTTACTTGCCGCAAATTTGTGTTGTGTGTAAGCCTATTTCTGTTGTTATGGCTGCTCAGACAGGGCTGGTTGGACCTGTGTTGATGGAGGAGCGATTGGAGGTGGTAGTGCTTCTGCTGCCTGGATCTTCTAGAGCACAAGATGCAAGATGATGTACTTCGGGTTATTCTTCATGTTCTTCGCAGTTGGTAGGAATAGATCTAGGTCTGCTTTGTAGACATTCAATTTGCGATAGCTTTATTCACTTTGCCGAATTATATTTGCAATTGTGCTAGTGCTTACTTGACTTCAAACAAAGCGTCTACTTTTGTGATCTCTACAATTGGGTCTTGAAGAGATATGGCATTCTATATTTCCTCGACTAACCCCACTATACAATCCTGATCCCTCATTCATTGTTCTTGTACCACTCGACAAAAGTATTGTGTGGTGTGTTTCACTCCCTCTCGTAGTCTGTTAGTGACATTATCACGAGCCTATAGAGAGGCTTGTAGTGCTTTGTCTACCTCTTGATAGTCCATCTTGACTACCATATGTGCATGCATTGTCTTGGCAAGGTCGATGTCACTCCGACTCTCATTCATCGTAGCTTTGTAGTTGTGCATTCGAGTCAAATACCTCAAATGTGATTTGCTTAGCTTGTGCCGCGACTTGTTAGAGAAGGTTGATGTATTCAAGCAATATCAAAATTACGTCTTTCACTTCTTTCATCGCCTAGAGTACTTGTGACTTCACCTTCATCGCAATCTCCCGCTCTTGCCAATTGTCTATAAGTTTACTAACCAAAGTGGTCAGTTGTATTTGCTCACTCATGACTTGGTCACCTATGGCTTCTATGACAAGTCCTGGGACAATTGTCTTCAATTTGGGTTTTGAGGTTGGGTAATGTTTGCTCCAATGTTACCTCTTCTTTGGGCCAATTGCACCAATGTTTGATTGCAATGTGTGCACTCCCTCAATTTGTGTCTGCAACGACAACTTCTCAATATCTACTTCGACGGTGTTGATAATTGCTTACAAGGTTGTTGCTTGCACACTTGTTTGAGCAATTTGTGGCACTATTGTATTTACATGGGAGGAGGGAAGGACAAGCTTATGTTTTCTTGTTCGTGTAATTGTGTGCGTTGCCCACCAGATTGTCCGAGAATTCCCTATTGCAACTTCTTTCGTGGTAATCGACTTTGAGCTAGAGCTTCCTACCTCCATGGCTCTATCCTTTGGTTTTTGCTTGCTTTGTGCACCGACCGTTTCTACTGAGGGTGACTATTGTTTTTGCACTATCTTTTGCTTGCAAAATTTGCCCTTTCTTGCTCTTTTTTTCCACCTTAGCCTTTGCTTGCGCAATTGCTTGTTCTTTTGCGATACATGCTTGCTTTTCTACTTGTGCCTTAGCTTCATTAGTCCTTTTTCCTTTGTGGCTTTGTTGTCTTGTTTCTCTTTCTCTTGTTGCTCCTTTGTCTTCTCTTGTTGCTCCTTTCTCTTTTCTTTTGCCTCTATTTGCTTTTTTGCTTCTTGTTCTTTTCTTCCTCTTCTTTTGTTGTTCGCCTTTGTTGTCTTTTGTAGCTCTCGCCTCCTCTTCTTTGTGTTTTTGCGCTCCTCATCTTGTTTCATCTTTCTTTTGCCTCGAACTTTCTTGTCGGCTTCGTCTTGTTTTGATTTACACTTGTGTTCATCTTCCTCTTTCTTTGTAATGCGTGCATTTTCCTCCTTTCTTGTGTTCTGTCTCTTGTTTGCATTTCTCTTGTTCCTCTTTCTACGCATTCTCTTGGTTTTTCAGCTCTTCCTCTTTCTTCTCGGTTATCTTCTTCTGGTCATGCGGTTTGAGTTTATTGCACTAGAGGTTTTTGCGCACTAGGTGTTGTGGTGATGGTTTTACTTGCTTTAACTCGACACTAATTTCTACGATTTTGGAGGGCTCGATTGTCTTGGTGGTGATGGTGGAGGAGAAGGCGTGCTTACGGCTTTGTTGTACCATAGTCTTGGGTATTGTTGTCTTCACTCTCTTGTGAAATTTGAGCGTTTCTCTTTTGGTGCACGATCCTCTCTTTCTAGTGTGGCTTTTTTCCTCCATGGGTTGTCTGCTCTTGAATGCTGGTTTTTGTTGTTAAGGACACCCTTCTTGTGTTGACTCCCCAACTTGGGAGCTTCAAATCTTCTTCCAGTCGTGCTCTATGGACAAGTTTGGAATGGGCTTGCTTCTTTCTTCGAGATTTTAGATCTATTTGATCTTCTTCACTTATGTGGGGTGACTAGCATGGCTTCTTCAAATCCGGTGAGGTCTACTATTTGCAAGTGCGGCTCTGCTTTGATATCGACCCTTGCTTCTTTTAGGCCCTTCGCAATGTTGATCAACTGATCTTGCGTTACATTCTCTCTTTTGACTTTGATCATTAGAGAATGCGGCATGAGTGGTACTTGAATCATGTCTTCATCTTTAAACTTTTGGGTCAATGCTTGCACTCTTCTTATGGCCTTCCAAGTATACCACTCTCGCTCCTTTTTTTAGGTACATTTTTGTACCCATATCTTTTAGCGCAATAATGCACACTTTGCTTTTGCTCACCTTGACTTTGCAAAATCAATGTTTGCAAAATAGCTTGTGCAAAGCGATTTGGGATCTTTTTCAACTTGGGGTTTTGCGTAGTTGATGTGGCTTGGAGTTGCCCTGTTATAGGTTGTGTCGGCTTTTAGTGTGTAGTGGTTGAACGTGAGTGGGAATCATCCCGTGGTGTTTGCTCAATTCTCCGCCTTGGCTATATCCATGATAATGAAGAATGACAATTTTTTGCGATGTTTGGTTTTGTCACCTTTTGAGTGATGTGTGATCCCATCATGCGAAGAGTGTCAACTTTCCTCAAAGCATCTTTGTATAAGTGCACACTTCCCTTGGAATCCTTGGGTTTGTGCCAGTGTTTCCCTAATTTTGGCCAACCATAATACCATCGTCGGATTATCATTGAATGTTGTATATGGCTTAGGTGGGACATATTGCACAAGTCTTTCATGTGAATAATATACATCATCAACTTCAATTATATCCTCTAGCGCTCTCTAATGTGTAAAGCATAATAGGATCATTAGCCATTGATACATGAATATTTTAACGACAAATTCAACAATCTTTTGCGCATTTATGTTTACTTCTTGGGCCAAGAATTTAGGCCAATTAAAATCTTCATCTTGTTCCCACATGCGAGTCACAATGTTCATGGCACCAAGTGATACTTGCTTACTTCCTCGGGTTCTTGCCAAAATGTCTTTGACACCATTTCGGGCAAGATTTTGATTGAGTGGTTTGCAATTGCTCCCAATGGGATGCCCCTTTGCATTGTGATCCATATGCGGCCGTTGTGGTTTGTTGAACTAAAGGTCTAGTTGTTTTGTATGGAAACATGGATGTGCTTTATTAGGCAACCCCAGTGACCTAAGCGACAGGCACTCGAACGAGATCACACCATTGTTGTAGCGATTCATTATTGTATGCATCAACTCCGGTGATCTCCCAACTATGGTAGTTTTTCTACCTCTCTACATGTTGGTTCCTCGTAATGGATTTTTTTACTACTAGTTGTCCTCTTGTCGCCTTAGTGTTCGTTGTCGGTCTTTCTCGCTCACCAACAATTTTTGGCCCTCGCTTGTAGCTCGTGGTGGGGCGAATTGCTCCATTTTATGTGTCGCAACATTGCACTAATGCCCATATATTCTTTCTCCGTGTCGCTCAATGTCAAGAAAGTAATCCTTGCTCTTCCATCATGCCCTAAACTTTGGGGCCTAATGAAGCAGTGAAGGATGTCATTTTGCTTATGCTCTGCAATTTTCCATCGATTTGGATATGACAAGACTTCCTCTTTCAAAGCTATGATTCTCGGACTTGTTCTTGCCTTGTGCTTTCGCTTCTCAATTAACACTATACTTTTGCTTTTCCCCATGCCTCCTTTTTATATCTTTCGCTCTGTGATGTGTTTGTTTTTGATTGTTTGTGACTTGGTCCACCGCCTTAAATATACTTATCTCTGTTGAGATTTGCTTTTTGATATGTCAACTTGTCTTTTTATTTCACTTGCTACAAAATCTGCCCGCTTGATAGTTTTCTGTACAAAAGCTTTGAAGTAGTAACATGTCGCTTTTTGAATTGTTTTGTTTTCTTTTTGCCTCTTTACCTCTTCTTTCCTTTGCACAATATTCTGTACTTATCCAATTCGTTCGGTTCCTTCAAATTCCTTCTCCGATCCAATGAACTTGGTTGTTTGATTGTGACTTTGTTGGTTGATTCATCTCCCTACTCCTACACACACTTGGCCACAAACTTATCAAATTTATAAAACTTCTAACTACAACACATTCCATGAATTTGGAAATCCTATTCTAACATTGTGCCAAAGGCACTTATTTCTTTTTCTACTTTTGTGCAATCATGTATTGTAGGCCTTGAGCTTACTACCATTTATTCTACCCAGTAGAACATTTCCTTAGAGATAATACTATTGTGCCTTGTTTAGTTAAATGATGTATGACTTATGGGCCCTTCCATCGAATGTGCAATTTCCTTGGGTGTGCTCTGAACTCGCTTTCATATATGAACACCAACGGCTTTGTTTTGAATTGCTTGGTGCACAAGTTCATGCCATGCTTTATAACTTTGATTATGACCTTCTTGATTCCAAGTGCGCGCAATCTCCTATTCTCCTCCATTTTTTCCAATCCAAGTAACCTATTTTCTATGGATTCTTTATCTCTTAACCTTATTATAGCAATGTGTAAACTTCGTACAATATATTCCATTGGCATAACCAATTCTATTCCATACACTAACTGAAATGGAGTATGCCTTGTCTTGTGTTTAGAATTTGTCCTATAAGCCCATAGTAATGCTGCTTGGTATTCGATCCTCCCAATCATCCCTTTGAACATTGCATATTTTTGTGAGCATCCTTTAGAAAATTTCGTTTGTTTTCTTTTTCTATCCATTTACTTACGGATTTTAGGTGATACTTTGGTAGTCCTCAATCATAAATTCTTATGTAAGGACCTTGATTGTATTATTGATGAAGTGTGTTTCTCTATCACTTACCAATTTTTGTGGGCATCTCGTATGTTGTGATAATGTTTTCATATAAAACTTAGTAGTGTCTCTTGTTGTGCAATTGGTAGTGGCAATGGCTTCTACCCATTAGTGAAATAATCTATCACATAATTATGTATTTGGCTTTGGATCTCTTGGATGGTGGGTGAATTGGTCCAGCAAAATCTATCCCCCATTGTTCAAATTGCTCCACGGCTAATATTGGGTTTAGCGACATCTTGTCTCTTTGATTTGGTTTTCCAATCCTCTAGCGTGACGTTAGTGTTTCGTAATATGGTGCGCATCTTGAAACACTATTGGCCACCAAATTCTGATTTGTAATATCTTTTTTGCAATTAACTCTCCACGAAAATGGCCACTTGCTATTCCTTTGTGTGCACTTCGTAAGTATTGCTTCCCTCTTCCCTTTCATGTTCCAATGCAACTTTGTATAGTACCTCATATTTTACCAATTTGTATAGGAACCCATTGATAATTGTGAATGGGTAATGCCTGAGAATCAAGCAGATTTTTCTCCTTTTCTATATAATGACTTGGTAGAACCTTGTACTGTAAAAATTGCAATCTCTCCCAATTTTTCGGGATTGCAATGACCCTAAACAAGTGCGCGTTTTGAGAATCTTCATTAAGTTCTTCTGGTTATTCTCCTATGTTAATTCTGCTCAAGTGGTCCGGCCCATCGTGTACTCTCCTTGGTTTTTTAACATTGATTTTAAACTTATACTCTTGAAACAACATTAGCCATTGAGAGATTCTTCCCCCCAACAAAGTGGTTTGTTCACAAGATACAACAATACTTTATGATTTGTAAAGAAATCAAAGGGTGTCGCCAATAAGTATTGCCTGAATTTTTGTAGTGTGAGGACCATTGTTAGTGCTTTCTCTTTTTGTGGTAGTACAATTTTTGTCTATTGTTGACAACTTATGGCTTGCAAAATGTACATGATGGTCAATACCCCCTTCTGGTTGTACAACAATTGCCTCTATTACACTGCCTGATGCATCTACATGCACATGAAATATTTTACTCCAATCCGAGAAAAATTAGTATAGGTGCAGTAAATGTTTTGAGCTTTGCGTGAAAGCATTTTTGCATTCTAGTGTCCATTCAAACTTAGTCCCTTTTAATAGTAGTTGTTCCATTGGTTGCACAATATTAGCATATCCCCTAATAAATTTCCTATAGTATCTGTGTGTCCTAAGAATGTGCATACTTGAGGATGGAATTGTGGGAGGCTTAAGACCAATTATCACCACAATTTTAGCCTAGTCTACAAGGATTCCATCTTTGCAAACAACATGTCCAAGCAATACTCCAAAGGGCGTGAAAAGAAATATTTCTTTAAATTTAATGCAATGTGCAATGCTCTACATCTTTCTAACATTAGACATACCTTGGAAAGATGGTCTTTGAATAGGGAGAAAAATGCCCAATCATTGAGGTACACTTCTAAAAAATCATGGATGAAATCTTTGAACGCAGTCATCACTAATAAAAAAAGACTGCGGGTGTATTCTTTAATTCAAAGGGCATAACTTTGTAAGCAAAACTTCACCATTCTGTAGCAAAAGTAGTTTTGAACTGATCTTCCTGCGCAATTGGAATTTGGTGGTAGCCTCTAAACTTGTCTGTGAATGGATGTACCTCGTGTCCTGCTGATTGCCTCCAAAATCCCATTTGTGAATGGAGTAGGAAAGGGGTCATTTACACGGGGGTCATTGAGTGCCCTGTAGTCTTTGCAAATTCTTATTTCTTTCGTTTTCTTTGGTTGAGTAACTATGGGGCTTACACAATCTGATTTCTCTATAGGATTTATCAATCTTGCTTTTATCATTCGATCTAACTCTGCTTTGACTTTGGCCTTTGTATTGGGATTCAACCTATATGCTCGCTTCTTGATAGGCTTTGCACCTTCTTTTAACTCAATGCACATTCTTCCCAAGGATGGATTTACTCTTCTTATTTCGTTGATTTCGTTGAACTTGGTCGGCAAAACATCCTCGTAGTTGTGCAATAGCTGTAGGATTTCAGACATCTCTTGCCATGTCAATAATCTCCAATAGCAGCTAACATAATCGCCCCGGAGGTTCAATCTTTGCCATTTTTTTGCTTACTAGTTTGGTTCATTGTATACTTTTGCTTTCCCCCTTTTCTTAGTTTCTCTAACTACCCTTGATCCATTTTTTCGTCTATGTTTAAATTGCCTAGATGCACTTCTTCATTGCACAATTCTTCTCTTGCAGGAAGTGGCACAATATGCTCTGGTTCAAACATGCCTTTAAGCCCCATATCTTTTTCACTATCTGAATTGTCTCCTTCTTTACCATCCCCAACCCTATGGCATACTTCTATCGTGTGATTAGTGCTTATTATAATTCTTCCACTATCATTGGTTGTGGTTGCGCAATCCATTTTTGTTCCTTTTGGATTTGTGAACTCAGCTCCTCCTTCTACATCTAAAGTTTAATAGCTGAGGAATGTTTTGATCTTTTGTAAGGCCACATTTACCATAGAACTTTTTGTTTTTAAATGTGAATGTCTAGATGATTTTTTTGTACATGCCTCCAATTGTGCGTTTCTCTTCTTCATTCTGGTGGATGTATCGTGCCTAAGGCAACAAAGTGAGTGTTTATGGAAAGACATGGACCCACCATTGCGGTTTAATTTGTTGGGTCTTCCAAACATTAATGCATCCTTGAATAGGTATCTCTGGACACTGGTTTGTGCAATCTTTTGGCCATGCTTTTGTCAATCTATAAGGTAGCGCAAATCCTGTACGCATCATGCTTATTGCTTCAGTCCATCTGAGATTCTTTCTTCTGTGCACTGCCCACCAGATTTCTGCTATTCCTTCCAACGCATAATCTAGTGCGCTAAGTCTCAGATCTTCTGGGCTACATGTTCTTGGAATTTGATCAAGAACATACCCAAATTAGAGGTGTTGAAGTTTTGCTGAATTTGTTTTTCTTCAATGTGGACCGTTCTCATTGGCCTGATTTCATGCTCCCTTTGCATCCAATGATTGAAATCCACATCTGAATCCCCACTGATTGAAGAGGCTACCTCCCATGGAATATAACTTTCTCAATTTGGATTTATATAGTCTTGATTCATATGTGCTAATGCACACACCCTTACTATTTCCGATTTTGTAGGGGACTTGATTGTATATTGCAGGTCTTCTTCTAAGAATGGATTCTTTGATTTCGCCTTGTTAGGTATCTCCCAATTTGTACGTAATGTCCTCCCAAAATTACTAACTTCCCCGTTTTCCTTTGCTTCACTTAATTGTGGAGCGGGAACCTATGTTCTTGCTTGATGCTCCACTCAAACTAACTTATAGTGTCATGCGCATAGGGAGATTGACTCTTTTGGAATGGTGTAGGGCATTTGTTTGGTCTTGTTCATGGGTATGTCGAAATAACATCCTCCATTTGTGCTTTCGTTTGACTAGTGACAATATTAATTGTCATGTTCCCATTGTAGGTCTATTTCTTTCTAGTCGAACAAGGTAGCGAGTTTCATTTGTTTTCATGTCAATAACTTCAAAATATCCTTTCAGGCGTAGGTCTCCTACACCGAATTTCCACACCTAATCGTCCTATCGTATCTTCGCTTCCATAGTCTCTGTTAGGCTTAATGTTATAGGGTTATATGCTAAGGTCGGAGCACCCATGGCTTCCCATGCAGATCTCGACATCATATTCACAATACTTCAAAGGCAAATCTTTGTATCTCTTATTTCATATCCTCCTGAATTATATTCAACTTTGTATCTACATCCCAAGGTTTCTTAGTTTTTATATACCACATGGGTTTGTTGGATTGAACAACTTCATTGGTTGTGCTTCCCAACAAAGTCTTTAGTAAATTGGAGATTTATGCAAAATGTCTTTGTTGCGCAATACATTTACCATCTTCAAAAGATCATTAAGTGCGACTATCACTCTTTTCAAAATTCTCATCATTTGCCCATATACATGTGCTTCAGTTTCTCCTATATTTTGGCTCCTTGAGTCTCTGTTTTGGATGGAATTCAACAATCCTTTAGCCTCTTCTAACAATTCTTTCTCCCTTTTATGGTCTAGATATATGTTGTCATGGCATCCGGAGCTCAAGAGGCATCTCCATAGGTCCCAAACCTTGTTTCTTCCTCTGCAATTTGGGAACAACTTGGATCCTTTTTGCAATCTGGGAACAACTTGGAGACTCACGGTTTTGTGGGCCTCTGCATTGATCATTTTGACATTGGGCAATTGTTTGTCTTTCCTTTGTTTTTCCAAGGTGGGACAATCTTCAAGGTGTGGTGTTGTGCATTTACTCTACAATATGCACAATATACTTCTGCTCTGGATTTGAAGGACAATTTTGTGCAATATGATTTGGCTCCTCGCAAAGATAACATATCACTAATTGCCTTTGGGGTTGAGGTCCTATCCTCCTTTGTTGATAACCACCATGATATCCTCCTTGTTGCGCGTTATATGGCCTGCGGAGCATTCCACCCTTGGTTTTGATTTTGGTATCCCCCATAAGAACCTTGTTGTTGAGGGGTGCTCTTTAGGGGCAATTGTTGTGGCGAAAGAGGTGCCGACCCATCATATTTTGTGGAGAAGTCGGGGCCTTGATCAAACTTTGTTGGGGAGATTGCGGAGTCCATTGCACATTACTCTATGGGGATAGAGGGGCCCATTGAGCATTAGGTCAAGGAGATTGAGGAGTCCATCCTCCTGCCAAAGCCATTTCTACTCTTGGGACGATTGGTTGTGTCTTTGTAGCTAATTGCATTTGGATTTTAAGTACATTTCTAGTTACTTCTGTTAAATCCATTAGTGCCCTGCAATTTTCAGATTCATGCATAGGGGTGATTGTTGTGGCAAAGGAGGTGCCCAACCCATCATATTTTGCGGAGAAGGCGGGGCCTTGCTCAAACTTTGTTGGGGAGATTGCGGAGTCCATTGCGCATTAGTCTATGGGGATGGAGGGGCCCATTGCACATTAGGTCGAGGAGATGGAGGAGTCCATCTTCTTGCGAGCCATTTCTACTTGTGGGACGATTGGTTGTGTCTTTGTAGCTAATTGCGTTTGGATTGCTAATACATTCCTAGTTCTTTCAAATCCATTAGTGTCCTGCAATTTTCGGATTCATGCATAGTAGATTTGCAGAAAGTCCACACACATAGTAGATCTGAAGAAACTACACACTATGTTCTGAGGTTGACACACATAGTGCTTTATCAGATGACATTTGCTGGTAGGATGTCCCCATACCCCACAAATTTCACAATATTTTGCTTTCCCATCTGGAGGAAATAATGGTTTATTTGTCTGCCCCCTTTGGTAGTCATTTTTATGGTGCCCTTCATCTTCGCACTCCACGTACCAAATGCTTAGTCTTGGCTTCTTCCCTTCTTGGAATTCCTCTAGTCTTTGCATTACAACATCCAACTTGCCTTTCATCTTTTGACTAACTCCCGCATCATTGCCATAGTCTTCAATCTTTGCCACTCTTATAGTAGCCTCAATTGCTTCGGCCTTATTAGCAAATTTTGTTTGCACTATTCCATAGTGGATCTTACTGCGCAATCCCTCTACAAACCAAACAACCTTACAGGCATCATTGAAATTAAAATTTGTCTTGTTCATTACATCAAAAAACCTTATATCATACTCCATCACTAATTCTTTGGGCTTATGTCTGATTTCCTGTAAGTCTTGGATAGTTCGCCCTACACACTTTTTCCTCTTAAATTTCTGGGTAAGAGCATCCTGCACTTTTTTAACGTTTAGCGACTCAAATTCATAGAATATATGAATTCTAAAGCTTTGCCATGTAATGCTCATATGAGCTCACACTTCTTAGTATTCTCATCAGTTACTTCCTTTGCATCCCATTGCATTTCACAAGTTAGTAGATAATGTTCCGGATCAATTGACCCGTCATAAAGCTGTAGGCTTGTGTATAGATTTAGAATATGAGCCATGTTTATGCCTGCACTTGGCCGATCTCCTGGATTATTCTGCACAAGGGGTTGTGCTGAGTGACTATTGGAGTTTGAACTTTGGGTTTGGTTGTGCACTTGGCTCTCATACTCGCTTTTGCACTACTAGATTTGCACGTCAATTCTTCAGAATCTGAAGACTCATTGCTTGTTTCCGCAGATTGTGGAAAACTTACGCTATACTTAGGACTCATAGAGCTGTTAGTACTACACTCTCCACTTCTTTCTTTACTATTATTTAAATAGACTATACATAAAGAATGTCTACCCAAACTATGGTTTGATTCCCTAGTAAGCATAGTTACCAGGTCCGGAAATCCGAATTCTTGAAAAAGTTCGGAAAAATCCGGTCCGAAATATATATGAGTTGAATTTTATAAATATGAAAATTTGACAAATACAATGAAAAACTTCAATAATGTAATGTAAAATGTTATATTTTTTAATATATAGGGTTGATAGTTGACTGTTTTTTCCAGAAAACTACAGAAAATGTTAAAAATAAAAAAATTCCTAAATTAGGGCCGACCTGGACCGAATTTATCCGGTCGGCTGAAAAATCCGGATCTGGTTGGATTTTGTGCAGATCCGGCCGGATTTGGTAACTATGCTAGTAAGCTCTTCCACACTTATGGTTACGGGAACTATAGGTAACACTACTTGCACTATGTATGGTTGGCTTAACTTTTCTTGCAATTTTTGCAAAATTGCTATCTGTTCCTGATTGTTCAAACAATCCCAAGCTATCAATTCCCTATCTGGCTCAAGGGACATATATCCTAGAAGAGGGGCACTGTCATCTTATAGACCTGAACGGATCTGATATGATGTCTTTATTGCGGACTGCTTCTTCCCTATTTGCGCAATACCATGGTCTCCAAGATGGCTTCTCTAAGTTGAGTTCCAACTGCCTCATAAACCTACTCCTAACTACCACTAATCCTCGTTCCTTTCCTCGGTTGCTACTATCCTTTTCCCGATTCCGCAATCAGGGTCCACGACTCCTTGTGCACCCTCTCAGTTGCTTCCCTCATCTTCTTCTCTCTTCTCCTCTATTCTGCAAGAGGTTCCTTTCCTCCTTCCTCGATCACTCTGCCTACTCTACTCCTACTTGTAGGTTTCGACTTCACCATTATAGCACTTGAACTTCCCCATCTATTGCGCTGCCTCGCTTCTCTTTGTTGTTCTATTCTTTGCTTTTTTCTTTAATCCTTCTTGGATCCTTTAGGGGTCCTTTGATTCTAGCCCTTACCCCTTCATCTCCCTTCTTTTGGGCTACATTCCTTTGGCACCTACCTGATTACACCATGTCATGTGGAGTTGGCACCATGGCCTTTTCCACAACTAGCATTTTTACCAAGAAAGGAAGTTTGACAAATTTGCTTCGTAATCAAGAAATGAAACGGTTTTTGCAGAATCAAATGAACAAAAATTTTGCACAACAATTTCAGTTACATACCCGTCAATGGTAGTTTGCATCCAGTAGTCTACAACTCAGGTCCATTTAGTATCCAGTTTGTGCAATGTATGTATCTTCTTATCCGTTCATTCATACTCCTCTTTGATTTCGTGCCTAAAACAATAATACTCCAGTTGAGATAACCATGCGGCTAGTTGCCCCTGGGAGCTCGTACTAAAAGATCTCATGAATGTCTCCATTTATATGTTCTAACTTGATTCTTTTTGCAAGAATTTCTGCCGTGGCCTCTTCATCTTCTCCTCTAGCCATCGCTCCACATCTTGTTGTCTTGGTAGCCATCTTAACATTTTCAGGCCCGACAACGAAAAACATTGTTAGCAGTGGTCCCTCGAATCACTTATCAGGACATGCTACATGTTGTAGTCTAGGAGAAACATAAGCTATTCCAATTACTGTTCTTAATACGGTGTGCAACAACTTAAACAGATCTTAACATTTGTAATGCACAATAGCTACATATCAGAGACTATAAAAGAAACATACAAGCAAGAGAAAGAGAGATGCAACAATAAACTGGATTTGTATTACTGAATTAAGAACATAGACCTAAATTCAAAGTAGAATCAAGATCAACCTTGTGCGCAATGCACTTACATTGTTTTATACATTTCAAGGCGACTGTTGGCATATCAGTCCCTTCTCCTTACATTTCCTATGAAAAGAGACTCTTCGCATTCCCCACTTGTACTTAGGGAGCGATATATATCCTTAATTTTGTTCTATCTATGCTATGCTATGCATATACCTTAGGTATTGCGCATATAAACAACAAGTCCAAAATACATCAAAGTTGGCTTTTTGACACCTTAACACCTCCAACATTCCGACCAACTTTATTATCCTTCCCTAGGTTCATTCCAAATACCACGGATATTCTGCTGCATAAAAGATGCAGCCTTTGTATTCTTGTATGCTTCCTATGCTTCCTTTTCCAGGCCTCTCTTGATGTGAATAAAGTTGATATCACCAAAGATAGCAATCAAATCCATAGCCTATTTCAGGGGGACCCTAAGAGATAATTCCCTGACATGCAGCCTACCTTTCAAAGCCATAGAAATGATGAGTAAATCACCATATATGGTGATCCGATCCAAATGCTCAGTATGTGCTATTTTACGGACAAAGATCACTGCTTCCAACTATGCCTGATTTTTAGTGACTTCTCTTAAACCTTTTAAAAGTAGATTCTGTGTCGTGTGATTGAGATGAAGACACCAGCTCGTGCAGTCCCTGGATTGCAATTGAAAAAGGCAGAGGTCCTTGTACAATAGAGTTGCCTTAAAAATGTTTGAAGTACCCTCGTGTTTGATGTTGACGAACTTATGTGGAGAAGTCTTAAGAACCACTCTCTGAAGGAAGTTGCGTTTCAAAATAAAATAGTATATTTCCTATTTGGCCAATTGCACCAGAGAATTGCTTTGCGAGTTTTCTTCTTTTGATTTTCCCTTGAAGCAAGTTTGAACCAATGCAAGATGGCACCCTAGACATTATTTCCTTACGGTTGACACAAATTTTATTCTTTGGCATCAGTAGGGGTTTCTACCTTCTAGTTCAATGACACTGTCACACTGGTTGCTTTTTTTTTGTAAATATTATAGAAAAGTTGCAAAGCAATGTATTTAAATAATAGAAAAACTAGGTATAAAGTGCAGGAATTCAATTTGCTAAAGTTTGACATTCAGAAGTAATACTGAAATTTAAATTCTTAAATTCGAAACTTAAGTGCTTGTTGTACTAAAATAATAAAAATAAAAATTTGTATAACTAAGGAATTCCATATAAATTTAAAGTGAGGTTTATTCTATAAGATTAAGTAACCCGAGTGCAGTAAATTGAGTCAAAAGAAAGAAAAACTTCACAACAATATCTTTAGTATAGCACATGTGCATACAATTGGAAGCAAGCAAACTCTTCAACCACGAATTAGCTAAATTGTAGAAATAGAATGTTGGATGCACTCACAGAAAAGAAAAGAACATTGTAGTGAATGAACATGAGAAATGAAGAGCAAATATATTACAATTCTATACAATGAATGCAACTGTTTGGCAAATGACAAATGAGTGAGTTGATTTTTAGGCAACAAATATGGCTGGCAAAAGTATTGGCTGAGCACAATACATGAGAGAAAATTAATAAATTTCCTTAAAGACCAAAGTCAAGTTGAAGCGATTCACGAAGGTGGGTTGATACCTATGTTACCAGAAACATGACATGGAAGCCCCATTGCATGTCAAAACACATGAAATGTTGTTCACAAAGCGAACAGCCGTTTCGGGCTTCCCGGGACTTTTCTTATCCAAGGACAACAATTGCTGCGGCTATCGCAAGGTTTGGTTTGTTTTTTTTTTTGCATTTGGGGTTTTAAAAGGTCTGAACGAAGCATTGATAGGTGATTTCTATAATTTTCTGCTGCACTTTGACCTTCCAGTTAAATTTATGTTCAATTGTTTTGTGTTGTGCATTAGTTGAGTCTCTCACGCCATTTTTAGAGGAAAAATGAACATTATATCAACATATTAAAACCTGAATTTTTCTAATAGATCGTAGCCAATACTTTTATGTAAGTCTATATTGGGAACAATGTCTTAATCCATGTTGCATTCTTTGATCACTTCAAATAATATAATATAATTTTCCGTCTGTCATTTTTATAATTAAGTTTTTGGTTTTAGTGATCTTGTTATATATATATGTATGTATATGTATGCACACACTACATGTTTCTTATGGGCAACCACTTTACCTCCGTTTCTTGTCATGTTTCCGTTGCTGTTGCAGTCTCTCGTTTATGCTAACACAGGTTTACACCAGCACCAAAATCACTATCCATGCATTCAAAAGACGACAAAATCATTTGGAGAGACTCAGAGAAGGCTTAAGCAAATGAATTTTATTGATTGCATAAGTTTAATGCCATCTTTTAGAATGAGACTACAAGGAGCAAAATTTCTTTGAAGAATGTCTCCTTACAATTTGTTTTGAACTTTGTTTTACAGGAACCCTAGTGAGTATTGACCTTCCAAGTTTCCATGGGTGCCTTTTCACTAATATTTTCAAAGGCTGTAAAGTTTACAATTACATAGCATAATGAAGTCCTGAAATCACTATTTTCTTAAAGTTTTACAACTTTATAAATAAATAATGCTTTTGGGCAGAGAAGACATATATAATGAAGTTTAAACTCTTCCTGGCATTTGGAAAATGGCAAAGCATCGTTGTAGATCCTCGTCATATAAACACCCTTCATCAGGTCAACTGAATTGCTTCTTTTACCACCCCTTTACCAGCAAACAACTCTTTGACTACAAGCACAGATGCTTTAAGTACTGCCATAATAGCAATATCTTCCATTGTAAGTGTATGAACATTTTTAACATAGACATATCTTCAATCATCGGTTTTGGAGTAAACTGGAAACAGGGAAGTTCATTTAGCTTCACACCTAGCTCCTTAAAACAAAAGAGTCAAAGACCTGTTGCATGTTATGATTAAATTCTATCCCAAATTCAAGCACATTATTCTTAGGTTATTAGCAATTGCAACTTCTTGCAGGGTATGGATCTTGAATCAAAGCATAGCCCTGCGCTTGATTGAAAGATTGTTTATGAAGAATGTTGTAAAAATTACACCACATTTCGCAAGCAAATCCTCGGATCTTCCAAAATAAGTCGCAGATTGATCCACGTAAAGAAAAATAACAATTGTTTGTTGTGATTCAAACTCATGTCTTTGATTCAAACTCATGTCTTTTCTTGTGAAGAGTTCTATGCATTGCCATTCAGATAAAGAAGAGTAGGAGACAGATTTGGATTGTGGCTTGCAATGGCTTCTTGATGAAAATCCGTAACCTTCTTTGCCACATCCGGTGACAAGTAAACTTGATGGCAGCTATGTTGTTTTTCTAAATTTTTGTTTGGTTTTAGCTTCCGCTTAGCGGTTTGATAATACTAAGAAGAAGGATTGGGTACTTGGATGAAAAACTTGACTTTTTCTTTAAAAGCGCTTAGCCAATTTTCCTTTCCAATTTATTTTATGATTCAAAAGAAGCGGAAGATTTAAGACTTGAGATTTGAAGTTTCATTTTCGATACAAGGTTTCACACTCTAAAATATGTTTCAGCCTTTGTCAACAAGTGAATGCCTGTGATTTGATTACATGAAGATTATTTTATAAAAATATATTTAATATTTACTTTCCTAACTTCAAATAAGATGTTTTCTTCCTCCTCTCCTATTGGCCCTAGGAAAATGCAAAGCTTGAGAGTTAAAAGTATGAGTCTTAACAAAAATAATTTTCCTCCTCAAGTTTGGTCTCAACTTGTGGGGACACTTGGCTAGTTTTTATTGGGTATGAGCAAAGCGAATTTATGAAGGTATGTTGTGTTTTGAAAGTAAATGCCTCATTTGTTTTTTTCATTTATTTTATTTTATAACAATTTTTTTCTATTGGCCAAGTGTGAACGGAATGTGTGAAGGTTGAGGATGCTTCAAAATTTCTTTCATCCTGTTGTGACACATTGTGGATTACTATTACATGGGAGTTTGAAACGTAATAATGTTTCTGCCCTCTTGAAAGGCATTCTCCTATTGGTTAGGAAAACATGGAGAGCGTGAGAGATAATTGTCTTTTGGTTAAGCAAAATTCCTCCCTCAAGGTTTGTGTCAGCCTATTGGCTGGTGAAATGCGGAAGACAAGAAACTTGAAGATGCATATGCTTATGTTACTAGATTTTTCTTAAAACCCACTTCCTTTTGAGCCACATGGATGGGAAGAGATTGAAGAGGGGCAGACATGGAGAAATAATGGATAGTTATGTGGAAGTAGCGAGAGTAAACTGGTGAGAGGGGAGTAATGTGAGGAAGGCGAATGTTAGAGGAAACTGAAGGGATTAAACTGTGTATAATTTCTTCCATATTAATTTGAACATTTCATCGATCTAAGTTAATTCCTTCCAGATTTGTAACTGGGGAGTAGGGATGATGGATTTGGAAGAATTATAAACTTTGAAGGCAAGGGGATTATGTTTTGATTCGAGTCTCGAGAGGCTGCCAAGTGGTAGAGAATAAAATAAATTGAACTTATGGAAGATGAGAAAGTTGAAAACAAAAACTATTTTGTTTATTTTTTTATTATAGATTTGATGCTTGTAACTCTATCTCTTCTTGATTCAGCAAGTGGTGCTATATGATTTAAATGGAAAATAGTTCTCATGGGGAATGGGTTGTAATTAAGGATCTAGCAGTTTTCAAAACATTTTTCTCTCTAAAGAAACATTTCCTTGTGACAAATGTGATAGGGTAGTTGTTTAAAAATTTATTCCTGTACACTCATTTGCATCGAACCAAGTTCTTCTCTTTGGAAGAGGAATAAGATTCCGCATATCATTTTCATGAGAGAATACTACTCATCCTGCATAACATTCTCCCACTCCTTATGCCCATGAGCTTCGTCATAGGTTTGATGATCACAAGTCTCCCTCACACAAGCAATAAGTGCGAAGTTAGCTTGGTGGTGTCGTGAATGAGTCTTGTGGGGACCACCATTAGACTCTGGAAGAATCTGAGCCCACTTGGGCCCATGAGAAGATACAAAACTAGAATATCCTTTTATGGCAACAACAAGAGACTCAATGATAGGAGTATTCACACCATGTCCCCCCTTAACCGCACCATCATCAAAAGGAAACTTAAGAAGAGAAATCAGATTTGTAGCAGTAGACATGGCTGGAAAGTAAGGATGAGATGAAGAAGAGACTCACCAATCACTGAATTCACATTAAACAAAATTCTTCTTTGAATGATGGTGCTCGTTCTCGCATGTCATCCATCCTCTTCATCATTTTACTTGTCAAAATAATCTTGTTTGGCACCCACAAGTCGCTCAAGCATTTCACCATTCGAAAGTCTCTTTGCTCTCTTCCAGTGCTTGCTGTCCCTGACTTGCAGCAATGGTTTGAGCTTGAGACCGATACTTCCTAGTGCCATGGGCATGGTACTTACACAGGGAGGACATCCAGTGGCTTATAATTCTAAAGCATTGCCATGAGCCAAACTCAATTATAGCATCTATGACCAAAAATTCTATGCCTTGGGCCACGAGCTCAAGCGGTGGTGCCATTATCTTTCGGTAAGGAGATAGTTCTGCATGCTTATTACCAATCACTTACAGTTCTTGAACTGTTGAGTTTATGATTCAGAATATTGGTATTTGAATTGTGCGTCTTACATTTAACAATTTCATTTGGTCATAAAGTATAAGAGGGGTGTCACCAGTGGTGGTGGATCTTCTTAGTCGCTCTCCTTCTCATTGGAGCTTTACAACACCTGGAAATGGCGAACCATACATCTTTCCTTGACTTTCAGGCTATGGGATGGGTTGTTGTATCACTCAACTTTCTCTTGCCTTAGGCCTGTGTTGTTGACGTTTGCTAAAGGAAGTTCATTCATGCTCCTTTGGTGGCCTTTAGGCATGTTGAAGACCTTGCAACACCTTCAGCAGTACTTTTATTGGCCTTATACAAGGAATTAGGGTGAGTATTACATCTGTTGGTGCTCTCTTTACAGTCAGTCTAATCCTTCCAATCTAAAGCTTGGATTATATCAACCATTACCACTACCTTCTCGACCATTGGAATCCATATCTAGTGACTTCATTAGTGGTCTGCCCAACCACTTAGAGCCAACATGATTGCGTATTTGTGTTTGTCTGTCAGTTTTCCAAAATGACTACCTTTATCCTGTGCTCCAAGACCATTGATGTTCCACAAACTGCAGATTTGTTCTTCAAGGATGTTTGGACCAATTTCAGGCTGCTACTTACTATCATTTTGGATTGCAAGTCACATTTCTTATGTCACTTTTGGCAATCATTGTGGAAGCTTATGGGTTATCAATTGTGGTTCTCCATATCATTTTGTAGACTGATTGCCAGATTGAGTTTGTTAAGTGCACTTTAGTTTAACTTTATTCTCTTTGATTTATCATCAGAAAACTAGGCAACACAAAACCTATTTGCATATCATTCAACATAGCTACAATTGAACTCCTCATGTTTCTAAAGGATATTTTCCTTTCAAAGTCTGATATGGTTTCCAACCTTCAGCATCTCATGAGATTCCAGTTGCTTTTCCAGGTCCAGATATGTCCCATCAGCAAAAGGGACAAGACAAAACTTCTACCTTCTTTAGCTTCACTCGAGAATTCAGAATGTTTTTCAGAAAACTCAAGCCAAATTAAAGGCACTTAATGACTCACCTTGAGTTCCCCATACTTTTAAGTCGACGATTGTGTTTGGCTTCACTTGGATAAAGGGAGGTTTCACAAAAAAACATCACAAGTTGAAGCCCATCAAATGCAGAACTTCCACTGTTCTCCAAGCAGTCAGACTTAACACATTTCGACTCAAATCCTCCATCTAATTTTGGCATCCATTGTGTTGTCAATGTGAGCAAAGCTGAAGTTGTATGAGCCATCTCACTTGGAGGAGGATGTTTCTATCACTCATCTTGAGGCTACCGTTCTGGATTTTCAACAACCATTGGCCAAAGATGCTTTGCATGGCTCCCACCAACTGAAAGGAGAAAACACTACTTACCTTGTTGGCCAGAAAGGAATTTTTCTGGTGCAGGTGTAATGTTTCTCTGAGTCAGTTTTCTAGTGAAGTTCTCAAAGCTCATGTATTCATTAATCATATAGTTGGTAATTTAACTGTAGTTATTTGTTAATCATATCTATATGCAAGTGAGTTGTAACATCCCCATTTTAAGACACTAGAACAAGGGAATTTTTATTTTTATTTTTTATATATAACATTCTCTGCTCTAGATTACGTAATTCAGAACACATGTTCAAGTTTTAATAATTGTTCTCTGTTCTAAATGACATATTTTAGAACACACAAGGATTTTAAAACCAATGTTCTCTGTTCGCATATTCATAATATGGAACACACATTCCATGCCATTCAATCATATAACAGATAACCATATGTTGTTGTAATGACTCGAAGAACTACCGATCTCCCATTTCATGGCTCAGAGTTTCATCGATCTCTCATTTCATGACTCGGCTACTTACCGATCCTTCATGTTAATCCATGCATCGTATACTACATATACTTGGTTCCCTATACCTTCTCGGTTATTGAAGTGTTCCATTTAAGAGGCCTATCTGAATATCTGTTATCGATATTCATCTGAAATCCTGCTTCTTAAACTAGGTGATTTAGGACAACGCAATCAACAACTTGCGATACTTTGGCCAAAGATTTTCACATGCTTAGCATGATCATATTCCTAGACGTCATACTCGTCAATGGAATACGTCCTTCACCCCACTTCATCTGTTATCTAGAATGGTCTTTTTTAACTTTTGTCAGTCCTCTTGTCCAAGGTTGAACTTTAACCCAAGATAGCAATATGAAAGAGCATAGAGAGGCACTCGAGGTGACTAAGGGTATGCAGACATACCTCGTCGACCCTAGTTGACTGCGTGTGTCTAGTTACCTTTAGTCTACGCGAGTCACTCCGTATACAAGGTCACATTCCTAGCTTGGTCCAAAGTAAAACTAAGGCCAAGTCCAAGCTTATGTAGACCTCGATGATTTGATTCGGAAGGGTGTTGTAACATGTCAGCTGCAACATTGTGTCGTCATGAAGGCCTAGCCTTCATGAAGACACCTTATTGCAGCTGGCGTGTGCCAACATCCTATGGAATCCTCCCATCAAGGTTTTCACATCTAGCTAAAAGTTTGATTAGATTCTTATCTTAAATATTTAAGAACAAGTTTCAACAACCTTGCTGATCCTCTAACCTCATAGTTCATTACAGTTGCATAACTCGAAATGACTTGCATTGTCTCGTAATTTAATATACTTTCGCTTCTCCATACCAAAGGATTGTATATTCCTTTCTTGGTTAATTAATTAAAGCTTCGGACTTGCAGTCCTCTACAGCTTAGCGAAGTAAAATTAATTTACTAAGCTTAATCAAGTTTATCCGCAACTGATTATAAATTCAAGTTTCCATTTTATTAGGAGTCATTTGAATGAGGTCTATTCCTCATATAGATGTTTTCATTTATTTACAATTACCTTATATCAGTCTAAGGTTTGATAAGAGGCGGTATGATTCCTCCTTCCAAATATCCTTTGGTAAGACATCCTAAGGAGTTTTATCGAAATCCGAATATAGAATTTCATTTGTCCTTTCTTTTACATTCGTTAGTTAGATTCTAATTCCGTTCCTCATTCATAAAAAAATTCATATGCAACTTACTCTTTTACTAATGTCAATTTAAAAAAATTCATATTGACCTAAGTACTAAGCATTTTCACATCCCAACTTAGAAGTTGCATTCAAGTGAAGAATAGACGCTATGTCCATTTAAATCTAACAACCATCATTTGAATGTATACAATTTCAATGAGTAAGAATATATTCTCAATCATATTTCAACAGTTCAACAAATGTACAACAATTAAAATAACACACCATTTCCTTCTTTCGTTCTTCTAGATAAAATTTATACATTTCGCTAATCCGAACAGCAGAACTTCATTCATGCCAATCAGCATTGATAACTCAAAAAGAAGAAGAATACAACTTTTCCTTTTTCCATTTCCTTCGGAAAGATTGATAAAATCTCAAAAAAAAATCCATCCTTTAGATAATAAGAGGAAACATCATAAAACAACATGTCTTCATTATTACCCACGGAATCCATCTGCAAAAGTTACTAGCATGGGTCAGTTCATTGGACTGAGCATGTTAAGCACTTATCAATAAAATGAAGTGCTCTTGACTAACTGTCTGAATAAAAGAACTCTGCTCTTATGAATCGTCCCATAATTGAGATGGTCATCACGTAGAAGTTAAGTACCGATAAGGTTGAACAATTTAACAACCCAATTCCACAAATTAGCATCAAGACAAACAGTACTAATAATTAACAACGCACCAATTTCTATAACAGCTAAGATGTAATGATGTATATATCACCATTTTCATAACTGTTCCAAAAAAAAGGGAAAAGAGTTCATTCCAAATCTAGGCAAATATTAAAAGGAGTATTTTCTCTAAACAATCTCATATTAGAGCATCTGTATGAACTGATTTATGTATTACTGTTCGAATGCACTCATTGTCCAACCCATTTCATCATTATAAATGAATTTCATATAATGAATTGACTATAAATTTAGATAGAACTCCCTTACCTTCCGGTTACTCACTGGACTTCAACCAAATCAAATGCAGAAGTGAAAAGCAATCATACATCATAACAACAACATATTTAACTTTCCAAAATTTATCCGGCAGCGTAGTACTCATCTACTTCAGAGAGAAAGAGAGACAGAACGTAAAATGCATTTGCATTCTCCTGAGGCCAGTCATATGTGACTTCAATACCTTTTTATCAAAATTTAGATAGGATACTAAGGAAAGGAAAATACTATTTCCAATTACCTAATCCTTAATCCTTTTTTTTATTTAATTACAATCGAATTGATTGATTTTGTGAAAAGGAGCCAATAACTAGGGATAACAATAAAAAGAGAGATATTCAGAAGTCAAAACCAAATGAAAGGAAGTGGATTCACGTTATCTCCTGCCGATTCACAGCCGCATATCGACCCATGACGTACAAACCTGTTATCCAAAGGGGTAATTCTTTCCCATCTAGATTATTCTGATCTTAATAGTTTACTAACTACTGTTCGAGGAAGGTAATCAAGAATTCATTTTGCATCTGAACCGCAAGTACTCAAAATAACAAAACTTCCAATTGCAACTATTCCATTAGTTTTATTCATTAAAACCAAACACATCTATCCAAGTATGAAATAAGTAAGAGTGTATAAGAAGACAACAAGATCACGATTTCACCGTAATAATTAAAGAAATCGTTTTTCAATCACAAGAGTAAGATATTTACTCGATTCGGCCAAAGTGAAAACAATGAAGAAGTTAAATCCGCAGATTATATATATATATATCATTGAGTTCAACGAAGAAATAAAATAAAATTTATACGCTCTACCCAGTCCATTCAATAGACAGACTACTCTGTTCCCAATTTAATAAGAATTTCTTTCCAAACAGTCATGCATGGGTACCAAGAACAAACAGGTAGAACATCATATAGACCAAGAACAAACAAATGTAAAGATGCTACTTTGATCATACTGTCCCAGGGAGGATTCACACCACCAAGCACTGTAATATGACAAGAAAACAGTTCACACAACAGTCTTATCAAGCATTCCTACGGTTTTCATAACCATTTGCGCACACAAAACTTAGAAAATAGTTTACACATCGCTGTCACTTTCAACGAGTTCCAATCCACAAAAGACAACAGAAACCCGTATACCCAATACTTTGGAAATCAAAACAGCAGAGGCAATTTCCATATTCATTTTACTCATGTAAGCATCGAGAAAATACTCACATCGTATCCTCTTTAAACAACAACTCAAGCAAAAATCACATTCAACATTTCATCATATTTTCACAAGAACACGCATTTATAAGAGCAAAGTTCTTTTAATGAAAACGCTTAATAAAGAGCAAAACTGTTTAAAGAAAAGAGCTCAACATGCCTTTGTAACTTTTGGTTAGCTCGTGGAAGGTCACGGTCGAGCTCCACCCGAGTTCTTCCCTCCAACTATTGATTCAACAGTTCTCTCAACTGCTTCCTTATTCACACAGGTCCAGAACCACTCGAAGGCGGTCGAACAACAATGGCCGGAACACAAATTTGCAGGCTCGAAAGGGCAACACAATGCAGAGAGAGAGAAAACCCGAAACCAAATGAAAAACAATGGTTCACAAAATTCCTCTTTCCTCTTTCCTTGGCGGGTGGGTGCCGAAACCAAGATCAATAAATGCATTGAATGCATTACTTTTTCCTCTTTCCCCACGCCACCACCGACTCAGATTTGGCGGGCTTTTCTCACAAGTTTACTTGTAAATTGAATTTAGTAGTATGGTTTAATTAGGAGCCTCCAACTTCTCTGCTCCCGCCAAACTTGGCGGTTAAAACTTCAAGGACATAATTTAATGTCCTTCATTAAGTTTAAACCTTCCCTCCTTATCCTTTCGTTGACATGTATCCATAGGCCCCTCTTAGGGCTAACAATAGTTTAGGTTATATTGTCCATAGTTAGGTTTCCATCTAGGTCGTAAGTTATTAGGGTTTGTAATAATTTGCATCCTTTTAATTTAGAAAATCCTCATAGGATAATTTTTTTAGGTCATAGGTTAAAATATAACCCATAGTATTTTAATTAATAGGTTCCAAGTAGGTTTTACCGACCTATATTCAAAACCAGTATAGTGCAGGACGTTCCATCCAATGCTTAACATATACCTTGCCAACTTTATATCAAACCCTTTCTATCTTACGCTCTCCAGCGTCGCAACTCGTATGTATTCAAGAATCAAACCTTACCATTGGCTACACGGTGCCTAGTAAGTATACTCGTAACTCGATTCTTTTAAAATTTGCAACAATTTCCTGTTCGGTTCCAGACTTCATTTTATCTGGGAAGTCAATCGACAAGACGATATTAAAGAAGGCTGAAGCATACCTTGGATCAATGGAATTGATTCAAGGTGTGCTGTCTCAAGATTACGAGTTCACCAAGTACAAAAGTAATTCTGTTAGTTCACAACTTTGCAAACACAAGTTATAATGACCTCAGTCCCAAGTAAACAAGGTTACAGTAAGCAAGGGTTCAGATTAGTGACACATGATTTTTTTTTCTTTTAAGATTAAAAGATACATCTTAACATAATAATCCTCATTTCCACAGTTGCAGTATCACGAAAAGAAGTTATTGTAGTAGCTTCCAAAATCAAGACGTTACATGAGTAGATAAACATAAATCATAAAGTAGATGGACAACTTAATTAAAATTTTAAGTGTATATGTATTGAGGCTTCTCTTATGTAAATAGATGCTCAGAAGTAGACATATAAACTATTCTTCTGTTTTGCTACAAAGCTCTGCTTTTTAGAGCCATTAGATTCCAATTATCCAAAATATTGCAATATTTCTTGCTCTTGAACCAATTGCTCACAAAATGCATAAAATTTAGGTGCAACATATTTGTCTCCTAATGCAACTTGTGTGGAATGGAGAGTGGTGATAACTAGAATAAGGTCCATTAAGATTTGATAGAATCACATAAAACATTTATTTGTCATTCCTAGTAATGCCTCATTTCTTGAGTTGGGTTTTCAATTGGTTTACCTTGATGGGTAGTCTTTATCTACTCAACATCTCCTTGATCAGGACAACTAAGTTGATTCTTTTATTGATGGACACAAAAATACTGGTTTTGTCAAAAAGAGTTTTGAGATCTTCTGATATGGACAAACGAATGATTCCCTCTGCTTAACCACATTGATTGAGTCGCCCATCCTTTTCCCCTCATCAAAAGGATCATTCTTTTCACCGGAAACAAGGCGAACTGACCATTTGCTACTCAAAATAAGTTCCACATAATCGGTTCAGAAATGATGACTATCACTTGTCAATTTGATTACAGGAAAATTGGCTCTAATTTCCATTTTGAGTGCCTTAAAAATGTGCCAAAATACAGAACATCTAAAAAGGCACCGAATTTACAAAATCTTGTAGCACATATGCATTTGGCCCAAAAAATTCGTACGTAAAAAAAGATGACCTGATTTGGATACCATATGCCCTAGTTATAGCCTCCAGAAATTTTCAAATCAGGGATTGTTAAACTCGCATGGGAACAAGTATTATGTAAAATTGACAAATAGTATCAAAAACGTCTATCAGTTTAGCTGTCTGTAAATCAGACTTGCTGATTTGTAATTTGCAGCAAGTTTGCAGGCACAGTAACACCTCCAAAACACCATGTAAACAACAGGGTCAATTTTGAGAAATTTAGACGAATAGTAGAGGAAGAAGAGAGAAAAATTGCCGACTTTAACAATTAACAAAAACCCATAACCCACAAAACAAATGGTTACTGTAATAAATTTCAGAGACCTGCACTTTGTCGTTCATTCAGCAATTGATTGTATTTTATATTAGTACTTATGTGCTTAAAGAGAACTCACATCATGATGTTTGCTTTACACAACTTTGGAGTTATCATTAGACCTTGTATAGTCAACTGAACGATTGACACATGCTATGTCACAAGGTTCACTGAACTTTTTGAGTATCATGCCAGTTCGGTACAGAGTTTGCCATGAATGCTAAAGAGAAAGAGCAGGAAAATGGGTTGAGCTCAGGTCTGTAAAATCGCAGGGAAAACAAATATTTACCACAAAACAACCAAGCCAAGCAGTGAGCTGCACCAGTCGAGCTGAGAGAATTCCTGATGGAGGGGAGGAGTTGTGAGTCCATGGAGGAGCAGAGGAAGGAGTTGCAGCAGTGTCGACATTGCAGATTTGAATTCGGGAGAAGACTTGCTAGGTGTCCATGACTTGTAGGAGGAGCAGACTTGTTTCCGTGGTGGTCTCAAATCAGGGCAGGTCAAGTCATGGTGGAATGGACTCCCCGCCACCACCATTGTAGACTAGGGTTTTAACTTTTATCTATGATTCTTTCTCTTTGAAATTTGTTTTGTATTAATAGTTTATTAAATTTGTTTTGTTTCTTTTTTTATTTAACTATGTTGACAGGATACGGGACACACAACATACCAAAGAAGGAATGGGGGCAAGAATGCAATGAAAAACAAGTATAGGGTAGAAAGAGAACCACAAACACAAGATTTATTGCTTAAGATATGCACAAACCATTACATCTGAAGTAGAAGGTGCAAAACGCATGTAAGAGTCCAAATCTGAGGTCTGCAACTCGCAAACTCTTGAGAAACCATTTTGGCATGGTGTCTTTGCAGTCTGAGAGAGTCCAACCTTTACAAATGAATGATTTTTGCAAATATATAGAGAAAGGGGGAGAGAAAGAGGAGGGAAAGAGAGGGCACACCAAACAACCATAAATGGCCCATTTCCACCTAACAAGGACCAAATGCCATCATTTTTTCAAGACAAAGCATGGGCACACTTTCCTCCTTCAATTTGCACATCATTAGAGGTACATGACAATGCATGAGCGCCATGAAGCAATAAATCTGGGTGGTTGAGTGCCTAAACTGTGCTTTTCCTTGCTGAACCCGTGTTAGCAATTTTGACCCCAAAACTCCATCAAATCATGCATTTCTTGATACCAAAATGAAGCTCTTGGTGAGACGGTTCCAACGCCACCAATTTTGTGCAATTTGGAGCTCTAAGTCAAAAGTTATGGCCCAAAACCAGATCCCAGTTGGCCCATGCAGATTTTCGGAGAACCGAAGAACAAAGGAACGTTCTAATGGGCTCTAAAAGGCCGATTTAATTGATGTCCTTTGTACTGCAGTGAATCGGGGTTTCGGAGGAATGAAGGAATGGTGGAATGGTTCGGCAAGTGCTTGAAAGGCTTGACTTTGCCGCTTTGTTTTATGATGTTTTTACTTTTAAAATGTTGTTATTTTTACGATGAACATTAAAATATAATCTTGAAGGTACCTAAAATACATTAAATACACTTTAAATCCCTAAATTGCATTGCAAAAAGTTGAAGTATTCAAATATTAATTTTATTTATTATTTTAATAGCCATCCCCTTGCAGTCCCCAAAATTTGGGAATCTTTTTACCCTCCCACAAACCCCGTCCTCATGTCCCTTTGTCCTCGAGACTTAGGTAACTATGTTATTAAGCTTATTGATACTCTTATTGTTGGTCTGCTACAATTACTCCTTGATAGTAGCATTGGTTGTTTGTAGCCTTTCTTCAAGCTATTTATATGGCTCCTTCTATGTAATAAGACGTGGCTTGAAGCTCTCAACTAAACTTTTATACATCCGCCTCCCATTCCATAGACTTCCTCTTGGAAATCATTAGGAAATGTGATAATGTTAAGCTTCACAAAATTGATGCTACTCTCCAGTAGCATACAAGGTTATTTGTAAGGAATCTAGTAGGAACAATTATCACAATACAAGAAGGTTACACTTATCAAAGTGAGGAAGGTGTCGGTCACTCCAAGATGACAGAAGCTTGTTAGGGCCCATAGGGGTCCCCTCCCCAAATGTCAACATACTTCAAGCACTAAAACATCCATCAAACAATCTCAACATATCTAGGGGTAGTCAAAACACCTTAGGGTAACACATGGATCTCTTTCCAAATAAGGTGTACACAGTCTTTGTCAAGAACGATACTATATTCATGAATTATATTTACTTGCTAAAACATTTTTACAATAGTTCGCATCAAGCATGATGAAGGTAAGAATTTTCATTTTTCTTAAACTAGTACTAATTTTATACCAATCTCCAACTTTTCTAAGGGTAACAGTTTGATTCAAAAGCACAACATTTTTATAAAATAGTTGTTCCCATGCTTGAAAATGTTATTTCCATTTTAATGCACATTATCATTTATACAAGCAATCAATAAGAAGAAATGGAAGATGATGGTGGCCTTTGTCCATGGAAGTAATATCCCGACTTTTGAAAAGTCGTAAGAGATAAGTTACCTTGCCCAAGGAAGATCCATGACATCACAAGAACTTGGTTAACTTATGGATGATATATCCAAGAAAGAACAATGTTAGCTTGCTTATAAATTAGCAAAGATGTAATTTAGCTTACAAATCAATAGGCAAGACCAAAGTTAGCTTGCCTTCCCGAAAGAGCAATTTTTTTACAACCACTATAATAGGTATGAGGAAGGATGGTTTGGGATATAGGTACCGTAACCATTCCACCCCAATTCCCCGTTTGGTAGTTTGAGGGCAAGGTGCTAAACACCCATCACAAAGGACAAAGGGTTTTAGGGATATTTGGCCATTAGTGGCTAGTCAATATTGCAATAAAAGAGAAAACAAACATTACAACTCATTATGTTTTACGACTAGGAGATTAAAAGGGAATATTGTCTGAAATATAGACAAAACCAATTATTCTTAACCACTCAGGGTGTTAAGATCCATACAAATTGCATAATCCTGTCAACTTCCCATTGTGTTATAATTCTAGAATTCCTACTCTACCATGCTGTTCTTTGCTGGTAGTGAGGTCTAGTACGGTAAAGCACCACAAGTCCAAGTGGAATACTGCATAAGGAAACACATTTCAAGTTCTTATCCTGAATGGGTTCTACCTGCCCTATGCAGCATAGCCCATCCAAAGAGACATATTGCATGCACAAACTAATAGCAGGTCATTGCAGAAGATAATGAACCAAAATTGGATTACCCAAAGCTCTAAATGTTGACATCATGCTCTGATAGGTATGGATACTGTGCAGTCTTCATACCATATCTACGTGCATGGACCATGCCGTATATGATGTCCAAGTTGTTCATAGCCATATCCCAGTCACAACTTTAAAAAATGAAAAAGTGAATGTTAATGATCTTTGAGAGTCCCTCAAAATCATCCGTCAAATTGCTTTTCGATTGTGGAAAACGTCTTGTGCTGTGAACCGAAGTTTGCTAGAAAATCATCTGCTTTATTTGCTTGGTTAAAACAGTGAATTATTTTGAATTGAGATTTTTTTGCAAAGGGTGAAGAGAAAATTGTAAAAGTTTAGTTTCCAGCTGCTTGTGCTCCCTTTTTAAGGCCTTGTCTGTGATCAGAGAGTCGCCTTCAATTTCAGAAGCGATATGTTACTGTCTTTAGCTAGCACGAGTCCTGTGTGTAATGCTTGGAATTTAGCTTCATTGTTTGTTGCTCTGGGAATGAATGTTGTTGAAGTTGCTATGAGATAGCCAGAATGTGATCTAAGGATACATCCCAGCTAGGCTTCTCCAGGATTCCTGTTGGATGCTCCATCAAAATTTAGTTTGGCCCAATCTGGAAGTGGTGGGAGCCAACAAGATTTTTGCCTTTTGTACTTGTGCTCCATAATGAGGGTGTGATGCTTTGCACTCTTAATTATTATACATTATATAAATTTACAAAGATGGGAATGGTGCTGTTTGGATAAGGCCAAGCACATGCATATATCCCCTGAACCCTGGTGCGCAAATATCACCTCCCTTAGTCCGACTTACACGCAGTCGGTTAGGTTCCAGTAAACTGGGCAAGTGTACATACAAACAAAAACAATGATGTAGGTAGTTCAAGAGAGAAGATAACTATACTATGATAATGATTCTCGTCATTTCCTCCTTGCTAAGAGGAAGTTGCCCGCAACTTATGCATGAGACGAGGAAACTTCTCTGTGAAAGTTGTCTCAGGGATTCATCTATTTGGACAGAATGACTTGCAGCTGACCAGGTAAGGGGTGGTTTGCTTATTTCAATTGGTGTGAGCCCAATCATTGTGCAGAGTATCCTCGGCCAACAGTAAACTTGTTGAAATGGTAGCTTCCAAAGTGATAGTTCGTACAAGTTGAGCTGACTTGCATGGACACCATTATTTATGCAAAGCTGAGCGAAAAGCATTGGGCCCAAGAGCTTGGAGAATATCTAATACCCATTGCTGATAAGTTTGTGGTGCTATTTGTTATAATACCACTGCTCATCAAAGTGAAGTTAAACATCATTGCCAACTTGGAAAGAATGAGTTACTCTATGTCAATCATGAAGTGCCCTAAATTTAGCCTGGAGTCTGTTAGAGAATGTTTTGAATTTTGGCACAAAGCTTGGCCAAACTTTTCCCAAAGGATGAAGCTTTGTCTTGCTCCTATTGGCGGGATGTATATGAAGCTGGATGAGTAAGGAAAATCTTGTTAGGCACAAAAGGTTGGAAGGTATAATTGACATTGAAAGGAGAATGGCTTGACAAGATATGGGTAAGTTGATTGTAATTATGCTGAATGATATGCTAGTAGTTGTCCTACTTATTTTAAGGTAGAGAGCATGGACTAAGATGTGACTTAACAATTTCAGTTTGATGCACAGTTTTTGAGTGAAATGAAGTGGATAAGTGCAACTATCTACAAAGAAACTTTGAAAATGATTGCAAAGTTGACTCAAGAAGCTTGGTAATTGGTAATTGGCGGCCCAAAATTGCTCCAAACACGTTTGAAGAAGTCGGTAGCCTGTGGAGTATTAACCGTCCTGGTGCATTCAAGGGTAACTTAATGCAAAAGGTATGGAGACCTATGACAAATACAATAAGCTCTACAGATTAATCAACATCAGATAATGAGCTCATCTTAATGCATGTAATATAATTAATTTGCAGATAGATTGTCTGGGCATAACATTATCTAACTTGTTCTTTCACTCTCTTGAAGAACAACTAATATTGTTTAGCCACGGTTGATAGGCCAGGGGCTTTAATTGCAGCTTTGCTCTGTGTGGTACCAGTTGCAATAAGTCTCTTATATCTGAATCTCGCGAATTTTACTTTCAAGGAATTTTCAACATTTTCAACATGCCTGACACTTAACTTCCAAATTACATGGCAGATGTTTTCTGTCTTTTAACATTTTATAGAAATCCTTTTTGAAACTGGTTCATTTTTTTTAATGAGAAAACCAGTTGACAAGTGATGATATACCATAGTTACTAAGTCTCGGGGACGGGGTTTCTGAGACGGAAAAAAATTCCCAAATTTTGGGGATGGCAAGGTGTCGGCTATTAAAATAATATATAAATATTAATATTTGAATATTTTAACTTTATTCAATGAAATTTAGGGATTTAAACTCTATTCAGGTATTTTCAAGATGATAATTTAATGTTCTTCGTAAAAGTAACAACTTTTTAATAGCAAAAATGTCAGAAGTTTTTGAAAAATAAAAAAAAATAAGGGGATGTCCCCAAGTCCCCAAAGCGTTTGGGACGTCCGGGAAGCCACCAAAATCTAGGGGACGTGTCCCGCGTAACACTGATATACCATATAATTTCTTTTGTTAAGCTTTAAACTCTCCATACATGCCTTCAAGTTCAAATGTTAGTCTACACCAGTGACACGCTTTTGAATCTTTCACATTACATTATATTAAATATTTTACATTTTCGGTTGGATTTTATACAAATATTAAAAGCACACTATTTAATCTACAGGTTATATACATGGCAATTGTGGGATCATTTCCTTCAATGCGTTTCTTTCGGGAGTTCTATCTTGCATTGGAACAGCTGTGCTTGCAGGTACAAGTGATAGCTCCAATTTTATTATTGATAACAAAAGTTGATTCTGAGAACTATCTTTTATTATTGGACCTTACAGATTTTCTTGTGAAATGTTCATTGATAAATGCTTGCTTATTCTAATTTCACATATATGTAGTTTGTTTACGGATGCAAGTGAACAAAGAGAACAAGGAATTTAAGGTACGGTTTTGCATATATCCACTATTCATTTTCTAATAAATAAAGGGAAAACAGTTTTAAAGATTTCTCTGTTCTGATATTTCATTTAAACTTCAAATAATTCTTAGATTATAGTTAGATTTTGCATTTTTGTGTTGGTAATAAGGGACACGTTGGATTTGCATCACAGGATCTTCCCCGAAAGAGCATTTGCAGATTTTGTCCTCTGCAATATTGTACTTCACTTGGTGATAATGAACTTCTTAGGTTAGCAGATAAACATTTTTGAAAGTGCAGTCACAAGAGGCCATAAAAAGCAACAGAGAGGACAAGTGGGCCCATTTATTTCTTGAAAGTGTCTTCATTCAAGTTTAAACATTAGAGATATTAGCATAGAGAAATGTGAGAGGAATGTGTGCATCAAATCGATAACCTATTGTTCCTATTGCTGGGTCATATAACATTGAGTTTTGGTTAATTGAATAAACTTTAGGTTGGATATCAATAAGCCAATTTCTATTGCTTTTGCTCATTATTGGATGGTTCTTGCATGTTTATATCTTGAAAATGCAAATGCAATTTTAATCAGATTATGTTGCATCTTTGTACCTCCAAATTGATCACCCGTTTTATGTGTTTTAATGTCTGGACCCTTTTCAAATACAAACTCGAAAATTAAGTTGGCGCCCCTTTTAATGCTGAATGTTCAAATATTAATAAATACTAAATAGACATATCTTCCTGAACCTTGATATCTGCTTTCCATGAATATATAATATGTAAAACTGATGCACGAGATTTTCCTTACTGTACTATAGGCTTGTTAGATTCTGTGGAGTTGTAACTGATAATTTTTGACCATTTTATATGTAATGTATTCTGTTTTACCATCTTATTGTAAGGTATGATTATCTAAAAATGGAGTGCGACTTGGTATAGGGCCGATCTTGACACCTTCCACCGTCATGTAACTCGTTTACCATGCAGTGACTTAGTTTGCAATATAAGTTATAAATGGGTCATACTAAATTCAAATCATTCTAGTTAAAAAAACCACCGAAGTCTACAATAATAATCAGCAAAGGGTATTTATAAGAATGAGATAAACACGAGCCTGGAATTTGTTCACCGTTAGACTGTCATAGGGCAAGTATTCCTTTTTGCTTATCGAAATCAATCATACTATTATGGTATTGCACGAAAATTCTTGAATGATGGAGTTCTATATGACAAATCAACAGAGAGGCGCCTAGAGATTGTTACATCTCGATGTTTGGTAGATTAATAGTTTACGATTTCCTTAATGGATACATACATTTGTAAATATAAATCTGTTTTAAATAAATAAAGATATGTACTTTATTTATTTAAGTATATATGCAAAGATTTTAAATAGTAATTGAACCCTAGATCACTATTGAAAATGTGGATTAGATGTTCAGATAAATAAAAACAAGGCAAGGCCACAGGGTGGCACAGTACCTCCAGGCACTGTAAAAATAAGATAGAAATTGAAATGGATGGTGCTTTCTACTTAAATAGGTTATTAAAATACAAATTATGTAGGGTAGACCTGCTACTAAATATTTGCATCTATTTGCATAAAGAACAAACTTATAAATAAGGGGGCAAAATAAACAAGAATTGTATAAATGATCAAATGTTGTCCATGGACTGTAATAAACCACGAAAGAACTATAGGAAAGGTAACTAGATGTGGACTTGGGGTATTTAGGTGGATACAGAGCTTGCAGTGTCAGGATTTTGTAACATCCTACCTTTTAATTACCTGTTTTTGTTACAAACTACCTTCATTCGAAAATGTGACCGAATTCCATAATAATTTGGACTAGATCAACACAAAACAAGTCTTTTAATATTACATGCATTACTCTTTGAACTTGTTAATTAGTTGAAACTTGAATTTTATGAACTTTTATCAATGGTCGATGCTATATGGTATTTTGACTTTAGTTAAATTACACATTGTGAATGATTATAGATGTAGTTCAATTTTTATTTGAAACTCTAAACTTTTTAATTAGTTGAAACATGAATTTTGAGAATTTTTATTAATGCTTGAAGTCATGGTATTTTGAATTTAGTAAAATTACACATTGTGAAGGGTTCTAGATGATGATGTTTAATTCCTTATTTGAAATTTGTATGTAGTATTTAAATGATTAATAATTTTACTGCATATTTTGTTAATATCCGGTGGTTATATTTTAAGAGCCATCACATCGATCATAAAATGAATGATTAATAACATTGATGACCATGAGCAAGCGTTCTTGAATGATCAAAATTGTATGCTAACATGCAAAATGAGGTTTGATGGTTGTGTGTTTGCAGGCGTGTTTGTCTATGATGTTTGTCTTCCGAGTTATTATGTGTTTCTGAAAATTCTATAAAAATATTTTTACTAGTTAAATAACGTTATTGTAAATGCATGTAAATAAATAAATTGCATTTAAATGAGAATTAAGCATAAAAAGCGGAACAAAGAAATGAGAAAATTAAAAAATAAGAAAAAGAAAATTAAATAGAAAATAAAAAAGGGTGTCAAACCCTAGATTGGCCAAATCTGAAAACAAATGCCAAGTTTTTGAATGAAGAGGATGAAAGAAGGGCAGGGGGTGGGGGAGGTCGGTGAAACGGTGAGAATAAGATTTATCTTTGTGCGTGGAAAATTTGATAAGAAATTGTTGCAGGAGATTTTGAGACATGGAAAGGAAGAAGAGGGGTGGATGGGCGATATATGAGACATGGTGATATTTAATCCATTAAATCTGTATTCTTTTCATTCCATTTATTTGTGGTTATTTACTTTGTTGTATGGCAGTTAAAAGGATGGAATTCAGAGTGGATGAAGAAACTATCATTGGGTTGGGTGAGTTTTGGGTGAAAATATAGGGTTGATACCTAGGTTTTGAGCCATGAATTTATACATCAATCTTATACAGTCTGTAGATAATGTTAAGGACATCTTAATGAGGGTTGACGATTGTGAGATTACTCATGAAGGACATGAAATGATTTGTTCTTGTGATAAAATATTTTGATTTTAAGATTAGAAGAAAAAAAGAAGTTATTGGGGATTTTGGAGTTGTTTTGCTTTGGAAAATAAAGGGAAATGAATACTCTTTGGAAATGAATTTTGATTGCTATTTTTGTGTAAATTTGTCATATAATGTCCTAGATGTTTCACCCTTGGGAGAAATTGTTCATATTTTTTTTCTCGCCTAGCAAACATACACATGCATTTGTTATCACACTGAAAGGTATCATGCAAAGGCAGCCGGGGTGGTCATGGGGTTTGTAATGTTTGTGGATGAACAATTAACGACTCTTAAATTTGAATTCCAGTTGATTGTTACATTGTAATTTCGATTGTAAATTTGACATCCATTTAGAAGTTATTTTCTTTTTCCTTGTCTTTAAAAACTTCAATGAAATTTTGTATTATTTTAGCCATATGATGGATTTTAGAGCACATTTATTTTTTTCTAAAAATGACATCCATTTGACTATTATTTAGAAGCTTTTTCTTTTTCGTCTTTGAGAAGTTGAACGAAAATTTGTAATATTTTAACCATATGATGGATTTTGGAGTGCGCTTTTTCTATTAACAAGTTCTTAAGAAAGTTTTTTCGAGCCTAAAACACTGTTGCAGCTAGATTCATAGTTCAAAAAATTGTATGCCATAATTACTAGGCAGCCCAAAATTGATTGGAACTCATAATTTGACAGCTTTATTACTACTTTTATATGGCGAATTGTAAGTTAGTTTTGCATTTTTTTAGTGTTTTGAGTTTGTGTGGTGAATTGTAAAGTTAGTTTTGCAATTTTTGGTGTTTTTAGTAAAAATTATTTATTTTCAGTCCTAGACCTAGACTAGAATAGCGAAGTTGATTGAGTTTATGATAAGATCCTCATATATAATAATTGAACAATTCAAACAATATGCAGAATATAACACAACACGAGATATTGGTATTCAATATATTCATAAATAGAAGAATGTTCTTAAGGTAGGGCAACACCATACAATATTCCTTGATAAAAGAATTCTCCACAATCTCCCAATATGATAATTCCACTTCGAGCGTTATACCTCTAATATCCTTCTACCGAGTAGAATACAAAACACATACGTGACATCTCCCATAATGACATTCATCTCCTTCATATATGCATACATTACTCTTAATGAATGGATAACACCTAATCTCAATGTAGGCTGGCTCATTACCCAATATGGTTAATTCCCAAGTGATTCCATATATTATAAACATATAACTAAGTGGGATGTTTGTCACATGTCGACATTTCTTTCAACCCATATACATTATAATATCACATCTCAAAGTACATAACATTCTCCGTCTCTTTGACATGTTTTGTCCCCGAAACATGAGAAGAAACCATGTAATGAGTGTGCTTCAAATCATTGCACACTTGTTGCCATGCTTGATCATCCAACCACCCATATGTGATCTTAGTGGGTGATACATATCTAAACTTTGTTCCATAATTTGTTGTGCTACTCTAACTCCATCCATATCCATAGTTGGTCCTCGGCTCCTCATTAGAAATATTGTTCACAGTGTGAACATTTAGGAGTGGTTTGGGTTATTTGGTAGTAATAATTTTTAATATTTATAAAATAATATTTGAGTGTGCAAAACAGTTGTAATGCACAACTCATAGTTGAGAGATATTTGGGATATTGAGAGAACTTGGAGATTAACTTGGACTCCTTACTTATAGGAGTTCATTGAGCTATTTATATGCAATCTCTTTATTGAGAATTTGTCCCGAATGAATTACAATATCTCTGGTTTTATTATTTTATTGTGCAATGTTTTGTTTTTTATTTGATTAAATTATGGATATTTACAAGAGCTTCCATATAGAGCCATATTAATTATTCTTGTAATTCTTTGTTGCATAATTATTACTCCAATGATTCCATGTATAACCATAGTGATTGTTCCTCCAATGACTTGTATATCCATATTGGTTGTTGCTTTGATGTTCCCTGATATGCCTCCATGATTGTTGCCTCTCATGATGATGTGAGTGTCTATATGTTGTAACCTTGGGATCCACATCTTTTTTTTCTACATTTTTTTCCTCTTCCACCTTTTTGACTTCTAGTGCCTCTCTCTAGAGTAGGTGGATTGTTCTTGTCATCTTTCTCTTCAACTGCCATTTCTTCTTCTTCTAAGTCTTCTTGATTCTCTTCTTCATCATCTTCAAATTCATCCTCATGCTTAACCTTGACCTTTCTTTGTTCTTCAATAAGTGTGATATCTTGCAAGGTGACCTTCTTTCTCTTGTACCGATTTTCATGAACTTCTTTTGCACATTAATGTTATTGTTCCCAATGTCTCGAACTAAGGATATCCAAGAACAATATCCAAACCATCCATATCCAAAGCATAAAAGCTTGAATGCAAAACATATTTGTCCATAGAGAGTTTCAAATCTTCAAAACTTGAATCTTCTTACAATCCACTTGAGCTTCATTTATATTCTTTGCTTGAACATGTAGATGTCGAGTTACATCCATGTTTATGAAGTTAAACTTGTTGTTATGGTTTATGAAGACAGTTAATTTTTTTCTTTGAATCCACCCTTCAAACTAAAACATCAAAGCTTCCTTCTTTGGTGATGCACTATTTGAACACGTATCCTCTATTTGTTCTTCATCTTGATCCTTTCTCTTCCTCTTCTTTTGCATCGTTTGAAGTCTTTTCTTCATAATCATTTTCTTCATTTTTTTCTTCCTCATCTACAACATCATTTTCTTCTTCTTCTTCTTCTTATTGTTTGACCTATTGAGCTAAGAAAACTTGTTCCATGTCCTTCGAAACCATTATAAAACCTCTTGTTTCAATTGAGAGACCCAACTCCGTGCCGTACTAGAAAGCTAAATGATAACATAAACCATGTTTGAGATGAAAAATAATTCTTCTTGAATTGGATCCACCATTCTCTAGCATCAATTTCACCATTTCCAAAAAAATATGGCATTCCTATGATACACAAAAAATAGGGTTTCAAGAATAAACTAATTTGGTCAATCTTTGACCTATCGATTTGGAAAGATGTCGACCTCAAATTAGAAAACATAGATAACAAACCTTAATTAAAATTTTGAGATATTTTTGAAAACGTAAAAAATATCATTTTTTTAAAATTGCAACGTATGGAGCAAATTTGTGGAAAACCCTAAATTAGTAATAAATTCCTCAAAACAAATCTAAAAAATCTGAAATTTGGAATATATCTTCTTGAGATAGTTTCACAACTCCAATTAAAGAATTATAGGAAAATTCCTACATGTTTGCAAGTTAGTGATGAATATTCAAAATTAGGATTTCAACCTATTTTTTGCTTATGTCGATGCTTTGATACCACTTGATAAGATCTTCACATATAATAACTAAATAAATCATACAATATGCTGAATATAACACAAACAAGAGATATTGGTGGGCCAAGATGCCTTAATATTCAATATATTCAGAAATAGAAGAATACCCTTGAGGTAGGGCAACACCATACAATACTCCTTAAGGAATAACTCCACAATCTTCCAACATGGGAATTCCATCTCAAGGGGATACCTACAATATCCTTCTACCAAGTAGAAGACTCAACACATACATGACATTTTCCATAACAATATTTATTTCCTTTATATAAGCATACCTTACTACGGATGGATGGGTAACACCTAATCCTAATTTAGGCCAACATATTACTCAATATAACTAATTTTTATGTGACTCATATATTATAAACATATAATTAACTAAGGGGGATGTGTGCCACATGTCGACATTTTCATCAATCTATATACATTATAATATCATATCCTAAGGTACATAACAATTTTCATCTCATACTTTATAATTTAGGAAAATTAAGGAAATATTCATGCCCAATATTTAGATATTAAAACAAGGATCTAGTTGATCAAACATTCAAACATACTCCCATGAACATGAGATCACGACGTACATCGCTTCACCAAAAGAAAGATTCTTCCCTAAATTAGTTAAGAAAAATAATATAATTTGAGTATGTTGAGAAGGTAAAATGAATGTGATGATTGATTGGTATAATGTTTACCATGTTAATGTTATAATAGTGTTTCCATATGATGTTAAGCCCTATTTTGGTAGTTGAATATGAAGAAGTAATAAATTTGCTTGTTGTTTGTAATGCTATTTTAAAGAACAATCTATCGAAACATAATTCTTAGAAACCGTATCCTCATTTCCTAACCCTCATAACCTTTAAACTTGTAATTCTTAATAACCTTAGTATGGTTGATAGGGACATAAATGCATGCGTCAAAAATATATCATGTGCTACTAAACTAGGAACTATGCTAAAATTGTAAAAGGATTAAGAATCAAGATGATCTTAAATTGTGTCGTGGTCTTTCTTATTGGTAAAAGGCCAATTTAGTACTTCCTATGACTAAAAACTAGAATCACGACTCTAACACATCCTAAAAGATTTCACATAATTAAGGATATAATGTGTTTACTAAGTAGGTGAGTTGTTCTTGTTAAAGAAACCATTAAGCAATTTTAGGTCTACTATTTGAGTACTTAGTGTATGCAAATAAAGAATGGAGCGATAAAAATTCCTTTCATCTCTCAATAATGGGGGTATTATAGGCTAGGATAATTAAGGAGGCCATGCTCAATATGCACACCTTATATTGTAAGTTGATAAGGATGCATAACTAGGAAGGTGTAAATCCACACTTTATAAGAGGTACATGGTTCCAAAGCCTAGACCTAAAATAGGGTAGTGGTGGATAACAAACTCATGATTGTGAAATGATGATAGTAAGGTTGTAAAACATATTGTAATCAAGGTAGTAAGGTAAAAGATATAATAGGTTTCTAGGCAAGAGTTGTCACAATTACAAGAGAGGTCGAAAAAGTTATAAAGCAAGAATTACAAGGATTGAGAGTTGTGCAAGGTTTTAAGGTAAGGAACGTTAGATAAATAATGCAATAGAAAAGAATATGCTACCCTATCTTAATATACGAGATGACCACATCAAAAAATTTAAATATGAAATAAATTAAAGGATAATAGAGGTTAGAGATACTTGTATGAAGACGCCATCAATGCATTAAATACCCTAGGGTCGATAACACCTTATGGGAGAGTTGATGTGGGGGACTACAAACAAATAAAATAAGACTTAGGAACACCTCCACTTGAAGACTATAATGACTCCAAAGGATTGGTAGACCATGGAAAGTGCAACTCCTATGATTGTAGATCCTAATTATCTAATACTCCAAGCATGGAATTTGAAGAAGACAAATAAGACTTTAAGACGTTCTAAGCTTTAAAGGAATATTAGCAAGTACTAGTAGACCAAATGAGTGATAAATTATATGTGGAATTAGCGCTCATCTACTGGGTATAAATATCCTAATGATAACATATACAATTTTTACAAGTCGATGGAATTGACTATGGTCGATGCTTAGTGGATGTGATAAAATCTAAACCTAACGACATTGACCATAGTCGATGCCATCGTCTAGTGAAATTCACTCAACATATCACATAGACCAAAATAAATCTATTTGAAAGAAATGTGGGCATGTTGAGGTCAAGGAAACAAGTTGGACTGGATGGAGGGAACTTTGAGGTCTTAAGGGAGAGGATGAAAAAGTGCGAGTGTGCTAAAAATAGGCGTGTGAATGATCATAAGAGGATAACAAGATGATATCACAAGGATGTTGTAAAATATGATTGTAAGGGATGTAAAGGAATACTGATGAGATATACAAAATATGACTATAAGTGTGTGAAAACATGTGAAATATATGATATAATCAAAATACACATCAAAGCTTTCTCATAAGTACCTTTCTTGACTAGCCCAATGCAACATGAAGGATGTACACAACCATTTGTGGTTACTCCCTACTTTCGGTAGTATTCTCGAGGACCTTTGCCTTAGGGAATCTAATGTGCTAGTGATGTATGTGAATAAGAAAAGTCACTAAAGTGAAATAGTAGGTGTATACATATGCCCAAACCAAAGATCATTGCATGTCACAAAAATTGTACATGGGGTGGTCTTAGGGAAAAAAATATGCAACACTCAAATCAATTTCTTGAAAAATGTGTGTAGAACAAAAAGAAAAGAAAAAATTAACTCAAATAAAGCATACCTACCTATATACTCACCTTCATGTGAGTATGTCTACATAGTGCATTTTCGAGTGTAGGAAGAGCTCATATGATAACCCAAACACAATTGGAAAGAAGCACTAGAAGATAAATAAGCAAAAACCTACTCTAAGGGGGAGAATTTGGGAGGATAGAGAGTGAATAAGTTGTGACGATGTAATAATTCATAAGTACGGTATAAAGGGGAAGATGAGAACATAAAAATAACCTTCTTATAAATATAATATATGTAATGTGCTAGTCGGAAAATGTATTAACTATACTAACATTCATGTAAATTAAAAGGTCTCGGGATGAAGTGTTTACACCCTTATTAGATTATGTGAAATCTAAGAGTTAGTGAATTAGGTAGACTAAAGTGCTGTAAGGGGATCTACATGGGTTTATTTTGATTAATTAACTTCCAACATTAATTATGTAATATTATAACAACACATTAATACTTACAACTAATGTATGAAATAAGATATGAACTTGAAAACACAAGAGGATGAGTGCACTTATCTATTTAAAGATGGATATGGGAAGTTATTTAAATGTGCATTGCTGAAATAGAGGGATTTGAACTGATGATGCCTCGTTCTTGGAACTATGATTGGAAAATAATATGGGGCAAGATCAGTACACTATTTCCATGACCATTTGTATGGTCTTAACCCTACTATATAGTCTTGGACCTGCTTGGTTTTGGATTTGTGACTTTGTGAGACTTTCACTTGCCTAGAAATGTCTGTCTCTATCGAACCCTAGTTGTTGGTCATGCTTTGCAAAGCTCTCTCGAATATCTCGAACATGATCTCAAACTTTATCCATGGATAGGAAACAATGTAAAACAAACATTAGTTGGGTGTGGGCACCTCCTTGTGCCGCCAATGTTAGCACTACTCTAAAGAGGCCTTAAATCACATGCCGTTTTCCACTTAACATGTGATATTTTAGTGAAAGCAACTATATTTGGAAACCTCTTTGAAACTACTTGAGTTGAGTTTGGATTTTGCTAAAATACTTAGAGAAGGGATGTTTGAGTGCTTGTGGATGAGAGAGAATGATGCCTTAACTTAGTAAGAAGCTTTAGAACTATAGATATTATTTCCTAATGAATGTACATGTGCTTTTGCAAAATTTTAGGAGAATTTCGTGCCTTTTGTAAGTGTTGGAAGTGAGTGTATCAATGTGATGCCATAGGATTTCTAGGTTAGCAAATGAGGTAGTGTTAACTTGCTTATATAGGGGTATGAAGATGAATTATCGAAGAAATACGATGTAGAGGGAGTAAAGGAGCCATCGGAGAATTTTTAATTGAAAGAAAAGATGGAGGATATGCTAGTGAAAAACCATACATATAGGTAAGGATTAGATATAAATTCTGACCAAATTGTACAACCTTGACTAGGGATGAAAAACATGTCAAATGAAGTTTACATCATGTCAGGATGATTTAGTATATGGATTTTTTTCAGATTGTATAATCAAAATGTGTTGGCATATCGGTGTGCGAGGGATAAACAAGCTATACAAGAGACCTTAGAATGTAGTAAGTGAATGAAAAGGCTATTTTTATCCGAGTAAGAGTGCATTGTCAAAACTAACAACATTAAAGAGTAAATTACCAATATTGACTGTCTACATTTACCCCCTTTAAGTATGAAATGAAAATTATATTCTTAAAGGGAAAGATACCTGTGTGTGTAGACACACTTCATCTTCATTTGGATTTTGTTTTGAAGAGTCCTATTGTTCTTGGTGTTGGCATACTCCAAGACGAAACCCACATCACATCGTGTAGTCAATATCCATAACAAATAATTTAAATTTAACCCCAATGTAAAGTGTCACATGAAAACTTTGTATTTGCATAAAAATGAAACAAAGATATATAAACAAGGAATATACTTGTTTGTTTTGGGGATGGATAATCTCCCATGCTTTTCTTTGTACTTGAATATTTTTCATTGCTTAACTTGTTGAAGGATTAGGGGTGATCAATCCCCATTTGTGCTGAGGAGAACCAAAGTGTTAGGTGCATGCAACCCAACATGGAAACAAAGGAGAGATAAACATGTAGAGAAGTACCAAACCACCTTTGTGAAGAAAGAATATCGTGTATCAAATTTATTCAACAACTATGATATATTACCCTTTAAATGTAAGAGGAAAAGAAGGACTCTACGAAGAACTTAGTCACTTTGATACCTTCCACAACCCTACAAGCCACATCGTTGCTGTAAATAAATCTAGGCCTAATTTTGTAGATTAGGAAACACAATAGAAAAGAGAATGAGTGCCCCACGACCTTCCCATGTGCCACATAACTTGATAAAAATTGAATAGATATTGTAATGTACTATAATGCGAGATGAAGAAGTAGACCCATGCTCCCAAGATTCTTGAAACTGTAGTAGAAACTGAGTGCCATAGTGAAGAGGGAGTGAAGTATTTCATGCCCTCTATAACTAGTATGAATTTGTACCAAAAATCTATACTTGTAGGTGAAAATATTAAACTATTGAGAAATTTGATGTAGTGAGAGGGTCATGACTGAACATACAATATTGAACCTTACGGTTTTGAACCTATCATTTTTTCTATATTTTTGTGCTTAAACATATTTATGAGTACCTATACCTTGTATGTACTTGTATATTACCCTAGAATTCTACCTATTTTTTTGTAGGTGTATAATATACCTAGATGAGTGCCCTTCTTTTGAGGCATATGAAAAACCATGTTAAGCACTTGGCTCAAAATAATAGATGTGTTCCCATGCACTAAATGTATGAGAAACTGTAGAAGAGTGTAAAATGCTAAGGAGGTGGCCAATTTTAAGAACATGTACACGAAAAAGGAAGGTTTTGCGCATGGTGGAAACCATGGCATGCAATAATAACAACCAATAGAAATAATATAGATAATAATAATAGTAGTAATAAGACATTCATAAGAAGAAAATGCAACACCAATGAATTAGAGTCAATAAAATGCAAACAATGTCACATAAAAGGCTAGAGCTTGCAAACATGGGACACCCATGATATCATAAGACAATCAAGGCCTATAGGCCAACAAGTAAGAACATATAAGATATGCATAAATCCACAAACATGGGACACCCATGGTGTCACAAGATAACCAATACACTCAAGCCACAATCAGTTAACCAAACAAGTAGAAAAACACACAAGGAAGTATGCATGAAAAATTTAGAGTGTTTATACATTATGAAATGATAAAGAAACTAACATAGAAAGACACGTGTGAAGAAAGAGGTGTCAATGCTAGAAAATACACATGTATTAGTCCTGTTAGCTTCAAATATAATGTGTTCACAATTTATGTAATCAAGCGTAATGAGGAATTAGAAAGGAACTTCAATAGAACAATAACACATGTGCGTAATGTATATTAGATGCCCCCAAATGTATAGGAAGTTTAGATAAAAGGCCGACCAATACCTATCATCATGTACCACTCTTTGTGTGTTTTGCAATAAAATCAATATACCACGTGAACACATGTATGTAAAGAGTAAAGACATATGCTATCTATCAAAGCCATAATGATAAAAAAAAGTGTAATGTAAAGTGCTCACAAATCAAACTAAGTGTACAAGTATTGATTTTATATTTTTGTAAATATATGATTGTTTTTGTATTTTAAAATTATGTTAATGTTTTTGTATTTTTAATTGCTTAGATATGTACAAGAATGAGGGGTATCATTTAAGCTACCACATGTTAGAAGGAGGATGGGACCCAATGAAACTCATAGGTAAGGGTTGTAACACCATATCACGAACAATAAGTTCCGGTGGTAAGATATGAATCCATGAAGATTACATAGTGATAGTGTATGTGGCCATGGTATGATGATTAGGGAAAGGGCCATGCCCCGTGTTGTAGGGAGATGATCCTAAGGTACCCGTAGTATTATGAGTGACATGGATGGAGGTATACCAGATCATATGATTTCCCTCAGAGGGTGGAGTGGAATAAAAAGTAAGCGAATAGGGGCCAATGGATGAGAACATTCAAAGTGACCTTCTTGTGGTTATAAAATATAGTCATGTAAATCCCTAAAAATGGTTTCAAGTTGATGTAAATCAATAGATATAGTAGCACCTGCAAAATTTTTATACATGACTGTATGGAGTTTTGTGAGAACTACAGAAGGAACCATAAGAGGATGTGCATTGAAAAGAGGCATAACCGCTAAAGTGGAACATGGAGGTTAGGTATTGAGTTCGGTGTTAATGTGGTTGTGAAGCTCTTGATGTGTATGATCATTGAATGTGAACCTATAACTATTCCAAGTAACGGATTTGAAATTCATAGCCATGACGACATTTTGAAATGGAATATGAGATGCCCTCAACACTAGTAGTGCAATAAATATAACTTTAGAAGGTGAAGTGTGACAGACAATTGGAGGGAACATAATGAGTGATTGACCCAATTGTATGATAAGAGTATAATTCCTAGTGGATTCGGTGAGGGTATCCCATTTGAAAGTGTGTGCACCAAGAAGATCTTTTATGACATGATGCCATTTAGCACATCGATTGGTATGGTGCCTAATGTATATGTGATAGTTACAATAATTATGAGCATTAATTTCTTTCTATAATGATCAATTGTATTAACCTCAAACAAGGGAGGGATAGAAACAAGGTTACATGCAAGAAAGCAATTCAACACAATATGTGGAGCATAAGGTAAACACATGAATTATCATCTAGGTAGGGCAATAAGAGGAGATGGGATATGAGAATTATTAGATGCATGTTGTGGAGAAGCATAAAATTTGAAAGGGGAGGGGTCCCATTTGCAAAGATAATTATATCCTTGACTAGAAAATGTTAGACCAAAAATGCTAAGGTGATGGATGTAGTATGTAGCCAAGGGTGCCTAAGGAGGATCCTATAGTCAAGATCATAAATTACAACATAGTAGAGAGTTTAAAATGTCTCAAAGACAATAATTATAGAACAAAAGACTCAAAGTGAGGGATATTTTCAGATTTGCAAATGTTATGATTAGAAGGAGAAAGATATCTAAAAACTCTACCTAAAGCACCAATAAAAGAGAGGTTGTAAATATTAAGGTATGTTATCAATGAGAACATGCTTGACGAGTTGTGCGTAAAAATAATTTCACCTATAGGGGAATATCGTTATTAAATGATGGTGGAGAAGGAGGTACAATTAGATGGCCATGAATGTAGGAAGATATGATTTTGAACAATACCTAGAACATGCTCAATGGGTATATTGGGATAAACTCTTATATTATGAAGAATCTTAAGGAGTACATTCTTATAGATGGGTTTTTTTGTAAAATATTCACGAGAATGAGATGGTTTGATCAAGAGAGGAAGAAAACATGAAAAAATGAAGAAAATAATCAATCCTAGAAGAAGAATCATACAACAAGATAATCCTAGGGTCAATAGAGAGATTGAGTCACAAGTCGGAGTTCACTAAAATGTTTAGACCCTTAATAAATTATGTGAAATCTAAGAATTAGTGAATTAGGTAGACTAAAGGATGCAAGGGGAGATACACGAGGTTATTTTGATTAATTTACTTCAGCCATTAATGATGTAATATCAAAAAAATACATTAATGCTTCCAACTAGTTCATGATACAAGATATGAGCTTGATTACAAAAAGAGGATGAACACACGTAGCTATTTACAAATGGATATGGAAAGTTATGGAAATGTAAACTTCTAAAAAAAGGGATACGAACTTGATGATGATTCATTCTCGAAAGCGTGGACTGAAACTAACTTGGGACAGGATTTTACACTTCTTACGGGACCATCTATATGGTCTTGACCCTTCTATATGGTATTTGACATGTTTGGTTTCTAGATCTATGAATTTACGAGATTGTCCCTTGCTTCAAAATGTATGTCTCGTCAAACCCTAGTTTTCATTCATGATTTAAAGATCTTTGAATATTATAAACATGATATAAAACCAAAGACATGGATAGGAAACCCTAAAAAATAAGCATTAATTGGGTTGTGGGAACCCTTGTGCATCACCGACACTAGTGTTACTACAAAGAGGCCTCAAATTGTACATTATTATCCACCTAGAATGTGATATCTAAATGAATGCAACTAGATTTGGAAACCTCTTTGACAATGCTTGAGTTGAGTTTGGATCTTACTAAAATACTTGGAGAAGGGATGTTTGAGTGCTTGTAGATGAGAGAGACTGATGTCTTGACCTAGTAAGAATATTTAGACCTATAGAGATTGCTACCCTTATGACTATAGATGTTCCATTTTGAGATTTAGGGATCCTTGCATGCCTTTTGCAAGTGTTGAAAGTGAGTGTATCGGTGTGTTGACATATGATTTATAGGTTAACATATGAGGTAGTGCTAACTTGATTATATAGGGTTATGAAGATGAATTATAAAAGAAAGGATGACCCAAAGGGAGTAAAGGACATATTGAAGAATTTGGAATTGAAAGAAAATATGGAGGATATGCCGGTGTGAAACTGTAAAGATAGGTCAGTGAAGAGCTGTATGACCTTGAACAAGGATGGAAAACATGTCTAATGAAGTTTACATCCTATCATGATGCCTTAGTATATGGGTTTTTGTATTGTATTCTTAGAATGTGTTGGTGTATTAGTGTGCATGGATAAAAATTCTAGAAAAGAGACCTCATAATGTACTCACTGAGAATGAAAATGTTGTATTTATATTATAGCGAGTGCATTCTCAAAACCAATAATGTCAAAGAGTAAATTACAAAATTTGAGTGTCTACCGTAACACTCATAATACCTAAGATAAGTAGGAAAGATCTGAGAGTGGAGATAGAAATGATCAAGAGAGAAAATTGTGAAATCCAAGAGATGTGGAAGATAATTAAGTAGGGATGGAATAAGGGAATGTTCTTAAACCCTAATTTTTATCTTAATAATAGTTTGTTTGAAGATAGATGGAGAAAATGATATAAAGATGATGGGAGAGACTTAAAATCGAGATTGTTCATCAATGGGATAAAATTATGTAAAAGGGAGAAAAAATGGGTGTTTTTTTTTACTAAGGGCAAATAGTTTTGAAGGGAATATACCCTCAGATACAAAAGGGCTCAAAAGCCAGATAGAAAAGAAGAGAGAAGTAGCCCAGAGAGGGGCAAAACAGTCAACCAAGAAGGCTCAACTGCCAGATATTACAATATAGGTGAAAAGTGGATCAAAACGTATAGAGATCCAGATCTAAGAAGACAAGATAAAAAAGAAACCAAAAGAGAAACAAAATAACGAGCTCGCAAAAATAGCTCCAGAACCGCCAGAGGACAGCCGTAACGCAGCCAAAAATAGCAAAGACTGCTTGACTGTTACTTGATGGCTCTGTCAATCTTGGTCTTGATGGCCTACAGTGACATGAAAAAGGCAATGGCAGTGGCCTGAGAGGGGTCCTTCATGTCTTCTTGGGAGATTGCAATGTCCCTATTCTCTTTAGGGCCCCATATGTCTTCATTGATTCCACTTAAACTGCAAACACTGTGGACATGTTGTTCAATGAAGTTATAAATGCTTTTGAGGGTAGATAAAATGCAGTCATTGCGGCTTTTGGCATTCCCCAATTTGCCATCAAGGGATTGCAGTTTCTTGAAGACTTCATCGATAACCCCCTCTTCCTCCTCACTTTGAAAAAATGGGTGTTAGTAAGGAGAAAACAAGTTCTTTACCAAAATAAATACATGGTAATTAGATAACAAGACTAGAAGTTTTATACACTAAGAAACAGAGGAACCCAAATATGTAGGCATAAACAAAGAAAAAATCATGAAGTATAAGGATATCCCATGTCATTTATGATAATATATGATGATAGTATATATGTATTATACCCCCACTATGTATTCCCCATTCCTTAGGACCTCACTTAGGGGCCATAGAACTACTATGAGGATTAGGTATTGGATTAAGAAGGAAAGGGAATTGAATGATTAATATGATACCTCCTACCCCAATAAAAAAATACCATGCCGAAAAGGATCTCGATCCTTACAATGAGGCAAACTATGGAGTTTGAGATTTCAACTAGAATAGTAGATGCATGGAAAATTCTAGTGGAAAAGTTTTACTAATTCATGAATATTTAGATTTTTGAAATCTACATTTGGTGATTTGCAGGAGTAATCTTGAGCACCGTTTCACTTAAAATATCGGGGTGCAAGTTAATTTTTTTGGGTCAACACACCTTGAGTTTAAAATAAATTTCACACTTATGAATGTATATCATCATTTCCTTGAAACTCAAACAGACACATTCGCCAAGATATACCTATTTAAATCTGAACATATTTCAACCACTCCCTTACATAATAGCCGTGTGTACGTGCCATTAAAATTATCCTTGTACTTGCATGCAAAGTGCCATAATCCTATACTATAGAGTTTTGACACGAGACGCACAACTACCACATAGACATCTATCTATAGGACAAATGGTCATCTACAATGCATTGCCTTACATTTGTTTGTCTACATAGGAAATGTTCATCACCAACCTCACCGCTTTTGAAACCAACAATAGGATTTTCACATCCGTTTGATGAATTTTATAAATCAAATAAAGATTTGATGGCCTCTACTGATAATCAAAAGGTGGCAGGCCAATCATAAAAAGTGAACCTTTTATCTTATTCTAGACAACCAAAAATGGGTTATGTAAATGACATCCATACCAAATAACTAAATAATTAAATATTTTTATTTATTCTCAGTTTGATAGTAATGTTAAATAATTATTCATTATACCAAAACCCTTTTACATGCAAAACCCACTGATATTTATATTCCACATGAAATAATTAATCACGATAACTTGTCACCACTTCAAAATATTACTGATGATGATATGCCTCCACTTGAGGAAAATCCTTAATATGCGCCTTCATTGGAATACATTTGCGATTATGATATGCAATAATTAGAAGAAATTTCTTGTCATTAAACACCAAATACAATTGGAAATTATACTCTTAATTCCATGCCAAGGAATAGGATACTAAAGGACATTCGATGATAAGATACAACTAACACAAGATATTTATACACATCAAAAACATAATTCAATTGAAAATGAAACCTAAAAATTTGTGTGAAGAAAGAGAAGTAGATGGACAATTGGAAAGTATATTAAGTTGAAATATGAAACTAAATATCCATTCATTAAACCAATAGAGCTAGAAAATGGTAATGATACTCCAAAAATGTAAATGTGCAATTTGTAGCTGGAAACTTAGAAAGGAACACAAAATGCAACTCAAGTTAGACATAATTGAGAAACATTGTGGTAAAATATATGTATCAATTAAGTAAAAAGATGGACAAATAAAACAAACACATAGATGGAAAAATGTAAAAGAATGCATGCATGTAAGATATGTAACAGAGTATGAAAATGATCATAAACATCTACAACATCTTGTTGAGAAAGGAAGAACAATTACAACTCAATTAGGAAAAGTTTATTCAGTTTGATCTATGTGCCAAAAATATATAGTTCTCTACTATTTACCACATTCTAAAAAAGGTAGACATATTTATAGTTTTCTCGATTATAAGTTATTGTTTCAATAGAATGGATTTCCTAATATTCCACAATCACATTGGTTAGATAACAATGCTTGGGAAATGGAAAAATGTCTAGCGATGATTGAGAAGGAGGATTTGAAAGAAAAAGTAAAAATGCATGGTTTATCTCACTTTCCATTGATGATGTCACAATAATTGACAACACATCATGGGTTTGCATTCATGTTTATAATTTTGAGAACCATTTAAGGCAACCTCATTTATTAACAATCCATAAAATGGTATAAAATTACAATGTTGAGAACCTTTACAAGTTGGTTATTTCAAATTTGAGGGATATAATTGGGATGGATGATTATGCTATAGCTACTAAGTTGGCTTGTGTTGGTACTAAAAGTGCATCGGTAATGCACGGGCTAATAAATGGTATTTACGTTTGACTACAAACCATAGTTTCCCCACATATGATTCCAATTCATTGTATGGATCATAGACTGAATATTGCATACAAAATTGTTAGTACATTTGAAAAATCCAAAAAGTGGAAGATATTATTCATGAATTACATGCATATATGTCTAGTAGTCCGAAAATATTTGTAGAGTTCAAAAAAATTCAATTAGAGTGACATATGGTAAAAAGATTCTAAAAAATGTGTTGGCATGTGGTCATAATAGGTGTTGTCATTAATGAAAACCAAATTAATGAAAAATTGAATGTTGCATTGAAGTCATATGAGGTTGTTCATAGTGCTAACATGATGTATATCAATTGATATAGTGGGATTACGTGAGGTATACTTGCTCTAGCAAGCTCATATAGGAGCCTAGGAAATGTAGATTGGAAGTGTGAAATTCTTGGATGCTTGGGAAGCATGTTGAAATTATGTATAACATGTTTTGAGGGTGTTTGAGTATGCACATCAATGTCATAGTACATGAACAAGTGGTTCTCTATGTTACAGTGCTCATTGGGAGTAGGTATGACAACTTGGAGGTGTGACAATGTGGCTTGGAGATATATGAGATAATGGAAGCTTGAATTTAGGTATATCATGATTTATTAGGTATGTTTGGGTAATTTTTAGAGGTTTTATGATCAGTTATTGCATTATTTTAGTTGACCCTAGTTCTTACAATGAGGAACAAACATGCAAAGCATAGGTAAGTCTTAGTGACTGGAGATATTGAGGAATGGAATTGAAATTATGATTATTGGAGATGTTAGAGGGATGAGTGATGATTATTTGATAAAAATTTCAGGTTCCCATGATGTGTATTTTTCCAGATATGACTAATTTTGTGAGACATGGTGAAAATCAAGTCATTTTCCAACTCAAAGTTGAACTTCGAGATGCTTGTTGTGGAAAGTGTGATTTGCATGGGATATTTTACCTTCAAGGGATGATTATATGGTGAATTTATAATGTTTCAAAAAATAACCAAGTCATTTTATCACCACGTTTTTATGAACTAATGTTAAGAAGGTAAAGTGGTTTAAAACCGTAGTTAAACCCTAGCTAGGAACAAGGTTTACGAGGAATGAAGTATAGTGACCCAATTTTTATTGGTTCATCAGAAGTGATGATTTTATTTTTTAGATGACTCTTTTATATTTCCATAAATGTATGGTTGAGGTCATGGTCATGAATGGGTCCCACCTAAAAATAGAAGTTTATGAAAAAGAAGGTTTTAGGACAAGATGATCCAAATGAGTAACACGAAAAATTGATGACAAATGATTAATGGGATTTAATATTTATGTCAATGGAGGTTTTAGAAAATTTTAATGAAGGTACATGGTTTTTTGAGGTCCAAAAAGTTGATTAGTCGAAAAAAGCGATTTGGGGTCTCAAATAGCAGTGCTTAGTAAAATGAGCATAACTTGAGCTAAAGGTGGAGTTTGAAGGTTATTAAATTTGAATTTGAAGGAGGATTAAAATTTATTTAAATTTATATTATTTTTTCCTAATGATGAGATTATTTGACAGAGTTTCCAAGGCATTCTTTTGATAGGACATTTTTGATAGTTTAAGACAACATGTGTTCTGGTGAAAGTTTGATGTTGTTTGAGGAATGATAGTGATTAGGTGATGCTCTATATCACCTGGAATATGAATAGGGATGATTTTTTCATCCAATTAATCCATTTTTGGTCTTTAATGTATGTAAATTTTTTTTATGAGCTAAACTTTGGAAATATATGTTTTGGCGAGTTGATCTGGTGAAGGAAAAAACATATGTAGTTTGAAGAGATGGATGTTTAATGGATTACAAATTTATTATAAGTGTTATAGAGGTTATTAAGTTTCCCTAATTTTTTATATGAAATGGTTTTACATTTTTAAGCGTTTTGGTTATTAAATGAAGTTTCCATGGTCTTTGAAGGGTGCATGAAACAATTGTTCTAAGAATGTAAAGGAACCTGGGCTCGATAAATGAAATAATTTGATTGGTTAATTTTAATTGTGACCATTTATTAATGTTAAATGATATTTTAATAATGAGCAATGAGTTTTGGGTTATGAATAAGTATAATTTTTATGTAAGGGAAATTTTAAGATTGTGCCCATGGGGTTTGAGCCATTTTCGCTTATGTAATGAGGTTTTTAGCTAGGCCGACCTAATTGGGTCATATGTAACTATTGTAATGATGTTATTTGAATGAAATGAATGTTTATGGGTTGAATTTTTCACAAGGGACCAACCTCATTTGGGTTGGAAGAAATAAAATCATAGTTAAGTGCTTGTTTGGTTCATTTTTGAACTAGTTCTCCTAGAGGAGGAAGTGTGACCTAGAGTAAGATATATTGAAGGTATGAGATCATGATTCAAAGGATGAGGAAGATAATGATAGGTTTAGGAATGTTTTAAGACATGAGAGCAAGAGGATAGAGCAAAGACAAGTGAAGAAAGAACAAAAATATGAGAGATTGAAGACCTAGTATGTGAGCTAGGGTTTGTGAGCTGAATTAGTGATCTCAATCAGTTGTGGCAGAAAAAAATAAGATATAAAATATCTTCATTTGGCTGAGTTTTTCTTGGTCATATTTAGGTGGTTGTATCCTCCTTGTGGAGTTGGTTTTGACTAAATTAGTGGGTGGTGCTCCTTGTAGGGTTGGTGCTCTACTAAACTAGGGGTTGGTGCTCCTTGTGAAGTTGGTGATTCACTAAATCAATTTTATTTGAGTAATATAAGCATATTTTCTATGGTTTTCTTCCCCATGAGTGTTTCCAACTTATATATTGTGTCTATGTGCCTCTTCTCATGTGTTATGGTTGTTTTGATGTTTTGTGCACACTAAACTAATAATGGTTGGATGTATGTGATTGATTGAATGTTAATGGTTGTTGATATTAATGGTTAATTGAATAAAAATTGAAGGAATGATTCTCCCCCATCTTAATCCATTGTGCTTCCAAAAATTGGTATCATAGCATGTCTTTGTGAAGCAAGTTTAACAGCTTGAAGGAGATCATTTGAAACACCAACAATGGGTAATCCTATAGAAATTGAGGCTATATTGAGAAGAAGGAATGAAATAGATCAGTCATGTATTGAGGGCTATCAAATTCAGGTCAAGGATATGGAGACAAAGCATAATCAAGCCATTATGGATTTGAAATCTCAATTGGAAAGTGTGTCTAAAACCCTAAGGGTCAAAGAGGAAGAATGTACTCAACTAAAATCATAGGTTTCTTTGATCAATGAAAACTCAAGACTAAGGAGGATGAGTGCATCAAGTATGAAATGGGCATGAAATATCTACATTCAAGACTTGATCTAGTTTTAAGAAAATTGAAAATGTTTGAGAAAAGTGCAAATGACCTAGATAATCTTCTTATCCAACAAAGACCAATAGGTGATAAGGCTGGTTTGGGACTCAAGGAAGACCTTAAGGACAATGAAATGAGGCAAGAGGACATGGTTTCAAGCAAGGAATATGGTGAACCAAGTACCAAGGAAGAAAATAAGGTGACTCACTCCAAGGAAAATGAGAAGACCAAGCCTATTAGGCAACCTAATGCATCAAGGTATGAAAGATCATTCAATGGCTATTGTTTCTTATGTCATGTTTTTGGTCATAGAGCTAAACAAGAGAAAAAAAGAGGTGTGTTACAACTATAAAAAAGTTGTTCATGTGGCAAAGAACTGCTTTCAATCTTACTCAGGTCAAATAAGAAGTGATTCAGGCCCTAGAGTGCAAGACTATGGTGTTCAAAGAGCTAGAGTGCATGAAAATGGTCCTAGAAGGACTTGGGAACCTAGAGGAGACCATGGCATGTCTTCAAGTGCAGATGTTGGTGAAAGGAGAAGTGTTTCTTAGTGCTCATATCAGATAAGAAAATATGAAGGAGTTTTGCAAGTACCTAAGAAGGCTTGAGACCTCTTTAAGACCTTCTTTTAGGTCTCCGTGGAACATGTATACATTCACTATGATTCTTGAAGGTATATCAATGCACATGAATCTTCTAGAAGAGGGGGATCTGTCTAAGTCATTGTGTGACTCCTCCACATGGTTAAGGTATGTGTGTTCATTCTTTTCATAGTCTTGTTGGCTCATGGTAATATGTCTTGTAGTATTGATAACAATCTTGGATCTCTGTGTTGTACTTGTAAGAATTTCTTGAGGACTATAATCTTATGGTATGTATTGTTTGTACATGTTTTTGAGTCAAATTTTTATGTCAAAAACATATCATGGTTTGTGGTCCGATTCAAGCTCTATTAAGTTCATTTCGAGTCTATATGTATCTAAGTAAACATTGTCTTGGTTTTTGTGACATAAATGGGTTTGAAAGTTATATTCTCAGTCCTAATTGTATGATAATGGTCATCATTCAAAGGAGTCAAATATGTGTCATCAAGGGTAAAGCATGTCCACTAGAGTTATCTAAATGTCTTGGTCTGTCCTGAGCTTACTAATTGTTCTGTCATGATGCATTCAAATGTATAAATGTGTTCTAAATGTATAATTTGGGATGTCTTAACTGTTGTGGCACAAATATGAAGCTTGTGAGTCAAATAATGTTCTTGTTACGAAAAAGTTACAATATTTCATGTCAAGATGTATTGTCATAGTGTATTAAGTTGAGTTCTTGTGTTTAGTTTCGTGTTAGAGTCTTGTATGTATTTGTAAGGTCTGTCAAGAAGTGTAAAGCCTAAATTGTTACTATCAAGATCTAAACATCATAAAGGAGATAGTCAAGAATATGATGTTAGTTTCAAGTCATGACAAATGAATAGATTTCTTGAATATGTAGTCTCTTCAGAAGTATTCATGCCACTCACTCAAGGTGTTCTAGGTATCTATCTAAAGGTCATTAATGGAGATACATGTTATTGTCAAGTGTCGTTACGAGCATGTGATTCAAGTTTATAGTCATGATAAAAAGGTACTATACATTTGTACATGAGTTCAAGGTCTTGTGATCTGCAAAAGGGTTAGTATTTTAATCTATATGATCTTGTAAGCTATTATGAATTATCTTTCTATGTTCAAGGATGAAAATACAAGTGGTAAGAAATCTTAGTTTGCTTCAAAGAGGTAAAAATATGCATATGGAAGTGCACAATGCTTGAATACCTTAAGAAAAGTCTAAGGAGCTATGATAAAACTAGGAAAGGTTGATTTATCCTTAAAATAAGGGTCCAAGTGTGAGTATATGGTAGCATGGAGTTTGTCTAATCCTTCAAATGGTGTCAAGAGGTGATCTTGTAAAACAAGGTAAAAGTTTGCATATAAGAGATGTTTCTACATTATCAAAGACAAGTGGCTACATGTGTGCTTCATGAAAGGTCCAAAATGGAATTAAAACACCACATTGGTCTCAAACGCATCCTATAGGTATGAAAAATTATTCTCGGTGTCTTTAAAAAGGTGGTTTTGTATTAAAAAGTGATGCTATAGGTTTTTTCTACATGACAATAGTCAAGTTGATTGTGAAAGGAAAAATTTAGTGCTACAAATGTGATGGGACTTATCGGGTAAGTATTGATTCGTATCATTGACTCGGTTAGAGGTGAGAAATATTACAAGTTTGTAAGTATCTTCTGTGGACAAGAGTGTTATTTGTGTATCTTGAGATGTCTTAGGGAAGTAGATGGGTTTGATGATTGAAATAAACAAATATAAGATTTGTTATAACTAGATACAAATGAAGAAAATGTTTGAATTTTGAAACCATAAAAAGTGAATACCTACAAATACAGGTATGCAAATGATCCTAAAATGTGAATCAAAGGTCTGTAGGAGATGTTATGAAGGCGCAAGTGGAAGGAGACATTTAATCTCTCACAGTTCAAGCCAAAATGAATAATATAATTCATGTTTTTAAGTCCAATAACATGTAATATGAAACCAAATGAAGATTATCGGTGTGCATGATAGTTAAGGTGTTCTATTAAGCCCGTGATAGCATGATTTAAAATGTGTTCTTAGATGAAATAATATTAAGGCTGTAAGAGTAAGTTGCATCATGACACCTTGTGATAAGAGTAAGTCACATCTAATTACAGGCTTAGAGATGGTCCGTGAGTGCTCAAAATCTCTATGCTTATTTTACATATGTGAAATTGATACAAATAATTCCCTAAAAGGAGAAAAAATATCCCTTCTTATGCATATGTTTAGAATAAGTGATGATTGGTTGAAGTATTTACCTATGTGCAAATTGACTTATACATTAATGGATAAGATGTGCAAGAAATTGATAGCTAAACAGTCAGTTTTGTTCACCGACGGAGTTCATAAGGTAGAGTATGTTAACTCTTTAGGCTACTAGAAACATATATAAGCATGAAACAAATGGAAAGTTGTCTTGAGATCATCAAGGATGAAGAGTATTAAATATGCCCTTAAATAAACCTCATAAGTAAGAAGAATCCCCGATGTAAGGAAGTTCATGATTATACCGATAACAAAGATTGCTACAGTCTAGGAATGATCCACGAAGCTTGTGTGAAAAACAAGATTTTGAGTTGCTCTTAGAGGTAGGGGATCTTTCTAGGAACCCCAAAGATGGTATGCATAAGTGACTATAAGAATCAATAAGTGTATGTTTAATATTTCTCCTACAGTCCTAAAATGCTTTGCTACTGTGCTTAAATTGCTCCTACATGTATGTATATGTTGTTCAAGGTGTGTATGAGATCAAAATGACAGGGGAGCTTGTGAATAGGGATTTTAAAGGTGAATTGAAGATTATAAAGGCATTTGAGGTATGTTATGGAATTTATATTAGTGTTTTGTTTCTTAAATGCATATAGGCATTCAAATATGACCGTGGAAGATCGAAAATGTTGTTTTGGACCTTGAGAAAGTTGTAAAGTTAATTTCAAGGCATGATAGCAAGGCTAGTAGCTCTAATTTATACACTTGAGCTAGAAATAGAGGTATTGTGTCCAAGGGAGTGCTATTTGGTTGATTCAAATCTTGGTTGACCTGTGGTTGCATGTTGAAATTGGTCAAATTTTCTCTAAGAAGTCAGTTTTGGACTCATAGTGTTGCTTTTGGTATGAAGAGTAAGAATATGCCTTGTATTGCATGGTTTTTTCCTAGATAAGTTGGATTTTTGTCAAAGAAGGTGGAAAATTGGTATGGAAAGGGGATTCATGTCATTGTTGGCATGCTAAATGTGTTGATACCCCTATTTCAAGTCCACTATAATGCCCTCAAAAAGCTCAAAATAGAGTTATAGGTGAAAATGTGCTTGTTTGCATGCCAAAAAGGTAGAACGTGTTGTTTTTTCTCCTAAAAAGGTGAGATCATGATTATTTCATGATTTTTGATGATGTTCAAATGTTATGGATGCTCTACCTAGGGGAGCATGGTGCTTGCATGCCTAAAATGAAAGCAAGAATCAAATTTTGAGCAAAAATCAAGAGATAGAGTCACTTTGAGACCTTTGGTTGATGTTTCCAACCAAAGCATGAAGGTATGAAGTTGAAGAAGGTAATGAAGGTAATCTACATGTATGAATTTGTAATTAATGTAAAAAGGGGAGAAGTTTAGGGTGTTTTCCATCAATGACAAAGGGGGAGATTGTTGGCATGTGGTCCTAATAGGTGTTGTAATTGATGCAAAACCACATTAATGAAAAAGTGAATGTTGCATTAAGGTCATATGAGGTTGTTCATAGTGATAACATAGCCATAACTTTGTTAAGTATGCACATTTTACTAAGAATGGATTTATAGTATTATGATTTTTGGTTTTATAATTGTTGAAATTGGATTCCTAAATTTCCATTATTAGTTTTTATCTAGTGTGATATCAGATTCCAATATGTTTATTATTGGAATTTAATTAGTGTAATATCAGATTCCAATATTTACACTATGCCATACAAGTATGTTCCTAATTCTATATTGAGTTTATGAGAATGGGAATATGCCCATTCTCAACACACTCATAGTACAACTATGTTCCTAATTATTTTTATGTGTATCTGCTTTATCTCAATTATTTTTCTATGATTCCTATATGAGGAATTTTGATCCCTTATGAATATTAAAACAATGTGATATGGGTACATGTTGTATGAAATAAGAAGCAACTATTGAGTCTATGAGAATGGACATATGTCCATTCTCATCACACTCATGGTACAAGTATGTTCCTAATTATTTTTATGTGTATCAACTTTATATCTATTCTTCTTCTATAATTCATATATGAGGGATTTTGACTTATGCACATAGCTTTAGGAAAATACCATATAATTTTGTGGTTGTAATGAATGCGTAAATCAAGACTAATTCCTAGAAAAATCCAAAGCATTAATATTTGAAATGAATTCCTTGTAAATCACATCCAACTCCCTTTAAATCACAAGATCCAACTCCCTGTAAACTTACTTAGAGCATAATTAAGGATTTTTTCAAATTAAATTAATTACATGGTGGAAATCATATTATTAATAATACATTAATAAGATTCAAGAGTTCCATAAGCAACACAATGTTTTATAGAATTATATTATGGAAAAATATTTCAAAGTAATATAATACTCAGTATTTCATTTAATTATCAAATAATAGTACAACTGTAAACTTTTATAGGACCAAGGTTTAGAATTTTTTTAAACCCACATCCCAGGCCAAGATGATTTCACATACAAATTTATGAACTTCAATAGTTTCTCCAAGTCAACATTCCTTATCCTGTTCAAGTAGTTCAAGGTATGATTTAATGGCCACATGTCCTTTATCGGGTATTTTTATGGATCCACTTTGCCAATTTTTGTTTGGTGTCCATGCCTAGATGATGCTATCCACATCAATATTTGCTTTAGGTTCATTTGAGATGGTCCAATTTTTATTTGGCTTTAAACAATCGATACAATGTTGTACCTTCTCCTCTCCCTGTAAGTTTCCAATATTGAACTCTCAACTTTTTAATTACACCATTACCTTCTTGTTGAAGGAAGATATATCCATCTACTCTCCCCATCCATATCTTTTCATTATTATTTCCTAGCCATATAATTAGCATTTGTCCCTTGAAAACATCCTTCAACGAATTGAATTATTGGTTAGATATTCCATAAATAGGCCCAATGTAAATATCATTATTACTTGGGATATGTTGACTAATGTAGTATTATTTGTGAATATGTGTGGATCCTATTATTTGGTCATATATGTCTTTCTCCTGTACTATTTTTGGCCAAAAACAAGCATCTGACCTCTGCTACAATTTACAAATGGTCTATCCAAAACACGTAAAACATTTTCCCAATACACAATCTTGAAGCCAATAGTCACTACCTTATCCTGTTGCACTTTTCCCCCAATGCTCAATATATGCTTTTATTCCCTTTTTAGATCTTCCATTTCTTTGAGTTCCTTGAAAGGTGCCAAAGGAGGTTGCCCTTCCAGAAAGCTTGGTTCACCATTATCCTTTGTATGTCATATATGGATAGAACAAGACCATTGTTAATCCTTTAATGTTTATTTGTACTCCATCACTGGTATGCCATCCACAACATGGAATATGAACAACTTCGGTTTGCTAATACCCACTATCTTATGGTTTCCATCCAACAAGAATGGCTCCACAAAGTCCTTGAAGTTGTACACTTCCTCAATAAGATAATGAGTGAATGTAATTGACCATTTTGGCATATTATGTAAGATTACATGATATGTGGCAAATAAAATGTGTCTATTTTATGTAATGATGTAACTAATCTTCCAAAAGTACCATCTATATCCTCATGGGTGTGTCCCACTCGAAGGAAGCTTACATACGTAATGTTGAATAAATTTTTTGCCGCCCAACTTTGATACAAATGTAAATAATGTATGATTATTGTTATCACTTGAAGCATTATCCAATTACAAGTAGAGGATCAGTGGTTTCTTTATGAAAGAAGTATTCACGCTAGCAACACTAATTGATTTTGAATGGTCAAATATTTCTTTATACCTTTTACATTTTTCATGCACATCATTTTGTAATAATGCATCATGCAATGGCTGTTTGGATGATCCACAATGATACAAAAAAACTCCATACTCATAAATTATAGGTTCTTCAAGATTCCTGAGACACAAAGCTAATGATGTGACTATATAGTTTGCTCCACATTCAACAAATGACAGGACAAAATGGTCAAAACCCCTATCTTGTGTCCATGTGTGAGCATACAAGTCAAAGTAACTGGTAGGTTCATTACATTACTTATTGAATTTTATTTTTACCCATCTTTAGTATGGATGATTTCATTTTATCTATTTTATCATGCACAATGATCAATAATCCATGAGGTTGTTCTTCTGACTGCAATATGTGGGAATAGTAAGTTGCACAATAAATTTGAATATATTCATTGTGTCATGTTTGTTCCTCCTCAATCTTTGTGAGTGCTTTTGGGCATGTGGTGGATCTATGTTTGTTGAAAAAATCTATGCACTCATCACACTTGGAAAATAAATTATTTTTGTAATGGAAACATGTGGAAATTTTTGTTCATTATGTTGTTGAAGCTTGACTATGACACCTGAGGAAGTTTCAAGAATTCAATCTCCTCATTGCATTTTTTCGCAGTATATTTTGGGTATAGAATGAAGGAAGAAACCTTTGGGGAATTTTACTACATCATGTCCTATAGATCGAGTCAGATGCGGAGAGATATGTAAATTTCTCTAAACAATTGTTACTATGTAGACAATTGTTGCAGGTGTTTGACCTTTGTTTCTCTTTTCCAGTGTTTCCATTCACTGCAAGCCTATTTCCACTTATCCATTCAAATTTATGTTTATAGAAGGAACTCCTTGGGTACCCATATACTTTGTGCCATGAATTTTGAAAAAATCCATCCCATCAAATTTCATTTTATGTATCTCCATAGTTTTCTTACCAACATTGAAGATGGCATTTGTTGTTAATGCATCAAACACAAATTATTTTCTGTCAACTTCATTCAAGGCTCTAGTTGTGCGCCAAAAATTTTGAATTCTAACTGAAGAAAGAGGTAATTTTTGGAGACAATTATATTTGCAATAACTAAAATCCACATTTTCCACTTCTTCTAAAAATATTGACCATTTTATATCCTCATCAAAATTTTGATTTGATGGATTGGCTTGAGGGTATCCAACTTCAGACATTTTGTAGCATTATAAGATCTTTTTATCACTCTATTGGATTGATTTTGATTAGTGGAATCATATGAAATTAGATAAACAAACTAAGGTTATCACTCTTCTAATTCATCCCACATGATGACCTCAACCTCCTTTAGGACTTCTTTGAATCTAATATCCATATGAGAACTGTTTATGTCAGCCAATTGCCTAGCAGACCATTGTATGAGAGATCCTTCAGATAGGAAACATCCTTTGCAAGGAGGGTTGAATACTCTATCAATATGCACACCAAAGCTATTGGCATCTAATCTATTAAAATGTACCATGTCTCCTTCAACTATGTTTGTAATTGTTCCCTCTGCTACAAATTTACACTCAATCGAGCAGTAATGGATTAATTTTGTAACAACTCCCTTGAACTTCAAATTGTGTTGATCACTGTGTACAAGGTGCAGACCAACCATTTGAGTACCCCCTTCCTTAATCATAAGGGAAGTTATTGTTTCTTTGAAAATCAAATGTTTTATTGGCCAAATAATTGTTTTATTAGGTTCTAGCGAGTCTGAGCATTTTGAACACATATTTACCACATTCTCTATGCATACACAAAAATTCAAAGGACCCAACCTCTCTCCATAAATTTCATGAACTTATAACACATGAGTTATATAACCCATGGCTATGTCATCGTCTTTGCTACAAGATTTGTGTTTGAGAATGACATTGTCTATGACAAAATATTTTCTATATTTAGGACCTATATTGATGGTGCTTTCATTGTCATCACTAGAATCTCCATCACTCTTTGAATTGTAATCCTTTAAAACACTACAAATTTTTTCACTTCCCAAATTAGGCGAGAATGAATGAATCTGCATGCTTTGACAATTAACTCTCTTCCCAAGCAATGTAGTATCCTTTATTCCGACATCTGCCAAGGTTTCAAATTCATCAACTAAGAAAGGAAATTTTACTGTCCCATCAAATATTGTGTTAACATTGACAACAAAAATCCTCTTCCCACATCTTTGCAATGTAGTGTCTTCCTACTTGGATATAATCTTCCCTCTGCAACTTTGGTTCCTTTTGAAAACAAGTCCACATGATCATCCTCTACAAACGCAAAATCCCTTGTCTGTAACAACATAAAATACAAAGTTTGTGAGATGATGGAAAATCTATTAAACCATTACATAAAATAAATTAAAAATTATCATGTATGTACAACTGTAAGTATATTGAATACACATAACACATGAGCTACAAACTTCTATAATTTAGTAAGGTTTGGAAATACTTCAAAATTATACATATAATTAAAATTGACATGAATATATTTATAACATGATTTCCAAACTATGATTGAACTTGACTCATTTGAATTTAATTGATGATAAATAGATAGGTGAGGTTGAATTTAAATGATGGAAAAAATAGAGGTTAAATAAAATTTAACTAGAAACTTGATTGCGAACCGCTTCATCCAAATATCTTTATCATACTAACATAACATATATTAATTTTACAAGAATTATTCATACTTCCCATATTCACTGACTATGAGAATGGGCATTTGTCCATTTTAAAAATTATCATAAAAGGATCTAATTGTCATTCATTCTTTATGTTTCGCGTAGGAGAATTTGTGTTTCTTTCTATATTTAGTTTATGAGGATGGGCATATGCCCATTCTCATCACAATGATAAAAATATTTGTTTGTATGAGAAATGGCATATCCCCATTCTCATCACAATGATAAAAATATTTTTTGTATGAGAAATGGCATATCCCCATTCTCATCACAATAATAAAATTATTTGTTTGTATGAGAATGGGCATATGCCTATTCTAACCCTTCTAACTTATTGAAGCAATATTGAACTTAATCATTTTAATATCACTATAAAGGATGTGAGAATGGGAAACTTTCCATTCCGAACAAATTAAATATTACCTCTATTTTTTTCTATGATTCTTATATGAGAATGGGCATATGCCCATTCAATACAACATAAAAATGTTTGTTTGTATGAGAATAGACATATGCCCATTCTGTCTATGTGTATTGCCTCAAGATAATACCTCTATTTTTCTTCTATGATTCTTATATGAGAATGGGCATATGCCCATTCAATATAAGATAAAAAGTTTGTTTGTACGAGAATGGACATATTCCCATTCTGTCTATGTGTATTGCCTCAAGATAATAATATTTTTTTTCTCAAAAAGGAATAAAAACTAATTCCACTAAATGTTATTCCAAGGTACTATCTCATTATTTAGAACATCTAATATTAACCTTTGATGTGATTACTATAAGTTATATAGTTTTTATCAATTTCACAACCATATTATAGTATCAGTGATTTTAACACAAACATGTATGGGAGATGTAATTATTTTCAAGTACATTCAAGATATTTATAATGAAACTTGATAAATATTGAAGATACCTATCGAAATATATTAAAAAATACAACTCAAGGTTAAATGTGACGAAAAATCCAAATAAGCAAAAAACTTAGATATCATAAAATATGGTATTAATACCAAATAATAGGATTGTCCTTTGTAACCAATGAATAAATAATAATATATGTTTTGGATCAATCTGCTCCATCCCCTCTTTCTATTTAAGCCAAAATTCCCCTATAAAGTGCGCGGGGAGTGCTTATAGCAAGTAAACGAGTCAACATTTGAGTGATTTTGTGAAAAACAATGTGTCATATATAGTTTCCTAACTATCCCCTCTCTAATACAAATTAGTACAATTAATTTCAAATGCAAAAAAATAACTTAAAACATGGCTATGATAATGTTTAAAAATTATATTTTATTTTAAATGTAAATAACCTAAATTTAACTATGATAAAGTTTAAAATTTACATTTTTTTATATGCAATAAACCTAGAACATGGCTATGATTTTTTTTCAAAATTTAAATTTTATTTTAAGTGCAATTATTAAACCTAAATCATGGCTACCATATTTTTTAATATTTATATTATTTTTGACCATGGAATAACGAGTCCATTAATTTGCAAATAAATTATTTTCCACCATTATTTTTATTAATTGAAAGTACTTGTTTTTTATTAATTGAAGGGTACTTGTTTGTCAAACACATCTTTGACCACCCGTTGGAGGGAAATTTGGAGAAATTAATGGAAATTAATTCACACCACTCCATGGCACTGTAGAGAGAATGATGACGGTTATTATTTTTGATGATGGGATAGGTCTTGGGAATTACAAGGTTTATCGCAGTCTCAGTAAGCTATCTCTTTCTTGTTCATCCTTTCCGCTTTCTTTTTCATCCAATTTATGATTTTTTTGTTTGTCCTTCCGTTTGGGCTGCCCATTTCGTTAGACTATTTTTCCCTATGAAGCAAAAGATTTGAAGAATATTTCTAAGATATTGTTCGTCCTCTTCGCTAAATTTTTGTTGACCCTTACTACTTTGGGCTCCCTCAGTTTCGTAAGACCGTTTCGAGCATGTGACACACAATATTTGAAGAAAATTTGAGGCATGAATTATTCTAACTCTTCTCTGTTGAATTATTATGAGATGAAGAGTATCATTTGGTTTTCTTTCCCTTATATTCTGTTTTGGGTTTAAAGATAATGCCCTTTATTTATCTTTTGTATTTTTTGATCTAGGTATTAAGAATATCACTTCAATGTTTTGAAAGACATGCGTAGTTGTTAACCAAATCGTAGTTTGCTAATACATGGAGTTATATGTTATGATTTTACCAAACTACTAAGTGGTCTTACCATCTAAGCAGCATTACTTTTTTTTCCAAGCTGTGTTGGTTTTCTTTCCCTTATATTCCCTTTTGGGTTTAAAGATAATGCCCTTTATTTATCTTTTGTATTTTTTGATCTGGGTATTAAGAATATCACTTCAATGTTTTGAAAGACATGTGTAGTTGTTAACCAAATTGTAGTTGCTAATACGGGAGTTATCTGTTATGATTTTACTAAAATCTTGAGTGGTGTTACCATCTCAGGCGGTATTAATTTTTTCCGAGTGTGCGGGTGAGTTCGCAGATGAGAATGTTTCATTATTAGAAGATGAGTTTACTTTTTATAGTGAAGAATTTTTTTACTTCTTTTTAAATTGAAGATAAGTTTCAGAGATACTTCTAACTCTTATATGTTGATTTATTATGAGATGAATAATATCATCCTACTTTCTTTCTCTTGTATTCTGATTTGGGTATAAAGATAATGTCATATTTTTGATCTTTTGTATTATTGATATGTGTTTTAAGAATATCACTTCAATATTTGAAAGACTTGCATAGTATTATCCTCCATAGTTATAAAAGGATGCCTCTAAATATGACCATTTCTTGCATGTTTCAGAGTCTGAACAATATCATTCCCTTGAAAAAAATATTTTTGATTCTAGAAAAACCACTTCCAATCCTTCATGCTAAGACAGGGAGTTAATTGTTTTGTTATTACCAAAGTACAATGTGGGGTTACCACCTAGGTAGCGTTACTTATTTTTCGAGCTAGGTGGCCTCGTTGACATAGGCCAAGATGGGAAAGTGAGTTGTGTAGGATGAGTTGTGTGAGTGAGCCAACTCACCGAGATCGGTGGGCGAGCTAACTCATCGATCTTGACGGGTGAGTTGACATTCCGAGATGGGCGGGTGAGATGATCTGTTGAGTTGGTGGTTATGCTATCCTGTTGAGCTATCCTGGTCAAGATGATCTCCGAGTTGAGTGGGTGAGATGACCTACCAAGCTAGGTGTGTAAGTTGAATTCCCAAATTGGGATGGGGGCTCACTTACCGAGTTGGGTGGGCTAGTTGACCTGCCAAGCTGGGAAGGAAAGGTTTACCTACTGAGCTGGTGGGCGAGCACACTACGAAGCTAAAAAATATTGAAATTCATCATTGCCATATAGGGATTAAAATGATTAAGTTCAATTATGTATCTAATGAGAAAATGTTTGTTCTCAAAATTGGAATCATAAAAGAAGAACAAAGATAAAATCTAGCTTGTTTTATAATGGACAGTTGCCCATTCTCACAACCCTCATAGAGTTATTGAAAAAATTAAGTTCAATATTATTTGTATTACAATGATTAGAATTGACATACACCCATTCTCATACAAGCAAGCAATTTTTTTAATCTTCTAGTTTCTTATAGGAATCATTGAAGAAGAATAGAGATTAAATTTAATTTTTTTGAATGGGAAATTGCCTATTCTCATATTTGAATCATATATTAGGAAAAATAGAGAAAATTTAAATTTTTTTAGAATGGGTAGCTCTTCATTATCATTGTCTTCATAGTTATTAAATTAATTAATAATCTCAATTGTGTATTGAACGAGAAAATGCGAGCTCTCATATAGGATTCATAAAAGAAGAATAGAGATAGAATTGAATTATATTTAGAATGGCGAGCTGCCCATTCTCACAGCCTTCAAAGAGTTATTAAAATGATTAAGTTCACTATTGCTTGTATTAAAATAAAAAGAATGGGAGAATTCCATGGAAACATCCTTTAACTGATTTCCTATAATCATGTCTACAGGGAAGGGAACAAGACTGCTATTTACCTTGCAAACAGAGGTTAAAGAGGTTGAACTTTCTATGTCATTATAATGATTGAAAATCATTCTCTGTCATTATTGGGTATGAAGGAAGAGTAAGAAGTAATGAGGAGACATGATAGAGGTTGGATGATATAAGTGCCTTGCATTGGGTTTAGAAAGGACATTCGGTCTAGACAAGGGATTGACAAAGTATGAACATTGTTTTAGAACAAACAAGTAGGTTCAAACTGGGTTTGTTTTATTTCCATTTTAATAGAGAAAAAATGGGTGGTGAATTGGTTCATCTAGAACCTGATTCAACTAATGGGATTAGTAGAAGAGTTTGGATGATGCTGGAAAAGGTAGGTATGTCATCTCTATTTCGAGTTTAAAGGCCACGAAGAAGCCCTGAGAAAGGATTTTGCTACTCATTGGAAGGATGGTTGGACTAGTATCAGGGGTTTTTATATAAAAATTATGTGGATTTTATTGCTATAGTGGTTGGGATGAATAATGAGGGGAGGGAGATTTACAAACCGAAAGAAAAAAATGTGATGAGGAGATGGAAAATTTTTTGGTGGGTAAAGAGAAACTAAGACATCACTATGCAGGTTTTGAGAGAGATTCTTTACCTGATCCTTTCAATGAAATCACCCTACACTTGATGCAATTTATCACCTTGGAGGGTAGGTACAAGGTATTTTATGCCCACCATTTCCCTATGTTAAGTCATATCCGCCATGGTATGCATTATAATTTCCCATTCTTTCTCGTTATTCCCTGCATAATTCAATTAAGAATTTCCAAAAAGGAAATTTGAAAATCCATCTTCATCAGGGATTGATGATGACCTTATTCCGTTTTGGTTCTACAAAGTTTACCAAATCGATAAGTCAAGGGGCTTGTTGAATGATGATGTAAAGTATGTTGAGGATGAGAAGTGTATGGAGTAGGAGGATTATGAGGATTCCTCCTCTTCGGGATCAGATGACATAAAAGAGTCTTTTATGCCATCAATAAACACTTGTAGATGTTATTGGTAATATGGAGAGGGAGGCTTTAGAGGACCTAGATGAATTTTGTAATTTGGTTGAACGAATGAATAAATTGAGGAAGATGAAGGGTATTGATACTATGGATGATGTTTCTATGTCTAATATCAAAGGGGAACCTTCCAAAGGAAAAGAAAATATGGGGTTTGATTGGAGTATGACATTGGACAAAATTTCCCTCAGGGTTCTACAGATGGAAAGGAGTGTTGTTTCCTCGACAAGTCTGGGGTGGACATGATATGTACTTGTATGAAGTATATTGAGGCCTTGAAGAAAATTTTTACTTATCAAAATTCTATCAGAGAGGAATTGTCTGGGATTAAAAATATGGTTATGGATATTCAAAGGAGGCTAGATCAACTAGAGAAGGGAAGAAAAAAGTGTATGCTTAAGCTTTACCTTAGTAGCTCAGAGGAGGACGAGATGGTGAAGGATGATATGAGGGACATTATTGGCAAGGAAGAAAAAAATATGGAATAAGAACTTTATATGAAAATTATAATTTAGAAACTACATTCTTATGCACAAAGTTAGACTCTTATAAAATGATAATATTGAAGTAGTGTTGTTGAGTCTTATGGGTGTCCTTTAAGTTGGAATATAAGTGAAAATTCGATAATAATGTAAGACCTAGGTTATTCAAGTAGCAATATAGTATGAGTGAATATGAGATATATTTTTATAATAATGAAGTAACATTGTTGATGGTTTTGGGTGTCCATCATGTAGCAATCCAACTGAATAGATGTTACATTTGCATTTGGTATTGAAAATATGTTACATTTATTTTTGTATTGAATAGATGTTATATTTTTATTTTGTATAGAATGGGAGTATGTCCTTTGTCATACAGAAAATACAGAGGAAGAAGATGTTGCTTAATATATGAAAATGATAAAAAAATTCTATTATTAAAATGGTTGTAATGATCAAGACCCAATCTTATACAGAAACGTAGAATAAGACTAGATGTTTAGAAGAGGCATATGACCATTATCATATAAGAATCATAGAATGATAATAAAGACACAATTTACTTTATTTTAGATTGAAAATATGTGCAATCCGATAGCCTTACATTATTTTAAAAATGAAGTTGTGCATTCTCACAACCCTTATAGATAGAAAATATTACTAGTGAAAGAAGCTTTACAATGGGCAAAATGCCATTCTCATAGAAACATACAATTTTTTATTTTTGTCATTATTAATATTGTATTATACTAGTTGGACTATCCCTGACAGAGCCAAGTGATGCACTACATACCCTCGAGAGGGATCAATGCTTATATAGTTCTCATCATGCAAAATATTTATATGATTGTAAACATTTTTATAATGGGTTTTGAGAATGGGAAGTGTGTTGGTAAAGGAAATATTGAATGTAAGCATGTTAACCACCATCAATCTCTCTACGGTGCCACAGAGTGGTGTGAATTAATTGCCATTAATTTTATCAATTTCCCTCTAGCGGGTGGTCAAAGACGTGCTTGAAAATAAGTAACTTCAATTAATAAAAGGTGGTAAACAATTTATTTACAAATTAATGGTCTCACTATGCCATGGTCAAAAATAAATATAAATATTAAACAATATCGTAGCCATGTTTTAGGTATATGATTCCTATATGACAATTGACATCTACCCATTCAATACAAGCAATATTGAACTTAAACATTTTAATACCTCTATAGAAATGGATACCTAACCATTCAATGAAAGATAAAAAAGTTTGTTTGTATGAGAATGGGCGTATGCCAATTCTAATCATTGTAATACAAGAAATATTGAACTTATTCTTTTCACAGGCATGAATTTATCTAACTCTTCTCTATTGATTTATTCTGAGATGAATAATATCATATGGTTTTCTTTCCCTTGCATGGTGGAGAATTTCCCATTCTGAAAAAAATTATTTTTTATCTCTAATCTTATTATATGATTCCTATATGAGAATGGGCATATGCCCATTGTATATGCCCATTCTCACATAGGAATCATAACATAATAATAGAGAAAAAATTTATTTCATGTTTTAGAATGTAGTAAATTATATATATATTCTTCTATGATCCCTTAATAATAATGATCATATGCCCATTCTATATGTCCATTCTCACATAGGAATCATAACAGAACATAAGAAAATTAAATTTCATCTATATTGATTCGTGTGATTTATTTGGAAATGAATATCATCTAGTTATTTTCCGTAGCATGGTAGTGAACTGGCCATTGTAGAACAAAGTAAAGTTCATCTCTATTCTTCTATGATTCATATATGAGAAAGGGAATATGCCCATTCACATATAGGAAGATATATTGAAGTAAATCATTTTGAGAGCTATATAAAGGCTGCGATAATGGGGAATTTGTATTCGAAACAAATTAAATTTTATCTCTATAAATTCCTGTGATGATGTATGAATTTTGTTTATGTAAAATATTGACTGTGAAATGATCTTATTTAATGTTGACATTTGTATCATTATTAGATGCTACTATTACCTTGTTTTTTATATTGATTATTATTATGATGAATGACTTTTTTCTTGCTTATCAGATTTGTAGTTGTCTATATGATTATAAAACTAGGTAGTAAAAGTTGTTTTCCAAAAGGATAGTTAACCATTTTGAAATATTCATTTACTAATAATTCAACATGTTTACGAGTTGAAAATTCATGCCAGTTCATTAAACTGACATGCACACAGTTTATTCTTTTCGTATGGTATGCAGGAACTAGAGTAATCATTACAAAGTGATACATTCGATTTGATACAATTACAAGGGTGGACCGTACGTACCCAAAATTGTAAGGTCATCAGATCTTTATGACGGTGTAATAAATACCCCGATGATGATACAGGTCTCCTCGCAAGGTGTTCGGGATCCGGAAAATCCTTCGGAGTATGTGTTAACATCCCGCATGCCCCGCTTAGCCCCCGTGCCCTTTGTTTTCCCCTTTTTCCCTCTTTCCTTGGCCTCTTGACTTTCAAGTGCGAAACCGCCACCCCGCAGGTGGCGGTCTCCAGAACCGCCGCCCGAACAGGCGGCGGTCTTGTAACCGCCGCCCGCCGCTCAGCAAAGCGGGTCTCGTGCGCGTTTTCGTAACGCTCTTTTGATGCGACCGCGTGAAATATCACATTTCACCAGCTTTTTTTTGCCGACTTGAGCATGCATTTATGTTTTTGGTCCCCTGGAATAGTGTTTTTCCTTTGTTTATTGTTTAGGAGTTCAATTTGGTTTTGGTTCTTGGATGTTTGAATTCCTATAAATGCATGGTTTGTGCACATGCAAATGGTCTGGAGTTTTTGGTCTGAAGCTTGGCTGGATTTTGAAGTTTGATCTTTGCTCTCATTCCCTCATTTTAGTGCTTTAGTTAGTTAGCTTGTTTAGAAGCCATAGCTTGAATTCACTTGCATCTTTTGTTAAATTGCTCAGCTGTTGGTAAGCCACAGACCCATCTTGTGCAGGCAGTGCTGTCATTTCATCCAATCTAGTTAGAAGCTTTCCTCTGAATTTCTCTTTGCTGTAGATTTACTTTCGTTGTGTCTTGGAGTTCTTAGTTTAATTCATTATTTGCTTGGTTAGTTTTATTCAGCTGTTGGTAAGCCACATATCCAACTTGTGTAAATAGTGTTGTTGTTTTATCCAAACCATTGGAACAGGATATCTTAGGAAGCCATTAAAGTTGCAGGTTTTGCTCTTCGTATAGGATAGTTCACAGGTGTTACGGTCGCTTCATGTTGCATGACTTGCAAAGTAAAACCCGCTAGGAATCACATAAGCCAAGCTCTGTACTCTTGCGCTATCCCTCTCCTACTCGCATTCTCGGTCTGCATTCTGAGCTATCCTTATCCCAAAATCTACTCCTATCGGTGCTAGCATCACACGCTTTTCTGGATCCACGTGAACATGAAAGAACGAAGAGACCATACTGAGGGGACGAGATCACACACACACCATCGGATTCGCCACTGTTCTGCGGAATCCAGGTTTTAAATTTCAAAGTTCTAGTCAGAATCATATCAAATAGAGTAGTTAATCGCTTTATTTCATTTCATTCTATTCTCGATATTGCCAGGGAAGCTGTGGGGATTGATAGTTTCTGAGAAACTGTGATTCACTCCTCACTTCTGAGGTAGGATCGAGAATCTTGCAGATAGATTAGACGAGCTATTTTACTTATTTAGAATTCTACCAAATCGCACAGGCAAATAACTACACTCGGTTATCTTGTCTGTTTTAATTACTGTTTAGTTATTATTTCTAGATACGTTTAAAATAGTTTGCTTTCCTTAAAATTATTAAATATTTCATAGAAAAATAAAAGTTATATGTAGTTAGATTTATTTCACTTAGTTAGAATTTGTTTCATCACAGTTAGATTGCATTTTGTTTCGTATGACAATCACGGGACCTCAAGAGCCCAGGGAATATATATTTGAGCCAATCGTGCCTCAACCAAACCTCGTCACAGCGATAGTTGACATAGACCAAAATCTCGGGATACAAGTATTCCAAACAACCACGTGATTTACAACCCGATCGGTTCACGATTAAGAGGACTAAACATAGAAGCCGAGAAAGCATACGATTCTTGGATACTAGGGATTAGAACTTGATTTCACGTATGACCATAATAGGACCACAACAACCAAGAGTCTATGGTTGTGACCCATAGATCCCCACACCCAACGAATCCACAAGTCGGCTTAGATATAAACATTGGCCTACGCACACTAGTATTTCAGTCCACTCCACTTCGACCTATCATCATCAAACAACCTGTCCTTACTAGATATAGTGGCTAACGAAGCTAGGGAATTTCGGACTAGGCCGTAAAATCGTCCATAGAATCGATTGTATTCATCATCCACTATATGACCTTATCGGGAGATATACACGAAACAATCCCGTGTCATTTTCCACGTATTCGCAACCCATAGATCGAATCACGCCGAGCTTGATATTGATTGGAGCCTTTGAGCAGTCATCCTCGCCGATCGATCTATCACACCACCTAAGTTAGAAGGGCCTTCTTTGCCTTAGATTCATAAATTCCACTAGTGCGTGTGTCGAAGACATTAGATCGCCTAACTATTTTGTCTCGCATATTCTACCCCCACCGGTCTTTGTCTCGGCACGACCTCGAGAGGTCGGGTACGCGGAAGAGTCACTTGTAGATTCTCACGCTCGCTTGTCACTTTTCCGGCGTACAAAATTGGTGAACCCGACGTGAACCAAACAAGATCGATAAAACTCGACATAAATTACCTACTTTCTTTGCGGAGTCATAGTATTACACTTTCACTTTAGTACGCCTTCTTAGAACCGCTTCATTAAGCTTTCATAAATCACCGTCGCTCCTTCCCATTATTCTCACGGGTGTTCATATACCCCGAATATGTCGGGATTTGATGCATATGGAGACCCCTCTTGAGTCTTGAGGCATACTATGCCCAACAGAATAGACAGTCATCACCCTCACTCTCAATGTGGGGCGATAACTATTCAACTAATCAGTTGTCAACGCAAACTCCAAGGACTAGACATAGCTCATCCTTTCAAGCAGAGGGGTTGGAACAACTCACTCAAACACAAGCAGAGCCTTCAGGCTCGAATAAAATGACGTTCACTGGAGAATCCGTTTCATCTCCTCAGGTGCTACTTAGGCCACATATTAGTAGACAAAAAGACCCATACTCAGTTCTAGATGACGAGTACTCAACGCGTTATTCCCAAAATGAACAACGCTCTCAAGGCATGTACCCACCTGTGGGATGTTTACAAATACAGCCCGAGTTCTCTCCTCAAGAAAATACCTCTATGCCATCACGCATAGAAGATACTCTCAGAGATGCTTGGCAAGATAACGGTCAATTCATAGCAGGATATCACATACCTCCGCAAAACCATAGTCTACAACAAACGCCACCAAGGCAGAATATCGTGACTTCACCAAACGAAGTCATTTCAACTCTAATAGAGAAGGTTAGAGGATTAGAACTTGCTCAAGCAAGTCAAAATTCGAAATTCATACAAACAGGAAGTTCTAATCCTCCGCACCATCCCAGCCAAGTAGATCTCCTCACAGGAGTAGGCACGTTGGGCATGACTCCTCAGTATTCACAACAAACGCCAATAAGGCCCACCATCTCTAACACTATTCCTCTCGGTCTAGTGTCAAACAATCCATTTCTCGACAATACCCCGTCCTATTTAAACATGTACTCTAAATCCCCGCAAGGAGACATGTTCTCCTCTCCCGGCATGTTTTCTCAAACACAAGGACCTCCCTATGCCCCTGCCGACGCATACGCTACACCGCATCAACAACCTATCCCACCACCACTCCCTCAGCAACCACCATCAATGGTCGAAAGCTATGCGATAGGGACTTATTCGAAATATCTAAAGGAACCCTTAGACTTCACCATACGAAGCGTCATGCTTCCAAGACCTCTCCCTGATTTGCCTAAGTTCAAGGGTGCGGGAGATCCAACGCACATATCAAAGCTTACGCTACAACCATACGAGAATTACTTCTTTGGGATGGGGTTGTTGCTAAAATATTTCCCAAAACCTTGGAGGGCATCGCTCTTGATTGGTATTATAGAATACCTAAAGCTTCCATACATTCGTTTAAACAACTCGTGTCAGAGTTCATCAAAGCATTTGACATGAACAAACTACTGAGAACAGGAATCAGGGAATTCTTGCATATCAAACAAGAACACAATGAATCTATCACTCATTTCATCCAGAGGTGGCGTACAGTTCTTTATTCGTCAGCAAGTGCTCCAAACATGGATCAGATGGAACTATGCGATTTATTCCTTCATTCTCTCAAGAGAGAAGTGAAGGAAGAAGTCAGAAGTTCCCACTAAGGAGTTATGATGAAGTACTTGAGAGCGCTCTACGAATAGACCAGGTAGCAATAGATAGTGGTCGTAAGACGTATGGAGCAAACGGGAGGTTAATCACCTCCACTCAAAATACTACAACTACCACAAACGTCAATCAAGGACCCAAAATCCTTAACAAAAATCATGGGGTAACAACGGATGGGGTAACCCACCAGCCCAAGAGGGTAAATGTTGTTAATACCGTCACAAACAAACAACCAGCGAAACAACAACTTTACCCCAACGGTCAATACAGTGGATTTTAATCATCCACAACAACAACAACAACGGCGAAATCCCATGCAAGGACCGAGCCAAAACTCATTTGGTTATCAAAACCAAAGTCAAAACCAGAAACAACAAAACTTTAGTCCTAATAGGCAACAGTTTGATCAGAATTTTAGGCCACAATACACACCAAACCAACAAAACGGGAATTACAACCCCAATTCTTATTGTGGTTTCCATAAAATTTGGGGTCACGACACTAGAACGTGCCGTGACTACAATAAATTTATGCAACGCTTGCCAGAAGAACAAAGACAGTTCTTCACAGACTTGTTTTTGGCAGATCCCGTCTCACCACAACCAAATACGCTCGCAGGGGCAGTTTCCCCCCAGAATGCTCCCCTTAAGATCTTTAATGATCCACTCCCAAATCATGACAGCAATAGGCTGAATCCAACTGGAACAAGCAAGGGTGCAATAACGGGAAACAATGATCATGAAGCTTCGACTTCATTAAATCCGTCAGTTGCTCCACAATTGGGAGCTCAACCAAGACCTAAGATAGTTAGTTTGGTAGAATTAGACGCTGAACTACCTATCGAAGCTATAACAAGAACACGAGAGTATTTCTCTCAACCGAGCCCAAGTCATCTGCCAGAGACAGATAAGAGTCAGCAAATAGTTGAAAAACCCATCGGTGCCTATGATTTAATTAGTGACCTAACAAAGACCTTTTCACACATTTCATTTTTGGACTTACTAAAGAACTCTCCCCCTCACTGAGCTGCTCTTTTAGAAGCATTAGGTCTAGGCGATCTAATTAACATCACTCCACCTCCCGAAACACAAGTAAATCACGTAGATTTTGATATCCACCCTCCGGGGCAGCCGGACAAGGATGTCGAATTCATTTTCGAAATAAGTAAAATGCCCACAGATGCTGAGATCGCACGCCGAGGTGATCCAACCTTGCACTTACAAGTATGGGTTTATAATAACTATGTAAAATGTGCAATGGTTGACAACGGGGCCGCAGATTAACATAGTCCCTTTCTCTTTCCTCCAAAAACTTAGATATGGAGAAACGAATCGTTTCTACTACACGAAATACCTTGAGAGGCTATGATAGCCTTAAAGCCACTTCGATAGGAACTATAATACTGCCAGTCACCTTAGGGCCCAAAACCATCTTGACTGAGTTTTATATTATAGATCAGGAAACTAACTATAATATGATCCTTGGACGACCTTGGATACATCGAATGAAGGCAATCCCTTCCACGCTATTTCAAGAAGTAAGATTCTTGCATCTAGGAAAGGTATTTCAGAGCCAAAGGCGATCCAAAACCTTTCGATTTGAACCTAACTGATTTAAAGAAAAGACCAGGGGTGCACTCAGAATTTGAGCTGCCAACAAACCAACTTAATAAACCCTCTGACCCAAAGCCAGAGGAAAAGTTGATACCTACAACGGATCTTGAAACTACCAGCATAGCCAAAACAACTCCAACCCCTAAAGGTAAAACTGAAGAAACAATATCATTAGGGACTACTGCGAAAATCGTTGAATTGATAGAACAAGATTCACCAATGTTCTTACCATTCGATTCAGTAGGCATAGGATTTTCCCTAGGTGTTGGTTCCTTACCGGCAGAGGATCTCTGTATGATAGAAGTAGAGTGTGCAAACGTGGCAGATGCCCCAACATCTACACTCCCGGCTAAGTATTGGACTCTCCATTTCGATGGAGCTAAATGTCGTTATGGAGCGGGGCAGGTATAATTCTTACTTCGCCCAAGGAGAAGGTCCTCCCATTCTCATTTAAGTTAAACTTTGAATGCACAAACAATGGCGCTGAGTACGAAGCCCTCCTCCTTGGCCTCACCTTAGCCAGAAGAATTGGTATTAATAACATCAGAGTCCTCGGAGACTCACAATTAGTAACAAACCAAGTTTCTGAAGTATATGAAACTAAAGCCGAACATTTACAACTCTACAAAAACGTTGTATTAGATTTAAGCAAGGCGTTTAACTTCATATCCATTGAAGCGATCCCTCAAGAGAAAAATCTTCTCGCCGATTCAATAGCAACCTCAGCATCACGTTTTACTCCAAGCAATGAGCTAGAAGATACTCACTTCACAGTATCCATTCGTGACGAACCATTAATAAAAACAATGAAAAATCCTCTTTTAAGTGGAAGCGAATCTACCATCCTAGACCATGTTGGAAATGATGCAGCTACTTTGGATTATTTAAATGCCTATGCAGCATTACATCTCTCCTATCACATGCTAGATTTATCCCTGATCCCACATTCGTCCTCCTACTTTGGAAATCCCGTAACGGATCTTCCGTCACAAAGGGAACCTAACATATACGCAATAGAAAATGGGGATGATTTAGATTTACCTCCAGCACCACCTAAGTTTGAAGAGGGTAATGCCTCTTTAATCGAAGAAACAATCGATGTCAACATTGGGACAGAAGATGAACCAAGAATATTGAAACTAGGTTCTTCGTTGACACCAGAAGAAGTGGAAATACATACTCAGGTTCTCAAAGAACATCAAAAGGCGTTTGCATTTAATTACAAGGAGATGATGGGAGTCGCACCCCACATTGCGGTACACAACCTCGTCACTAGATTGGATGCAAAGCCAATTAAACAAAAATCAAGACCCATGAAACCCAAAGTAGCTCTCATGGTAAAAGAGGAAGTAATAAAACTCCTTCGGTAGGATTCATCAAGCCGTGAGACTACTCCTAATGGGTATCTAATATCGTTCCCATTCTCAAGAAGAACGGAAAGATACGCATTTGCATAGATTTCCGAGACATCAACAAAGCGTGTCCTAAAGACGATTTCCCATTACCATCCATAGACGTTATTGTTGATGCAACAAATGGTTTTGAACTCTTGTCTCTCATGGATGGATTCTCGGGATATAACCAAATCAAAATATCCGAGCAAGATCAAGCTAAAACCACGTTCATAACTCCTTGGGAACCTATTGCTATCTTTGTCATGCCTTTCGGTCTCAAAAACGCCGGTGCTACATACCGGCTATGAATTATATATTTCATGATTTAATTCATAAAATCATGGAATCCTACGTAGATGACTTGTTGGCTAAGGCCAAGAAGCGTTGTGACCATCCCGAAGTACTCCACGTCATTCTTTCACGTTTAATAGAATACGGAGTTACGCTAAATCCGGAGAAATGCGTCTTTGGTGTAACAGGAGGAAAGCTCCTAGGTTACATCATATCGTCACGAGGGATCGATGTTGATCCAACCAAAATTCGGGCTGTCCTCGAAATGGTCCCACCTTCGAGTGAATCTGGAATCAGATCATTTCTCGGGAAGCTGGGTGCAATCTGGAGATTCATCCCGGACTTAAGCTTCGCTATTCATCCAATCAACAATTTACTCAAGAAAGACTATAGCATTGATTGGATCAAAGACTGCAACGAAGCTTTCAACGCAGTTAAACGTTTCTTGCTGTCACCACCTACGCTAATGCCACCTAAGCTGGATCACCCGTTAATCCTATATTCGCGAGCTACCAATGTCTCGCTGGCCTGTATGTTGGCCCAAGAAGACGATGACAAGAGAGAACGTGCGATTTATTTCATTAGCCGAACACTGCTCGACTATGAAACACGCTATACACAAGCAGAGCGAGAATGTCTTGCCATAGTCTTTGCTACTAAACGTCTAAGACATTACATGCTGAATCAAGAAACAAAGGTCATGGTAAAGACGGACCATTTACAGACTTTTCTCACACAAGGTTCCTTATCCAAAAAGGCTGGACATTTTATAACCTTAATGGGAGAGTTCGAATTAACATTTGTAAATCAGAAGTCAGTTAAAGGACAAATCATCATGGATTGGTTAGCTGACAACCCATTAGACAGAGGCGATCTAGTAGATTTGGATTTTCCAGATGAATGCGTATACTACATCGAAACTCGACCTGCTATTTCTGAGTGCCCTTGGTACACTGATATCATTAATTATATCATGGACCATACGTACCCGGATGCAGTGACACCACAACAAAGAAGGTGATTACACATAATCGTAGCCAAATATGTCATTATAGAGCAGGTGCTCTATCGAAAAGCATTCGATGGAATGCTCTTAAGGTGTGTCGACACAGAAGAGTCCAAGAGGATTCTCCATGAATCCCACAGTGGTATATGTGGAGGCCATGCCACTACTCGAAAAATACATCGAATGGGCTATTTCTGGCCCACTCTAGAACATGATGCGATAGAGTTTGCACGCAGGTGTCATAAGTGCTAGGAATTCTCCCACGAGATCCACATGCCAGCACAAGCTCTACAACCAATCGCAACTCCATGGACCTTTTCTACATGGGGCCTGGACTTGATAGGGAAGTTCTCCCTCATCCAGACGACAACCATAATTTTATAATCATGGCCTTTGAATATTTTACCAAATGGGTGGAGGCCATGCCTCTTACTACTGTACCTGGTTCTGTAATCGCTAAGTTCATTTTAAATCAAATCATTTGTAGGTACGGTATCCCACAAATCATTATCTCAGATAATGGAACTTCTTTCAAGAATGAAGAAGTTCGTGAACTATGCAACAAATTTAAAATAAGCCATCATACGGCTTCCTTGTATTATCCCCAAGCCAATGGGCAGGCTGAAGCAACAAACAAAATGCTGAAAGCCATTCTCCTTAAAATGGTGAAAGAAAACAAGCGAGATTGGCATTTGAAGTTATATCCGGCCTTGTGGGCCCACCAAACCTCAATAAGAACACCAACAGGAGCAACTCCTTTCTCGCTAGTATTTGGGGGCAAGGCTTCTTCCGCTTGAGGTTGAAATACCCGGTCTCCACATTTCACTACAAGGGATTCTGGATGAAGACGCTTACAGAGAAGCACGTCTTTCCCAAATAGAAAGCCTAGATGAAACTAGGTTAGATGCTGAACAGTGGCATAGAGCTTATGCTGACCGAATGTGCCGGCAATATAACAAGAAGGTTTATGAACGTGATATATACGAAGGTGATCTAGTTCTAAGACTAGACAATCGGATCGACAAGAAGACCGGCGAAGGAAGGAAATTCCGGCCCAAATGGTTGGGCCCATACCGAGTCATGAAGGACTATGGAAATGGTGCATACCTCTTATACACGCTAGAAGGTGAGGAATTTGGCGAAACAGTCAATTCCCTGCACCTCAAGCGTTTCTACGCATAAGCAGCTAGCACTACCTATATAACTATCTACATTGCATCTTCATATAGATTTAGATCATTTTGTCCACTTATTCTTACACAAATTGTGATCAAGGAATCTATTCTCAAAGTAATTCATTACAAACTCATGATGTTGTTGGAACAAAACTTTCTAATCATATCTCTCCATTTTCACGATATCATCAATCACTTCAGAATCTTTTATCAAATAAAATCAAACATGACGAAGTCTTAACGGTAACCATACCAAGATCTGCAAGTTTGTTCTCGCTTTGATTTCTTCTTAGGATTGGTGTCTTGCCTATGGTCTATTCTAGAAGCTTCATGGTGTCACATCTATCCCATATACACATCTCTTTGGAAACAAGCATATACTGACATTTTACTCAAAAAGACAAGTCAAAAAGTGATTAAACAATTTTTTTTTTTTTACACATTTCCTTGCCCCACCAACCTTCGGTGATGAGCTTGCATCTCTTATTAGTGACGTAGGGTTGGGAAAGGATGGAAATGCCTTTACTCGCCTATGCCTTGCCCACGGCGATAAACCCATGCTTCTTACAGGTAGCATGGGGCAAAGTGTAGGGGGTCCTCTAGACAATGCAAACATTAAAAGGTCATAAACAAACTATTCAAACTTTGAGTAAAAAAATGAATCGAGATGTTCAAAATTCCAAGAGAGTTAAAAATCCTAAAAACCAGATTTTTCTACTATGTGGCCATCTACGGGTCTAAGTCCTGGATAAACCGCAAAGCAAGTTGCACCCAAAACTATGAAGTCATTCGGGTGGAGTAAGCTTGTAGTTTTCAATTTGGTTCCACCAAAGCTTCATCTATCTTTCATCACTATCATTTCACCATTTTTCATAACTTGCGCCCTTCTTGGCTCTTGGTGATGAGCCCTCGCATCTTACTGGTTGCGTGGAGTTAGGAGTGGGGCAAGTTTATTTGCTCATCATACTGGTTATTTTCATCACTTTGCCAAAACAAACATGAGGTATCCAAATTGCTCACAGAAGCTAAGATTTAAGACCACAATATATCTACAATATCATGTATTAGCATCATGAAACACAAAAAGAAAGCAAGCATTTGCATCATCTGTTCTCCATTGCATACATTCTAGAAAGCATACAAAACATACATCGTAGTATACACAAAGCGATTGGAAATAGAAAGGACAAACGTGAGTGACAAGCTTTTGATCTAAAATCAATGCATATATATAAATAATCAATGTTTGTATACAATGCCATCATGCATTAGGCATGGTCAAAATGCTCAAAGAGCCCGTGATGTACAAAAGAATCTACAAGATACAAAGCATACAGGCCAAGTCACCTCTCAACCCCTACGCGACCCCTCTGAGGGTGCGCGCCCTCGCCTAGGACTCTGGCTACGCCAGCGCTTTGAATGCACGGAGGGCTCAGGGTCTCGAGGAGCAGCCGCAGTCTCACCATGAGAATGACTCCTCATAAGATGATCGGCTATCCTATAGCCTGCCAACTCTGTACGGAGAGTCGACACCATCCTGGCCACATGCCAAATAGGAGCGAAGACGTCAGTATGCCTACCGGCTGCTGAAGGCTCCCGGCATCTACAGATAGCTCCGCACGGGTCTTATCCATAGGGATCATCAGAGAATCAGTGCATACCCTATGGATTAGATCCCACCACTCGTCAACAGTCTCTGCAAAACAAAGAAGAAAACGAATTAGAAACTAGGCAAGAGGCTAAAATATACAAGATACAAATATAAGGCGAAATAGCAATTAAAAACAAGTCCTAAATCAAACTAACACTGAAGGGAAGAAAGAATAACTTACTCGGGTCACCGGGCCTCCAAGATGGGTCACTAGGGCCAGCACCTGCTGCAGATGCCGCTGCCGACTGAGGGGCTGCTCCTGTAGTAGGGGCAACATGACGTCCCGCAACGGACTCGTCCTCTCCACCATGGCCCTGAGAGAGTGGCTCCTCAGAAACTAGAGTCTCTCTCTCTGCACTCTGCTCGGCCCTCTCTGCCTGTAAAATATCCTGAGTGTCATGCCACTCAGGATCGCTATCATCTGTCTGCTCCTCCGACCCTCCCTCTGTAAGCTCCTCAGAATCGGAGTCGATATCTATAGGGTCATCACTGCTATGAGCAGGACCCGCGGCAATCTGAAGCAAAGGTGCCCGAGGCGCACCAGCTCTCCCTCTGGCCCGAACAATCCCCCTGGCTACAATAGGAATACCAGGAGTGACCACTGTCCAACCACGGCCTCTAGGCCCCCCTCTAGCCTCGCGGACTGATCTATAAACCGGTGCCACTGGAGGAAGCATGCCCACATATGGGAGGCCGAACTGCTGAGGAACCCTGCCGAAAGGATGTACCTCTACTCGTCCCACACGGTCAATAAGCTGCCCTATGGTGGAGCAAGAGATCAGTGTAAGAGTCTCCTCTCCCCATATACCAGCCATAAGCTGGTACGGTGTGGCCTCCATGTCTGCTGTAGTAAGCGAGGCAACTGGCTGGTGAGGTGCTCTAAGCACCGACATATCTGACCATCTGGCCGCCCTCACACCCCCAGGATCTGCCACCTCCACGCCTCTGCCATAGGGAATGAAGCGCTCATGCACCCAACTCATAACTAGAGTAGGGTGACTCAAAGACTGTCCCTGTAGATGGACTACCCCGTATAAGTCATGGTAGGTGGTCCCTGAATATCTCATGCCCTGGCGTATATCGGCCATGCCCCTCTATCTCGTGCAATGATGGGGGCCCAACAAGATAGTAAGGTATCCCCTCCCTTGTCTCCGATCAGCCTCAAGCAAGGATCCCCATGATAGCCTGTCGAAATATGGGGATGGGCAAAGAAGGAATGGATCTAACTCTCACTCCCTTCTTCGGCCCCGTGGAGATAGCTGCATCCCCATGTAACCCGCCAACCGTGTAATGTCTGTGTGCTCGGGACCTGCTTTGTCTCCAGTGTGAGTCTCCTCCCGATGATCGGGACCCCAGGATACGGTAAACATCCTCCAAAGTAATTGTCCACTCACCGCGGACCCCTGGCAGTCGGAAAGTGTTCCGATCTGCATCCCAATACGAAAACAAGTCACAAAGGATGTGACTAGATGGTGCGACATGAGGCACGCGCGATATACACAGTATGCCGGCCCTCTGCAATGTGTCCTCATCTGGTGAGAGGGCATCCAATACCCGGGTAACCAATCACACTCCCTCTCTTGACTCCATCTGATGTACTCCTCTCTCGCCTGCATACACTCAAAAACACACAAAACAGAGCAAGTTAGTATCTAATCAATGCCGAGAGAGTCGTAAAAACATATAGAAATGATAAAAATACAAGTGCAATCTCAAAAGTTAAGCTCTTTTGCATACTGTGCAAAACCGCCACCTTAAGGGTGGTGGTCGTGTAACCGCCGCCCTGAACAGGGCGACGGTCATGTAACCGCTGCCCTGGCCAGGGCGGCGGTCGTGGTCCAAAAACCTGCGCTGGTTTTTAAACCTAAAAAGCCCAAAATGAGCAAAAATAGACGATTTTAACTAAAAACAAAGCCTACCCAAAGAGGCACCCCCTATTGAACCTAACATTTTCAAAAATAACCCCCCCATTACAAAGAATTTTCCATTTCAAATTTGAAGGGGGAAAAATGCAAAATTAAAGAAAACCGACCTGTGATCTCGCGGGGTGGCGTTCCGCACGTGGGGGCATGATCGCTATCTCGCTCCGGACGTTTTGACTCTATTCACGCAAGAAACCGTCACCGTGGGTCCCAGAGCTCAAAATCAATCGAATCGACTCGCGCAAATGAATAGGAAAATGGGCCCACTTTCATATATATATCGTTCTGTTTCGTTTTAAAATGGCTTTTTCGCAGGTTCGGAGCGCTGTTGGAGGTAAGTTTCTATCCCCGCACAAATGGTACGTTCTCTTTCCCTGTTATTTTAGTGTTTGTTTTCCAAATTATTGTATCTATCTGCACTTGAGTTCTCTTTTCATTTTGCAGGTAGCGGGAATTTCGAATGGCGTCATTTCAACACACGGACGTGTAAGGTATAACTTCTAACTCCCCATTTCGGGACGGCCATACTCAGACCCACCGTTTTACGCCTCTTCATGGCTAAAACGCTTCTCTGAGGGGGCAATATGTACGTACCCAAAATTGTAAGGTACTGTACTGCGGAACGGTGTAATAAATGCCCCGATGATGATACAGGTCTCCTCACAAGGTGTTCGGGATCCGGAAAATCCTTCGGAGTATGTGTTAACATCCCGCATGCCCCGCTTAGCCCCCGCGCCCTTTGTTTTCCCCTTTTTCCCTCTTTCCTTGGCCTCTTGACCTTCAGTGACGAAACCGCCGCCTGGGCAGGTGGTGGTTTCGTAACCGCCGCCCTGAACAGGCGGTGGTCCTGTAACCGCCGCCCTGCTCAGAGCGGCGGTCCTATGCGCATTTTCCAGAACGCTCTTTTGACGCGACCCGCGTGAAATATCACATTTCACCAGCTTTTCTTTGCCGACTTGAGCATGCATTTATGTTTTTGGTCCCCTGGAATAGTGTTTTTCCTTTGTTTATTGTTTAGGAGTTCAATTTGGTTTTGGTTCTTGGATGTTTGAATTCCTATAAATGCATGGTTTGTGCACATGCAAATGGTCTGGAGTTTTTGGTCTGAAGCTTGGCTGGATTTTGAAGTTTGATCTTTGCTCTCATTCCCTCATTTTAGTGCTTTAGTTAGTTAGCTTGTTTAGAAGCCATAGCTTGAATTCACTTGCATCTTTTGTTAAATTGCTCAGCTGTTGGTAAGCCACAGACCCATCTTGTGCAGGCAGTGTTGTCATTTCATCCAATCTAGTTAGAAGCTTGCCTCTGAATTTCTCTTTGCTGTAGATTTACTTTCGTTGTGTCTTGGAGTTCTTAGTTTAATTCATTATTTGCCTGGTTAGTTTTATTCAGCTGTTGGTAAGCCACATATCCAACTTGTGCAAATAGTGTTGTTGTTTTATCCAAACCATTGGAACAGGATAGCTTAGGAAGCCATTAAAGTTGCAGGTTTTGCTCTTCGTATAGGATAGTTACAGGTTCTGGTCGCTTCATGTTGCATGACTTGCAGTAAAATCCCGCTAGGAATCGCATAAGCCAAGCTCTGTACTCTTGCGCTATCCCTCTCCTACTCACATTCTCGGTCTGCATTCTGAGCTATCCTTATCCCAAAATCTACTCCTATCGGTGCTAGCATCACACGCTTTTCTGGATCCACGTGAACACGAAAGAACGAAGAGACCATACTGAGGGGACGAGATCACACACACACCATCGGATTTGCCACTGTTCTGCGGAATCCAGGTTTTAAATTTCAAAGTTCTAGTCAGAATCATATCAAATAGAGTAGTTAATCGCTTTATTTCATTTCATTCTATTCTCGATATTGCCAGGGAAGCTGTGGGGATTGATAGTTTCTGAGAAACTGTGATTCACTCCTCACTTCTGAGGTAGGATCGAGAATCTTGCAGATAGATTAGACGAGCTATTTTACTTATTTAGAATTCTACCAAATCGCACAGGCAAATAACTACACTCGGTTATCTTGTCTGTTTTAATTACTGTTTAGTTATTATTTCTAGATACGTTTAAAATAGTTTTCTTTCCTTAAAATTATTAAATATTTCATAGAAAAATAAAAGTTATATGTAGTTAGATTTATTTCACTTAGTTAGAATTTGTTTCATCACGCTTAGATTGCATTTTGTTTCGTATGACAATCACGGGACCTCAAGAGCCCGGGAATATATATTTGAGCCAATCGTGCCTCAACCAAACCTCGTCACAACGATAGTTGACATAGACCAAAATATCGGGATACAAGTATTCCAAACAACCATAGATTACAACCGATCGGGTTCACGTTAAGAGGACTAAACATAGAAGCTGAGAAAGCATACGATTACTGGATACTAGGGATTAGAACTTGATTTCACGTATGACCATAACAGGACCGCAACAACCAAGAGTCTACGGTTGTGACCCACGATCCCACAGCCCAACGAATCCACAAGTCAGTTAGATATAGACACTGGCCTATGCACACTAGTATTTCAGTCCACTCCACTTCCACCTATCATCATCGAACAACTGTCCTTACTAGATATAGCGGCTAACGAAGCTAGGGAATTCTGGACTAGGCCAGAAAATCGTCCATAGAATCGATTGTATTCATCATCCACTATATGACCTTATCAGGAGATATACACGAAACAATCCCAGGTCATTTTCCACGTATTCCGCAACCCATAGATCGAATCACGCCAGAGCTCGATATTGATTGGAGCCTTCGAGCAGTCATCCTCGCTGATCGATCTATCACACCAGTCCAAGTTAGAAGGGCCTTCTTTGCCTTAGATTCGCAAATTCCACTAGTGCGTGTCGAAGACATTAGACTGCCTAACTAGTTTGTCTGCATATTCTACCCCCACCGGTCTCAAGCACGACCTCGAGAGGTCGGGTACTTGGAAGAGTCACTTGTAAATGGTGTGTGGCTATCAATAACATGTGGCCTATTTCTAGAATAGATAAGTGGTGAAGGGAAAGTCCCCACCTTATATATATGATGTTAGGTACATAGTAGAGGTGTGTAAGTGTAATAGAGAATATACAGAGTGTGTAAGTGTAATGGATATATGGAGGTATAGAGATATACACATATGACTGAATTACTATATCATATCCATACACGCATTGGTATAGATTGACAATATTGTAAGGAGCTTCTATATTTATTAATAGATGGAAGATATTGGATGAATCTAAGTGTCATTATGTGTGTAGTTGAGTAGTGCATGTTATTAATTCAATCATGATTACTATTTAAGCTTGTTCTTTCATAGATCTGAGTGTAGCATGTATTATAGAATGATGGATTAGTTATGAATCTATATGTTTCTTCCTTCATCATGCTAACATCCTGCTACAACAACCCTAAAGAGGGACCTGGTACCTTTGCGTGCTTCGGGTGAGCACTCAGTCAAGGTTGAGTGATGTGCCAACGTGACTAGGGTGTTATCTGGTAAATTATAGGTTGTATCATTGGTTCCATTGTTGGGACCTCTTTTTCAGTTGTTTTTAGGATGGTTTGCGATGAAGATGTACCGGTTAACTCTAGCAAGTATTGAGGAATGGATACATGATCTAGAGGAAGAATATGCACAGGTGGTTCAAGCAATGGATATGAGTTTAACACACGCACTTGGGTAGAACAGAATATGTATGACAACTTATATGAGATATTTTTCACTATCTTTCTAGTAGAACTATACGAGTGGCTTCTCTGCTTATGCATCTCAGTGGAATTGGAGGTATCACACACTTATCTAGACACAAGAAGAATTTCAGGCCCTTTATGATGTTGATATGATCTGGACTCACACTGTGGATATGTGGTTTCATGGTGTTCTAAATAGTTATATTATGGAATATTCAATTTTGACGTACTACTCTTTGAGAGGTAGCTGAATTCTAGTTTTAGTGGTATCCAAGAGGAACATATTTGAGAGGTATTCCACTAGTGATTAAGATCTTGATGGTAACTTTGAACCTGGAGAGTAAATTGATGGCTATCTAAACTTCACCACACACAACAACAGGAATAGGTTTGGTTTAAGATGGAAGACCTAGTGGAGAGAGGTAAAGAGAGGAAAGGTGGCTTAAGTATAATGAGGCACACGAGAGGGAGATAGAGAAGTAGTGTTCCATTGTAGAAAGTATGGCATGGAGGAGAGAGATGGCTCGTGAAGGATTTACAACTCACGTAGAAGATGTGGATCCAGAGCATCAGGAACTCCCCCATATTGGAAAGCATGATAGAGATCCCCCTCGGCCTCACATAAAAGTGTGCTAGCAAAGATTACCTGGACCACATGCGCACATCTTAATCCACCTGGTGACCTAGCCCTTATGCTTGGTTTTCCAGTATCTAGTACGACAAGTAACCAACAAACTAACTTGGGAAGTAGGAGAGCAAGAGTAAGTTAGGGATCAAGTACATCAATGGTAGGACAAACGACTTCAATGTCATTTGGAGGAACATTCTTAGGTGCATCATCCACACAGAATGTGAATGTAGAATGTTGGATTCACCTCTGGAAGTGGAACTACCTCATAGATTGTAGGGGTTCAATATAGTAATTTTGTGGACACATGGGAGTACATCTATAGGTCCTATTCCAACTACAGGTGGAGGATCAAGAGGTATAGGTGGTTCTAGTTCTAGTGGATCTGGTGGTTCTAGAGGTAGAGGGAACATATGAGGTTCTGGATTAGGTGGTTAAGGTCACGTAACAACCACAAAATATCTATATGGAGATGTCTCTTTGTCTCCCGAGAATATAGAGGTATAGAGGATGCTGCCAAACATGTGCATATGTGTGAAATATTGTGGCATGCTAAAGGGATCATGGCTGCTGAGCGTAAGGCAAGTCAATTTACCACTACATTACAGGGGACGTGCACATAGCTGGTATAGGAAGTTTAAACTTGATCAAACTTGTGTGGATTATGCAACATTGAGGATGATTTCTTGAAAGAGTTCCATATCCCTAAGTTTGAGTAGAAGAGTATAAGTACACTCAAGGATATCAAGCAAGGCACTACTGAGAGTGTACGTGAGTATGATGCTCATTTTAAGACACTTCTATCTAAGCTATCTTATGATATTCACGCTAGCCAACATGCACAATGGTTCATTGGAGGATTGATTACACATTTTAGAAGGGTGTTGTCACATAAGACATACATTGATCAACACAAACCACTGGAAGCAGCTTTGCATGCTGAGGTAGTTGGGAGCATTGACACTGGCGTTAGTCCATTTCTATAGGAAAAGATTATAGCTATGGAAAAGCAGTTAGAGAAGCTATCAAAAAATTCAGCCCATGAAACGCGCTCAAGAATTTGGTGTACAAATTGTGAAGTGGAAGGTCACACCAAGGATAGTTTCCCTCATAGATCTATACACTCATTACTGTTGGATTGTGATATCTGTCATTTGAATCATGATACTAATCACTATCCTTTGTTACCATGCGCGATAAGGAATAATGTATCTTGCTTTTGCAAAATTTACAGATCCACGACCCATGATACTGAGGATTTTGGTTGATTGGTTAGATCCAGGATGTTATAGACATTGGGGTATGACAGACAAGTATAACAGATAATTCTAAGGGTAGAATGAGCACCAAGATTGGGATCATAATCAAACACGCTATGATAGGAATGAGGGCATTTTGAAGGAGGTCGTGGAAGGGGACGTGGATATCGTGGTGGATATGGAGGATGAGGCTGTGGTGGAGGAAGAGGTGAGTTCCCTTGTGGAACATGTTATATGTGTGGATCTCCTGACCATTATAGGCGTGAATGTCCTTAGAATATTGCATGTTCTTTTACGTAGAAAGAACCATAGCTATGAAGAGTGCCCAGGACTTATATGAGCATATGAGTAAGAAACATAAGCAAGAAAACAAAGGTGCCAAGATGGTTAGAATCTAGCGCACGGTAGAAGATAAGTGGATGCCCAAGATATATGAGAAGGACTGAGGCATTGACAGTGAAGATTACTACACGCGTTGAAGCAGCACATGCAAGAGAGGCATTGCACCAGAAGCCTACGATCACTAAGGATGAGGTTTTACATACAAGGTACCCAGATCTTGCTCATCAGAAGGAAGTTTACCAGGATACCATGGAAGTGCTAAGGAATCTTTAGGGTGAGATAAAGTACCTAAAGGAGAAGAAGAAAACATCAAAGACAATCAAACTGATATCGATGATCTATGAGAGGTGTGCAAGATGTTGCACTAGGAGAACATTATTCCACTATTAGGAAGTTGGTTAAAAGGGAACACTCCACGTGCAAGTCTTGAGACCGGATGATAGATTCTGCATGCAAATCTTCCCCCTAATAGCATTGACTATGAAAAAGAAATTACTCTGAATCTTTGTTGTGGATGGGTGGTTGTTGAGCAATATATTGATCAATATAGGTGTGGAAGTAAATGTTCTTACATTAGATGCATGGGTACAAATGGGGAGGCCTCCATTGCAACCATCATCTAATGTGTTATTTATGATAAACGGACTAAGGACACTCCCATAGGAGTTTTGAAAGATGCATCTATAACTATACAAGGGGCCAAGTTCATTGGGGATTTTGAGGTATTAGCACTTGAAGTAAACAATTTTCCAGCCTTGCTTGGACACCCTTGGTGTTATGCGAATAATGTTGACTTGAGATTCAATAAGGGGTATATCAGCTTTGAAAATAAGGAGGAAAGGGTTGTGATACCTTTGACAGATGGGAAGTCTACACCATATGTTGAGCCTCTAAGTGAGGAGGACTTAAAAAGAGTTTATGTACGCACTATTCAGGACCCAGAGGTCAATGAGCCATCAAAAGAAGGCATCCTACAGTGGGAGGATTCTCATTCTATTAGTGATACTATGAGTATTACTTGTGATAATTGGGCTCATGGTACATATGAATTAGTAGGACGCGAGGTGAAAAGCGTGGTTGCGTGCAAGAATGGAATTCGTTTGATTCGATGGATAGGTAGCATAATACCTTGGTATACATGGGCAGAATATCTTCCTGTATTTTTGAAGGCCATGGAAACACAGTGGATAGATCAAATTAAAAGAAGAGATATGTTAGTATATACACTACTACTTGGGAGGACAACACATGTATTTGGTGGGTAGTCCGCATGAGATAATATTATAAATTGGGAAGATATTGGAGTCACTTTGTCTACTAGGTTTATAAGGAACAATGCACCTACGAAAATATGCACTTATCATGGTGATTAACCTGTTCAACATCACATTCAGTAGTGTGAGAGACTCTAGACAACAGGACAGGAAGCATTACCACCTTCACTTTGGGTGCATTGATTGTATTCTATGCTACAAGGATGTGCACGCGCTTAGTATGTATATGTAAAACTACATCAAGAAATTGGAAATTGACAAGATTTGACTACGCAATAATGATCTATAATTTTGACTACTTCTTGACTAAACCTCCTATAGAAGAGGCATTAAAAATTTTCAAGTGCTTAACTATGGGAGATAGTGTAAAAGTAGAAGAGAATATTCAAGAATTATTCGGTGAGGTAGATTTGAAGCATGTTTTGAAAAGGAAGAAGAAATGGACTCCATACTACTTGAACATGCTTCCTTGAGAAAGAGAAAGGAAAGATGGTTTACATCGTGGATGACGAGGAAGTTGAGAACCTGGATATTGAACATCCACAAAGGGTGCGTGAGGTCTTGGATAGTGTAGAAAAGTATACACACACCTACCATGAACCCATGAAGACAAAGAAGGTGAATATAGGTTGGAGGCTGAGCCTAAGGAGGCCATAATTGGAGACTATTGGTTAGACTCGGAGGTAGAAAAGATCATCGAGTTACTTAGGGATTATCAGGACTTATTCCCTCAAGGGTATCATGAACTTAAAGGCATGCATGAATCACTTGGGGAAATGAAGATCAAACTTAAGGATGGTGCACGACCTAGTTAGAAAGAGACCTTACAAAATGAATCCTAATTTTGCATGAAAAGGTAAAAGAAGAAATTGATAAAATGTTGAAATATGGAATTATCAAGCCCCTTGATGAGTCAGAATGGGTTAGCCCAATGGTGATCAGTATCAAGAAGGATGGATGAATTAGAATATGTGTGGACTATAGGGAGATGAATGTTGCATGCATCATAGATCCATTCCCTACGCCATTCACTAAGGAAATACTAGGAGTTACAGGGCGTGAAATATATTCCTTCACAGATGGATTTTTCGGGTATCATCAAGTTAGGATTGCTCAGGAGGATCAAGAAAAGACAACATTTACTATTGAATGGGGTAGTTTTGCCTATATTGTGATGCCTTTTGGATTGAAAAATGTGCCTACTATATTCTTGCGCATAGTTGTTCAGGAATTCAAATATTTTATTCACAACTTCTTACAGGTCTACCTAGATGATTGGACAATATATGGGCTTGTGAAAGATCATTGTGACAATCTGTGCTTAATGTTTGAACGGTGTAAACAATTGAGTATCTCTTTGAACATCAAGAAGTGCATATTTTGCTACACCATTTGGGATACTGTTAGGACATATAATCTGCAAGGAAGGTTTTTTGGTTGATCCAGCCAAGGTTGCAGTCATTTTAGGCTGGAAGTGCCTACCAGTCAAAGTGAGGTGTGTAAATTTTTAGGTCATATAGGATATTATAGAAAATTCATCAAAGGTATGCCAAAATTGTTGCACCCTTGGAAGAATTACTGAAGGGGAAAGGTACATTTTATTGGGGAGAACCACAACAATGCACGTTTGAGATATTAAAAGAGAAACTTACTACCATGCCCATTCTGCGCTTTCCCTCATGGGATAAACCATTTCATGTGCATGTGGACACTTCTAGCATGGCCATTGGCACTGTGTTAGCTCAACCTGGTAAAGGTATTATAGATCATCCAATCTATTTTGCTAGTAGGAAGCTGACTCCTGCTGAATGGAATTATACAACTATAGAGCGCGAAGCTTTGTCAATGATCTATGCATTGCACAAGTTTTGATAGTACTTGTTAGCAACACCATTTGTGTTTTATACAGATCACATGGCATTGAAGTACTTGGTAAACAATCCCATCTTACAGGGGCACATATGTAGATGGGTGCTCCTATTTCAAGAGTTTGACTTCACAGTTGTGGTGAAGCCAAGGAAAAGCAATTCTAGACTAGACCATTTATCTAGAATCAATTCAAGAGAGGATGCACAGACAATTGAAGAAACAATGCCGGATGCATAGTTATATAGGTTACAATACGTGCCCATGGAATTAGAAGACATTGTTATCTTTCTACGAACAGGTATGACACCAGAAGGAATGAAAGCATTAGAAAAGAAGCAACTTGCTATATGCATAACACCATTTATGTTAATCAGTGGTGACCTTTACAAGCTAGGTAGAGATGAAGTATTATGCCATTGTGTATTAGAGCATGAGCGTAAGGATATCATGGAAGAAGCTCATGGTGGTATTATAGGAGGCCATTATGTAGGTGATGTGACTGCCGGAAGATCCTACTTGCTGGATTATGGTGGGAGACATTGTATAAGGATTGTAAAGAATATTGTAAGGCATGTGATCATTATCAACACCTAGGAAAACTAGGGCAAAGAGATGAGATGCCTTTGAGACCAATTACTAGTGCCGAACCATTTGAGAAATGGGCCATTGACTTTGTAGGACCTATTTTTCGTTATCCGCCAGCGCATAGGAATTGGATTAGATCGTGCTATATCATTACTTACATAGATTATCTCACATGGTGGGTAGAAGCAACACCTACCAAGGATTGTATGACAGCTACAACAACTAGGTTTTATATGGGAGAATGTTCTTACAAGATATGGATGTCCCTTAAGCTTGACAAGTGATAGAGGTACACACTTTTTGAATGAGACAATCAGATTCTATTAGATGAGTTTATGGTTACACACCATAAAACTACACCCTACCATCCTTAGGAAAATGGAAGCTTGAGGCCTTCAATAATATTTTGAGCTAGACTTTGAAATTTTTTTGTGATGTTGGAAGAAAGGATTGGGATGACAAAGTATCAGCTATTCTTTGGGCATATAGAACAAATTACAAGAGATTGAACAAAGCCACACCATTTTAGTTGGTGTTTGGTGTGGAAGCTATTCTTCCTATAGAATTTATGTTACCTTCTTTGCACATTACGTGCACTAGAGGTCTAGCTAATGAATAGGCTTTAGAAGAGTGTATCGAAAAAGATGATTCAACTGGATGAGCATTGAGCCATAACACGATGGAGTCAGAAGTAGGAAAAGGCCAGGTAGAAGGCATGGCATGATAGAAACATAAGGGATAAGAAGTTTGAGATTGGACAAATGGTACTTCTTTATGACTCAAAGTTCTTGCACCATCCAGGAAAGCTCAAAGTACATTGGTTGGGGCCGTATGTTATCACTTCTATACTTGAATCAAGTGCTTTCTAGTTAGAAGCACTTGATGGAACATGGCTACCTAGTTACTTTAATGGGAGTAGGTTGAAGCCCTACTATAAATAAGTCTTCTTGGTGTTTGTAATAAGGCAATATTGCCATTTAGATTAGGTTTTCAATTATGTATTTCCTTAATGTATTTCCTTCATTATTGTCATTATGCTTTGTCAATTTAGTTGTTTTTTTTATGTAATAAGTGCACTTACATGCATGAAGCTAATTACTATATGAAGAATGTTTATGCATAGAGGACTACACATACCTTTAGTGTGGGGTGGTTATAGTTATCCAAGAAAATCATTGTGGGAATTGAAAGGTGAAAGGAATAAGCTGCTATGGGTGTGCTTTAAGTCAAAAGAAGATTGCTTCTCAAAAGTGACCAAGGATGGAGATGAATGAAGGAAAAGTATAACATGAGGTAAGTGGAGGCCATGATAGCTACTAGGAGAAGGTACAGTGATAAGGTACTTGGGCACAAGGGCACACACTAAAGAGAAGTCTGTGACTAGAGGGTAGGAAGGCACACTAGAAGGTTATAGCTGGGGTGCAAAGATGTACCACATGGAATGAATGAATTTGGTCAATGAATGAGGGGATATTTGGTAGGTGAAGGAGTAATAAATGCATCAAAATTTGAAAAAAATTATATAAGGATGGAATGCAGATTCATTTTTACCATTGCAACTAAGAGTATTTGAGGAAAGAGCCAAGTGCGAAGAGTCGAGTGATTGGGTTAAGGTGCGAAGGGTGTGAAACCAAGCGTGACAACCATATCTGTGTGACAAGAAGCTTGCGTCCTCGGTGGTGAAGGGTTTGAGTGAAGTAGGGAGATAGAAAAGAGTTAGGTTATGAAGTTTCCACCTAGGGCATGATTGAATCAAGCTAGGGTTTGATTCAAAAATTACAGAGTTGAAGAGGAGACATTTGTAAGGTAAAAATGGCACCTAAGAAGGCATCTGCAACAACAGTAAAAGGAAAGAAGAAGGTGGTCGTCGAGGAGGAAGAGATGGCACCCGAAAGCCATTTTCAAAATGCAATATCTAGAAGGAGTCATCATCAGCTAGGAATGGGATTCACCCATCAAAAAGAAAAGTAAGTGAATATAATCACATGACTTTGGAGAAAAGAAGGAGCTTGATTCCTTTCTCACTTCTTAGGATGAACAAGTGCACAATGGATGACATGCCGTTTATGATGATGCAAGCAAGAAATCTTAAGAAGAGAATTGGGGTCTACCAATTATATGATCTTCCATATTTTAGGAAGTATGAGCCCTTGTATCAATGGCTCATGAGAAAGGTGCAAGAGGAATTCTTCTACTTTGCAGGATGTAAAGTTAGAATCTCATCATGCGCTTATCTCATTAGTTACATGTTTGAAGGCCACAGAGAGGACATAAAAAGTGATCTCATAGATAAAGCCATGATTTTAAAGACCAGACAGGAGTTGGGTGTACTAAAGGGTCCAGCATACGGAATGGATATAGAAAAATTGAAGAACTATCCAGTTGTGCAAGTTGCAACACACCTTGTTACAAAGTTGAATGATTAGGAGTGGTGGTCACATGTAAATACTATGTGGTTACACGTGGCACGTAAGATGTCAGAAGGGACAATCTACAACATTGTAGGCTATATTGTAGAGAAAATAGTTGAAGAAGCACACATAGGAGGGAAGATCAGCTTTGGGGCTGTTCTACTATCATTGGTATTCATGGAGATTGGAGTACCAGATGGACTGAAGGAAAAAGTATAGGAATACCCATGGAGAAAAGTCACCATTTGAAAGATTCAACAAGTACCTATGTAAAAGGGCCATGACAAGATGATGTAAAGCAAAGGGTGGAGAAATGGTATGACGAGGCTCGTATGACATTTGGGGAAGAGTGGCACATCCCTAAGGACCTACCAGTAGTGCTAGGGAAACAAGTTCAGTTTTTGTATATCGACATTTCTGCATCACGTGCTTCCTAATGAAAGATGGAGTATGGATCCCTTGGTGTAAATTTCCTTACACATTCACTGCAAGGTATTTCCAAGCATCTATTCATAGATTTATAGACACACGCCAACTGGTATTCAATGCAGATAAGGTAGACTGTGACTACCATATGTTGAGGAAGAAGTATGTGTATCTGAGAAGTGTTTCTACAGAGAGGATCATTTTGGAGGTGTTGAATATTAAGCCAATAAGTCTGGTTGTAGCAGATGTGGGGGAAACATTGGTGTATCTCTAGTTGAAGCCAAAGATGGAGAATAACAAGTATGTGGAAGGTGAGTTCACACTTCTAGCACCACCAAAGGGAAAGCATACAATGGAGAACATCCCAATGCCTAAACCCATAGAGCCAATTGAAGTGGAGGATGAGGAGGAGGAGCGTGAAGATAGTGGTGGTTTGGATCATAGAGGTAGGAGACATCCTACAAATAAGGGTGAAGATGAATGCTGCCATTACACCACCTCAGCCATAAGAGGGGGATGATGAGGACTTGAATACAATCCAAGGGGAGCACAAGTTTAAGAGGGTGTTTAGGATAACAAGGACCCAAGGTGCTACTCCAACCACTATGCACAAATCACCTAAACTCTCTCCACAAAAGGAGACAACCGTGCAAAAAGAAGGAGAAGCTGAAGTTAAATGAGGAGGTATAAGAGTCGAGAGGAAATCACATGCCTAATTCTCCTACACTTCCATAGAAACAAAAAAAAGGTGAGGAATCAAAGGAAAAAGAAGAGGATGAGAAAAGACAAGAGGAGACAGTTGCAGAGAATGTTCAGGACATGGAGAAAAAGTCCCAAATTTGGAAGCTAAAGTTCCTAAGCAACAACGGTCTAGAAGAACAAGTGGAGAGAACATTCCACCAACCATGGGGTATGCAGAGGATGCATGAAAAATGTCCACACATGCTTCTAGAGTATGATGGGAAAAAGGATTTATTCGGATGGGAGCTAATGGATGAGGATATGGTGACTGTGTGCACTTGAAAGAAACTATCGTGGTCAATACACACCCACATGGATGAGCCTAAATTTGATGTGTGTGAAGATTCATGTGTTTTGAGACAAATGAAGAAGGCACCCCAAGCTAGACACATGACAGTAAAGCCTACTATCATGTCAGATGAGTAGGTCAACAATGCATTGGTGAAGGTTTTTGTTGAGGTGGCTAGAAGAAACATGGACAAAGTTGCAATGATCAGAGCATTGCATGAGGAGTTGAAGACAAAGGATGTAGAGATAACACACATAACACAAGAGAGGGACTTCATGTAGAATAAAAATGAGGTATTTATCAAAGCATCACAGAGGAGATTGGGGACAATGTCATTAGAGCAAGGCCACACTTGGAGGCTAAGGTACCACAGACATTTCCTTCAGTGATACATTATGTGGGAAAGTTGGTGGACTTGGTACTTGAAGATGAACCTCTGCACATGCCATAACCAAGAAGCTCAGAGAAAGATGCCAAATAGGAGAAAGCATCGGTGATGTGAAAGATTACATCTTATGAAGGGATGTTGCAAGTGTTATAGGAAGTATTGAAGAAAGCAGACCAGGACTTTAAACATATGCATAGCTCTAGAGGCACTTATCAACATCAAGACCCTATAAGAGAACAATGAGGTCTAGAAAGTGATGAAGGATGAGACATTGGGCTATGCAGAAAGATTGTCAATGGTTAAGTAGAATCGAGATGCCACAGCGATAATGCTCAAGATCCGCACAAGACTCGACTAGAAGAGCTTGGGAAGCTAATTGCATAGAAGATGGATCTTTTAGAAGGAAAATGACATCAATGTCTAGCGTTGTGTTAGTTCTACAAAATGAGAAAGGAGAGATTGCGAGGGATGAGTTGGAATCCATTGCTGTGAACATCCCAAAAAAATTAGAGCAAACACTCACTGAATGGCAAGTTTTGGAGGCCGAAATAAAGGAGGAGTATGCAAAGTTGATACTGCAAAGTGATACAGAGGAGGCTGCCTCATAACCTCATAGAAATTATTTATTTATCTACATTATTTCATTCTTATTCTTTCCATTCTTCTATTCTTTACTTCAATTTTTGAAGATACCCATTTTCAGGATGAAAATGAGATTAGTATGGGGTAATGTTGATCAAATAATAATTGTCAAAGATCACACAAGGATTCCATGGGGGATAGAAGGCCCGAACCAAGGGTGCGCAAGGAAAGGAAGGACCCATGCGTGAAAGAAAGTTTTACTTTCAGGACTTAGTTGATTTTGAGCATGAAGACCTATTTTTAGAAGATGGCGTGCAGAAGACACCAATGATGCAAATACATGCGTGCCATGCATTTTCTATCTTTGGAGGAGTGGATCGAAGAGTTTTGCATAGAGACAAGCTAAGAATAGAATTGCACTTCATTAAACTGCAAGAGGACTATAGATAGCACACTTGCATGTGTGGCTATGCCTGTAAATGGTGTGTGGCTATCAATAGCATGTGGCCTATTTCTAGAATAGATAAGCGGTGAAGGGAAAGTCCCCACCCCATATATATGATGTTAGGTACATAGTAGAGGTGTGTAAGTGTAATAGAGAATATACAGAGTGTGTGTAAGTGTAAATGATATATGGAGGTATAGATATATACACATATGACTGAATTACTGTATCATATCCATACGCGTATTGGTATAGATTGAGAATCTTTTGTAAGGAGCTTGTATTTATTAATAGATGTAAGATATTGGATGAATCTAAGTGTCATTCTGTGTGTTTGAGTAGTGCATGTTATTAATTCAATCATGATTACTGTTTAAGCTTGTTCTTCCATAGATATGAGGGTAGCATGCATTGTAGAATGATGGATTAGTTATGAATCTATATGTTTCTTCCTTCATCAAGCTAACATCCTGCTATAACAACTCTAAAGAGAGACCTGGTACCTTTGTGCACTTCGGGTGAGTGCTCGGTCAAGGTGAGTGATGTGCCAATGTGACTAGGGTCTTATACGGTAAATTATAAGATGCATCAAGGGGAATCTTCCCATTCAATAAAAGAAAATGTAAAAAAGCTACATCAATTTCATAACTCTTTTAACAAGATGTGAGAATGGGTACACCTCTAAAGCAAAGTAAATTTGAGTATTCCTATCATATATGTGCCCATTCTAAACATTCTCATTTAAGCAATATTGATTTTATGATAGTGGGCACGTGCATTTTCTCTACATTATCATACAAGAAACATTGTTTGTGATTCCTATTTGCCAAAGCAGGTCTTTTAGGATTCCTAGATGAGAATGGGCATGTTCTCATTCTAAACATTCTCATACAAGCAATACAAATTTTACGATAGTGGGCATGTGTATTTTCTCTATGTGAGAATAGGTACACCTCAAAAAAATGTAAATTTGATTATTCCTATCATATGTGTGCCCATTCTAAATATTCTCATACAAGCAATACTAATTTTATGACAGTGGGCATGTGCATTTTATCTACATTCTCATATAAGCAACATTGTTTGTGATAACTGTCTTCCAAAGCAGGTCTTTTAGAATTATTATATGAAAATGGGCATGTTCCCATTCTAAACATTCTCATACAAGAAATACATATTTTATGACGGTGGGCACGTGCATTTTCTCTACATTCTCATACAAGCAATATTGTTTGTGATTCATATTTTCCAAAGCAAGTATTTTAGGATTCTTATATGAGAATGGACATCTTCCCATTCGATACAAGACAATGTAAAAATACTCAATAAATTTCATAACTTTATACAAGCCGCAAGAATGGGTGTCCATTCTAAACATTCTCATACAATGCAAAAAAGCTAGATATTTTTCATTACTCTTTTAACAAGATGTGAGAATGGGTGCACCTCTAAAACAAAATAAATTTGATTATTCCTATCATATGTGTGCTTATTCTAAACATTCTCATACAAGAAATACTAATTTTATGACAACGGACATGTGCATTTTCTGTACATTCTCATACAAGCAACATTTTTGTGATTCCTATCTACCAAATAAGGTCTTTTAGGATTCCTATATGAGAATGGGCGTGTGCCCATTCTAAACATTCTCATATAAACAATACATATCTTATGATAGTGGGCATGTGAATTTTCTCTATGTGAGAATGGGTGCACCTATAAAACAAAGTAAATTTGATTATTCCTATCATATGTGTGCCCATTCTAAACATTCTCATACAAGTAATAATGATTTTATGACGGTGGGCATGTGCATTTTCTCTACATTCTCATATAATCAACCTTGTTTTGATTCCTATTTTCCAAAGTAGGTCATTTAGGATTCCTATATGAGAATGGGCATGTTCCCATTCTAAACATTCTCATATAAGAAATACATATTTTATGACGGTGGGCATGTATATTTTCTCTACACTCTCATACAAACAATATTTTTTGTGCTTCCTATCTACCCAAACAGGTCTTTTAGGATTCTTATATGGGAATGGGAATCTACCAATTCGATACAAGACAATGTAAAAATGATCAATCAATTTCATAACTTTATACAAGCCGTGAGAGTGGTGCCCATTCTAAAAATTCTCATATAATGCAAAAAAGCTACATCAATTCCATAACTCTTTTAACAAGATGTGAGAATGGGTGCACCTCTAAAACAAAGTAAATTTGATTATTCTTATCATATGTGTGCCCATTCTATACATTATCATACAAGTAATACAATTTTTATGACGGTGGGCATGTGTATTTTTCCGTACATTATCATGTAAGAAACATTGTTTGTGATTCCTATTTGCCAAAGCGGGTCTTTTAGGATTCCTAGATGAGAATGGGCATGTGCCCATTCTAAACATTCTCATACAAGAAATATCAATTTTATGACAATGGAAATGTGCATTTTCTCTATGTGAGAATGGGTGCACCCGTAAAAAAAAATTAAAGTTGATTATTCCTATCATATGTGTGCCCATTCTAAACATTCTCATACAAGCAATACTGATTTTATGACAGTGGGCATGTGCATTTTCTCTACATTCTCATACAAGAAACATTATTTGTGATTACTATCTTCCAAAGTAGGTCTTTTAGAATTCCTATATGAAAATGGGCATGTGCCCATTCTAAACATTCTCATACAAGTAATACAGATTTTATGACAGTGGGAATGTGCATTTTCTCTACATTCTCATATAAGCAATATTGTTTGTGATTCATATTTTCCCAAGCAGGTAATTTAGGATTCTTATATGAGAATGGGCATCTTCCCATTCGATACAAGACAATGTAAAATGCTCAATAAATTTCATAACTTTATACAAGCCGCAAGAATGGGTGCCCATTCTAAATATTCTTATACAATGCAAAAAAGCTACATATTTTTCATTACTCTTTTAACAAGATGTGAGAATAGGTGCCCCTCTAAAACAAGTAAATTTGATTATTCCTATCATATGTTTTCCCATTCTAAACATTCTCATACAAGAAATACTGATTTTATGACAGTGGGCATGTGCATTTTCTCTACATTCTCATACAAGTAATATTGTTTGTGATTCCTAAATGCCAAAGCGAGGTCTTTTAGGATTTCTATATGAGAATGGGCATGTGCCCATTATAAACATTCTCATTCAAGCAATACATATTTTATGACAGTGGGCATGTGCATTTTCTCTATATGAGAATGGGTACACCTCTAAAAAAAAGTAAATTTGATTATTCCTATCATATGTGTGCCCATTCTAAACATTCTCATACAAGAAATATTGATTTTATGATAGTGGACATGTGTATTTTCTCTACATTCTCATATAAGCAACATTGTTTGTGATTCCTATATGCCAAAATAGGTCTTTTAGGATTCCTATATGAGAATGAGCATGTGCCCATTCTAAACATTCTCATACAAGCAATACTAATTTTATGATAGTGGGCATGTGCATTTTCTGTACATTCTCATACAAGCAATATTGTTTGTGATTCCTATTTTCCCAAGCAGGTCTTTTAGGATTCTTATATGAGAATGGGAATATGCCCATTCGTCTACAAGAAAATGTAAAAATGCTCAATCAATTTCATAACTTTGTACAAGCCATGATTATGGTGCCCATTCTAAACATTCTCATACAAGCAATACTAATTTTATGACAGTGGGCATGTGCATTTTCTCTACATTGTCATACAAGAAATATTGTTTATGATTCCTATATTCCCAATCAAGTATTTTAGGATTCATATATGAGAATGGACATATTCCCATTTGATACAAGACAATGTAAAAATGATCAATCAATTTCATAACTTTATATAAACCGTGAGAATGAGTGCCCTTTCTAAACATTCTCATAAAAGCAATACTGATTTTATTACAGTAGGAATTTACATTTTCTCTACATTCTCTCGATAATTTCTACTATTTAAAATTTTATGGTTTCAACTTTCATTATTTATTATCATACGATTTAAATTTAGTTATTATAAAACATATATTTTTACAATTTACGATTTAAATTTAGTTATTATAAAACATATATTTTTACATATATGTTTCATTATTCACATAGCTATTTAAAACATTTAAATGGGTCCAATAAATTCAAATATCTAAGCATATTAAAGCATTAATAGGTGGTGATTTGTTAATGTATTATATATTCAAAATATTAAAGCATTAAAAGGTGGTGATTTGTTAATGTATTATATATTCAAATTTTGAATGTATGTACAAAAATAACACTATGTATTTTTCATTATTCTAATACCTTTTCAAAACATTTAAATGGGTCCAATAAATTCAAATATCTAAGCATATTAAAGCTATTTACATTATATTAAAGCATTTATAGGTGAAAATTTGTTAATGCATTATATATTCCAAATAATAATTGATTTTGAATGTTTGTACAAAATGGCACTATGTATTTCTCATTATTATTATACCTTTTCAAAACTTTTAAATGTTTCTAAACATTGGGATAATACGACATTAAAGCATTAAAAAAATTTAAGTATTAAAGTCTAGTGATTTATAATGGTTGGATAGATTCAAATTTCGAGATGTACGATATTATGATCCCAAAAGCATTTAATAATTAAAGGGCAGTGATTTATTATGGTAGTTTAAATTAAAATTTTAAATTTTTAGTGCCATATGTTATAGGAAAATTTTCTTGGTTAATTACTATATAAAAAATATATATTTTGAATGTCTAGGGTTTTGATGTTTCCTTTCTTATGGATGAGTTTTTTTCTCTGTTACGAATGGGTTTTTTTATTCGGATATTTTGTATGAGATAAAATAAGTTATGCAAAAGGATTTGGGATGATTTGAAATAAAGATTATTGAAAAATAAACTTGTTACAGTGTAATAAAAAAAGTTATAGAAAGATAATTGTGGTACTGAGTTTATCAAATTGTTTTTGCTTATGCGAAAGGATTTGGCCTAATTGGATACATAGATTATTGAAATAAAAACTTGTTACATAGGTTAATAAAAATACATAGAAAGAGACAGGTGGTACTTAATCTATCTAATCATTTTTTCACACCATAAACATGTACGCATTTGAACGAAATAATTTTGATTTGTATATTCGGTAGCTGTTACATTTACGAATGTAATGAAATTGATTTATCTATTTATTTGCTATTACTTTTATGAATGAAAACAAATAAATACATTTTTTAGACATAAAATAAGTGAGATATATGGAAATTGATTTCTCTATTTGTTTACTGTTACGAGATATATGGAAAAACGGTTCGAGATAATCAACTGTGAACTAAAAGATATGTGCTTATAAATTTTTAGGCTTTAGAAGTAAACATGGAAAAAATGAGATATAAAAACCTAGAATAGCTTGCTTTTCCATTGTTGTTTTCCATTTGAGAAATCTTGAAAATTCTCCCTTGCAAAATCATTGTATTGTATCTCTCTCTTGCTATCCGAAGCTATATCTTCTTCTTTCTTCTGAAAAATTTCTATATCTTCATATTTTTCCAGCTACATCTATGTTCTTTGGCTTTCCCCAAGTAAATATCTGAATGAAAAAATATCAATCGCAATAGAGCAAAAATCAAAACTTGATTCATTCAAAATAATTATTTTTATAATGTACTTGACCAAAAAAGTGCCGCGCTCTTTGAAAATTTGAATCAAACCTACCATAATAAATGACCAAATCTAAAAAAAGAGCACCAAAATTTCAAAATTTGAATCAAAGATACCATAATAAATGACCATTAAGAGCCTTCCAAAAATCGTGTTGGTATTATTAAAAATTAATTAATCAATAAGAACGTCTTTGGTATTATTAAAATTTAATTAATCAATGACAACAAGTAATAATAGAATTTAAATTGTTTGTAATCAAGATATGATAATGATATATATATATATTGGTGATAAGGTGGGTTGAAGGGACCCGTTCCTTGAATATAAAAAGGAGGCCTAACCCTCAGAAAAGAAAAATAGAGTAAAATTCAGAAAGAATCCTACTAATTCTACTTATCCATCGAAGGGAAATATTCGAGCATATTGGAGAATCAACCTTTTTACCTTTTTATTTCGACTTCTTGACACCGCCCCGATTCCAATGCTAGCACCATCTTCATCATTGTGAACTTTGGAATTTTCTAGAATATTCTCCAAATATGAATTTGATTTTTTTGAACCATCGGATATATGTCCTCTTTTAACTCTGGAAGCCATCTTCTTTTCCTCTTTTTGATCTTTCCTTACCTTCCCTTCATAATTCTAAGACACACAATTTATGGTCTTATCCACGGTGCCAGTATGAACCTATCTTTGAAGAAGAATAGCTCTAGCCACCGTTGGAGGGTGAATTTTTCTTCTTATGAGAAAATTTATTTTTACCTAATGGGAAAGAATCCTGAAGGTGCCCAAGAGTCTTGCATTGATGACATCAAAAATCCGTATTCTCATAGTCCAATGATTGGATGTGTTGTTTATTTCCCAATTTCAGAATAATCTTCTCGGTAAACCCTTGCTCAGATCTATTTCAACATATATTCTGGCATAAGTGTCAATTCTTGATTCAACTCGGAGTGATATAATTTTAAAAATTCCCCAACGCATTACCTATGGCTTCTAGGGCATGCCAAAAATGAAGGGGAAGGTTTGGAAGCCGAATCCAAACTGGCATCTTAGCAACGAAAGATTGTTAGGATCAAATTCAGGAACCAAGGAGTAAGGAACAACCCTGAATTGCCCTGAACCATGATCCATCTGAAAATCATTTATTATAATCCTCTGCATTCTGAAACTGGATGACAAAAAAGCCTTTGGAGCAAAAGGAAATTTCACATTTTTTGGTCCAGTTTTCATTGACCCACTGGGATAAGGTAGAGGTACTGTCGGCCACATACCATTGAATCTTCCAATAACTTCCCATTGTGACAATAATTTCAATTGGGTGACAATCTCTAGGCTTTCTAGACTTAGCAATGGTGTCTCCTCCACAATATCTATAATGTATGCTTGAGATGTATGTGAAGCACGGGTAGATGGCCAAACCACATCCTTGAATGAGATGAAAGGTACTCCTTTATTTGAAGACTGATAATATACCTTGCCACCACCAGATACTACACTACCAAATTTGTTGGTTGGATCTGAGGGAGGATTAGAATGGTCTTTTGTGGTTAAATCGAGCCCAGTCCTAACTCCCAATTCTTGAAGGAAATATTCTCTGTCCTCTTTACTTATCAAATTGATATCCCTGATTTTAATTACATCTCTCCAACTGAGATGAAGACCATTCCAGGTCGCAAGTATATTTGATTCTTTTCCTTCATTCATTTCTTTTCCCTGATTGGAGGGAGAATTTTGTGGGAGGCTCTCAGCCAACTGAACCACCTCATCCTAGGTTGCACATACCCTAATTTCATTTGCTCATTGTGCCATTTTAGGATATGATAATGATATTAGTAATTAATAGTACTATAATAAATTAGTATCTTCTACTAATTTAAATAGTTAATTAATAATATTATAATTAATTAGTAAAAATTTATCCTATCAAATAATATTAACTACAAGAATTATTATTACCAACAAATTTACATTACTATATTGACTAGAAATATATGAAAAAATCTAATTATATTATTAAATTTTATAAATATAATGTTTAATTAATTATAGTGCATTAATACAAGAATTATTAATACCAACAAACTTACATTACTATTTTAACTAGAAACATATTAATAACATCTAATTTTTTTATATTAATAATAAATTTTATAAATATAAAAATACAATAAAACCTTTTCAAAAAATTAAAAATCAAAGAATATGTATTGAACATATGATATTAGGACTAAATGAAAATATTTAATTAACAACATTAATTAATAATCCTAATAAATAAATAATTATATGATCAAACGAATTTTTTTTTGGATTGAGGGTGTTTGAAAGGACCCACATCCTTGTACACATGAGGATTTTTTGAGAGGATCTGACTTGGTTACAAATGAAGGGGACCACTTATTAGGAACCCAATTAAAGCAACCATGAAACCCGAAGTGAAGATCGGCGGCCGTCGAAAGCGATCGCGGCGAGTGGGACAACTTAGAAACAGCTACCAAAGATTGGCAAGAAGAGAGAAGTGACCACCAGGATCAGCAGAAAGCGGATCAGCCACAAGTGTCGGCGGCGAGAGGAGCAGCCATGACCATGATGAGAGGAGCAAAGAATGAGTGGCGAAGCAGCCACCGGCGTCGATGGCGAGAGGAGAAGGAGCCACCAACGTCGACAACGAGAGGAGCAGCCACTCACCGTCGGCGGTGAAGAGTAATCACCGGTGTCGGACGAGCAGAGATGCCACCTCTACAGTGGCGAAACCACCTCAGAGGAGGATTGTGCCTCGGGGATTTGAAGCTGGGTGGCAACCACACAAGCATGTGACTTGACCGCACCACTCCCACCCCATCGACATGATCAAACGACAATTAAATAATATTAATAAAGTATAATTAAATATTATAAAAAATTAGAAATTAAAGAATATGTATTTAACATATGATATTAAGACTAAAGAAAATTAGTTAATTAACAACATTAATTAATAATCCCGATAAATAAATAATTATATGATCAAACGATAATTAAATAATATTAAAAAAATATAATTAAATATTATAAAACTAATTAGCAACTTTATCACCATTATTTATAATGCTTAATTACTTATAGTGCATTTTAAAATTATGAAAAATACAACAAAACTTTATAACACTAATGAGCGACATAAACTCCATTACTTCAAAAAAATAGAAATAAAAGAATATGTATTTAACATATGATATTAGGACTAAAGAAAATTAATTAATCGACAACATTAATTAATAATACTAATAATTAAATACAAGAAATAACATTGTATCATTTAATAATACAAATAAATTTCAAAACTTCATATGGGCATTTGTCTACTCGAATGGGCATGACATGAAGATGAAGTGGATTGTCCCCCATTTGGCAATGAAAGGAAGATGAGATGTTATTCTTCACGTTGAGAAGATCTAGAAATATTCATTTTTGTTTTTCATGAAGAGAGAGCGAGACCAAAAGCTAGAGAATAAACACTATCAAGGCTGTCAGAGTGTGCCTTTACTTTGCAACCGTCTTCCTTCCATGCAAAATGGGGAACAATCCAATAGTAAATGTTTGTTTTTTTGAGAATAGACAAATGCCAATATTTCTAAATGTCTACAACTATTCCTAAAACAAAATAATGAATTAAAAAACATGTTAAATACTCCTACATGAGAATCGGCATTTGCCATTTCTAAATCAAATTGATACAACTATGAGAATGGGCATTTTCCGGTTTAAAACAATATTACAACTATTACCCAAGGGTATGTAGTCCAACCTAACCGATACAATTGTATTCAAGATAAAATGAAAATAATGTTTGTTTTTTTATATGAAAGAATGGAAAATGGGCATCTACTCAAGGGTATGTAGTCAACCTAAAAAATACAATGTATTCAAGATAAAATGAAAATAATGTTTGTTTGTTTGCATGAAAGAATGGAAAAGCGCCCATTCTTAAATAAAGGAAAACTAATTTTTTATCTCCTACCATTTCTAAATCAAATTGATAAAACTATGAGAATGGGCATCTGCCATTTCTAAATCAATTTAATACAATTATGAGAATGGGCATTTTCCAAGGGTCTTGATCAACTATGAGAATGAGCATATGTCATTTCTAAATAAATTTAATACAATTATGAGAATGAACATCTACCCAAGGTTTTGCCAAGATGCCTATTCCTAAAACAAAATAATAGAGCTACATAAGGCTTGATCCCCCTCGAATGGGCATCTACCATTTTTAAAACAATATAATATAAGTATGAGCTATGACAATGGATATATTCCATTGATTTAATATAACTATGAGAATGGGCATCTACCCAAGGGTATATAGTCCAACCTAAATAATACAATTGTATTCAAGATAAAATGAAAATAATGTTTGTTTGTTTGTATGAAAGAATGGAAAATTGATCATTCTTAAACAAAGGCAAAGTAAATTTTTATCTCTCCACTAGTATATTTCATTGTGGAGTTAGATATGATTAAGTCTACAAAAGTGCTTAACTGACAATAATTTTCTTCTATTACTCATATTATAATTGAATGGGCATCTGCCCATTCAATTCATATACATTTATTCTAATATACGTATTAGAAAAATTTCATTGTATGTAAGATAAAATTAGAAAAATGTTCGTATCAATTTCTTGTAGCATATTGATAATGGGCATAAGACAAACTACATATGGGCATTTGTAGATTCCCATTCAATTTGTATAAATTTATTCTAATATACGTATTAGAAAAATTTCATTATATGCAAGATAAAATTAGAAAAATGTTCGTATCAATTTCTTGTAGCATATTGATAATGGGCATATGCCCATTCTAATAATAGGAATCACTGAGAAAAATAGGCATAAGGCAAACTACATATGGGAATCTGTCTACTCGAATGGGAAAGACATGAACATGAAGTGGATTGTTTCCCATTTTGCAATGAAAGGAAAATAAGATGTTATTCTTCACATTGAGAAGAGTTAGAAATATTCATTTTTGTTTTTCATGAAAAGAGTGAGAGACCAAAAACATAGGGGCTATCCGCTAGGGATATTCCAACCAATATGATACAATTATTAACTCTATAAAGGCTTTTAGAATGTGTCCTTCCATTGCAATCATTATCCTTTCATGCAAAATGGGGAACAATCTATCAATAAATGTTAGCTTGTTCAAGGATGGACAAATGACTTAAATATAACTATTCCTAAAAAAAAACTATAGAACTACATAAGGCTTGATCCCTCTTGAGGGTATGTAGTGCAACACTTAGAGGAGGCGCGAACATGGCTCCACGGGGATAGTCCAACCAATAATTGTATTCATGACATGAAGATGAAGTGGGTCGAGCATCATTTTTCTTTTGAAGGAAAACTAGATATTATTCTTCACATTGAGAAGAGTTAGAAATATTCGTTGTTGTTTCTCAAAATTTTCCTTGATATTCTTCATGAAAAGAAAGAGAGCCCAAAATTAAAAGAGTAAACAACAATTAGAGATAGAGGCTTGATCCCCTTTAATGGTATGCAATGCAACACTAGGCTCCGTTAGGGATAGTCTAGCCAATATGATACAATTACTTACTCTATAAAGGCTGTCAAAATGTTTTTACACTATTCTTCTTCTAATATGGTCCTCCTTCAATTGCAATGGTCTTCCTTTGATGCAAAATGGGAACAACCCAAAAATAAATGTTTATTTGTTACAAGATGGACAAATGCCCATATGGGTATGTAGTGCAACACTTGGCGAGCCAAGATTCCATTTATAAATCAAAATAATAGAACTATATAAGGCTGGATCCCCTTAAGGGTATGTAGTGCAGCACTTGGCGGAATCACAAATAGTCTCTACTAGAGTTAGTCTAACCGAAACCTTGGCCTTTAGTATGTGGTAAATCATTCAACAATGCAAAGATAAAAATATGATATCAAGGCAAATCATTCAACAATGCAAAGAGAAACATACGATATCAAGGCTAATGACGTGGACCAGATTCACCATTGATGCAAGGCCAATTTGCAAATGATTCACCATCGGGATAAAATGCTTTACTTTTATTAATATTATCTAACCTTGATGAACATTGATCATGAAAAATATCATTATATGGATGAAAGAAAAATTATATAATTATAATTTATTTTGTGGTCAATAGTCACACCCAATTTGGAAACCAAGTAATGCCTCCTAGGTGGTAAGCCCACACTGTACTTTGGTAAAAACATAACATATGGCTCCCCTGTCTTAACATGAAATATTGGAAGTGGATTTCTCAGGTAACTCCCTATCTTACCAAGAAGGAGAATCATATATACATTTTTGGAAGGGAATGTGATTATGTTGAGACTCTAAAACATGCATTAAATGATCATATTTAGATGCAATATTTTATAACTATGGAGGATAAAAACTATGCAAGTATTACAAAATTTTGAAGTGATATTTTAAAACCCATATTAAAAATAAAAAGATATAAAATACAACATTATTATTTATATTTATACCTAGAGACTCAAAATACAATAGAGAAGAGTTAGAAGTATCTCTGAAACTTATATTCAATTTAAAAAAGAAGTAACTCCCCGTATTAGGAACTACAATTAGGTTAACAACTATGCATGTCTCACAAAACATTGAAATGATATTCTTAATACCCAAATCAAAAATAAAGATAAAAAATAGGGCATCACCTTTAAACCGAGAACAACATATAAGGGTAAGAAAACCAAATGATATTCTTCATCTCATAATAATTCAACAAAGAAGAGTTGAATAATCTATGCCTCAAATTGTCTTCAAATCTGGTTCTTCACAAGACAAAATGGTCTTACGGAGCCCAAAGTGGAAAGGGTCAACAAAAATTTAGTGGAGAGATAAAAAATATCTCAAAAATATTGCTCAAATTTTCCACTTCGTAGGATGAAATAGTCTATGGGAAGGTACTTTGTTTTATAATGGGAAGCTATGCATTGTGACATCCTTTATGGAAATTGTGCACATTTATAATGGGCACAAGCCTATTCTCATACAAATGAACATCATTTTTTTGTAAAAATTTATAATTTTATTATATTAACACCCTCTCCTAAAAGCTTAGTTTCCCTACACCCCCTTCTGAATGGCTAACTACACAAATAAATAGAAATCATTCAATTCATGTGTGTGTGTGTGTGTGTGTGTGTGTGTGTGTGTGTGTGTGTGTGTGTGTGTGTGTGTGTGTGTGTGTGTGTGTGTGTGTAAGTATCTGTATTTTTATGAAATACAAACAACCCAAACAAGTGGAAATTGGATGAAAAAGAAAACAGAAACGGTGAACAAGAAAGAGATAGCTTTTCCGACCATGGTTAACCTTGAAATTTGTAAGATCTCTACCATCATAAAAAATAGTAACCGCCGTCATTCTCTCTACCATGCTATGGAATAATTATTTGCCATTAATTTCACCAATTTCCCTCCAACGGGTGCTCAAAGACATGTTTAAAAAAGTACCTTTAATTAATCAAAGGTGGTACACCAATTTATTTAAAAATTGATGATAAACAAGTATTATATGAAGGATGTGAGAATGGGCATATGTCCATTATAAAAATAACTACATTTTATCTATGTTCTTCTTTTATGATTCCAATTATGAGAATGGGAATTTTCTCATTAGATACATCATTTAATATTGCTTAGCTTGGAAAGTGATTGTCTTGTGCAACTCTTTTTTGCCCATCTAGGCTTTGCAACTAGGCCACCCATCTCAAAAAATAAGTAACCTGCCTAGGTAATTTTGCTTTGGGCTACATGTATTTCATAAAAAATACATGTAATTATATATATACACATAGACACAGACAAAAACACAATTCACCTGCATTGAATGATTTACCATTTTTTCTATGTAGTTATAACTTTTTTGTAAGGGAATGATCTTGTTGAGACTCTGAAACTTACAAGAAATGGTCATATTTAGATTTATCCTTTTATAACTAAACCATCATATTTAGATGCATCCTTTTATAACTATGGAGGATAATACTATGCAAGTCTTACAAAATATTGAAGTGATATTCTTAAAACACATATCAATAATACAAAAGATCTAAAATATGACATTATATTTATACCTAGACCAAAATACAAAATAAAGAAAGCTAGATGATATTCTTCATCTCATAATAAATCAACAAAGAAGAGTTAGAATTATATTTGAAACTTATCTTCAATTTAAATAAAAGTAAATTCTTCTTTTATAATGGGCATTTTCCCAATTCTAAAACAAAGTAATATTTATCTTCCATATGCCTCTTCTAAACATATGTTGTTCTTCTATGTTTTATATGAGATAAAAAATGCCCACAATTCTTCTATGATTATTATTTGAGAATGGACATATTCCCATTCTAAACATCTACTCTTATTCCGTCTGTTCTTCTACATTTTCTATACGAGAATGGGCATCTACCCATTTCGAATGGGCTTGACATGAAGATGAAGATTACTTTGTTTTACAATGGGTCACTCCTCACTTTGCAATGGAAGACATGTTTCAAAATAATTACCTTTAATTAATAAATAAATTGTGTTAAAAAAATAAACAATAGCAGCCAAAACGAGACAATTAAATACAAAATATGCAATTCTTAGTCTAGCCAAAATGATTGAGTTCAATATTTCCCACCCATTATAAAAATAAATAATAGAACTACATAAGGCTTGATCCCTCTTGAGGGTATGTAGTGAAATAGTTGGTGGTGTCTGCACTTGGCTCCACAAAGGTTAGTCCAACCAAAATGATAGTAACAATTATAAACAAAATAATAGAACTACATAAGGCTCATTTTTTTCATCTATTTCCCCCTACATGAATATGGATAAGGAATTGGGCCAACGAAAATTACATTCAATTTTTTTACCATGCTCAAAACACAAAAATTATCTATGCTGGAAAAAGACATTTCAGAATCTGCAAAAGAGAAATTATTATTAAAACAAGCTCAAAATTGATGATATTTTTAATTTTATGAAAAGTCATTCAAAATTGATATTGGTCATTTCCATGTAGCTCCTACAAAATACCAATACAGATCACTTGATTTAGCAAGTGTTAGTTTCCTTGTCCACTCTATGTTATGAAACCTGTACCTTTTCAACACGATGTAATTTTTCTTACTGGTGTTATTTGTTTTGGGATTCCATTGTATGTTACCCATAATTTCTATATTATTTATGGGCAACATACAATGGACGCCCAAAAACAAATCCCAATTTTCCATCTATTAGTTATATAAAAAAACTACATGGAATTAAATTTATCTCTATTCTTCTTCTAACAGTTATATAAAATAAACTACATGAGAATTGATAAGGATTGATCCCCTCGAGGGTATGTAGTGTAGTACTTGGCTCTACTAGTGATAGTCTAACTAGTATAATACAATTATTAATTACTTCAAAACAAAAATGTTTGTTTGTATGAGAATGGGCTTGTGCCCATTATAAACATGCACAACTTCTATAAAGGTTGTAACAATGCACAACTTCCCATTCCTTCCCATGTTAAAAGAAAGTAAATACAATATGTTGAACTTAAAGTTATATCTATTCTTAAAGTTTTAAAGTGGAAAGGATTAACAAATAAAGTGGAGATGCTTCCCCCTACTAAAAAGAAAGAATGAAGATGCTGTTTCCAGCAAGAAAAGAAAGAGCCTTAAAGCTAAAATCCCTGCTTCCCAATGGGTCCTAAGGAGCCACAAAGACTTGGAACTTGTTGAAAACCTCCTGCATATTAGCAAGCCGGTGGAGGAGCCCAAGGAGGAGGAATTGCTGGACAGGGTGGACAGACTAGAAAAGGAGATACAAGAGCTCAAAGGGGCTATAAAAAACATGGAAAGAGCTAAGGGTAAAAGAATCCTTCAAAGTGAGGAGGAAGAGGGGGTTATTGCTGAAGTCTTCAAGAAGCTACAGTCCTTAGATGGCAGATTGGGGAATGCTAAAAGCTGCAATGACTGCATATTGTCTGCCCTCAAAAGCATTTATAATTTCATTGAACAACATGTCCATAGTGTTTGCAGTTTAAGTGGGGTTAATGAGGACATTTGGGGCCCTAAAGAGAAAAGGGATATTGCAATTGCCCAAGTGGATTTGCAAGAATCCTCTCAGGCCACTGCCATTGCCTTCTTCATGTCGCTGCAGGCTATCAAGACCAAGATTGACAGAGCCATCAAGTAACGGGTTGTTGTGATGCTATTTTTTGGCTGCGATGTGGCTGTCATCTGGCAGTTCTGGAGCTGTTTTTTGGTGGAGCTCTATATTTTGTTTCTCTTTTGGTTTCTTTTTGATCTTTCCTGCTTATTTTTAGATCTTTGTACACTTAGATCCTTTTTTCACTTATATTGTAATATTTGGTTGGTTGAGCCCTCCTTGGTTAACTGTTTTTCCCTTCTCTGGGCTGTTTCTCTCATCTTTACTATCTAGCTTTTGAGCCCTTTTGTATACAGGGTATAGTCCCTTCAAAACTATTTGCCCTTAATAAAAAAATAAAAATAAAGTGGAGAGAGTAAAATTAGCATAAACATTTTCTTCAAATCTTGTTGAAACTGTCACAATGCACATCTTCTAATTCTATATTCTATAATTCTTATATGAGAATTGACATATGACCATTCAAAATATATATTCTTCTTTTATGTTTCCTAAATGTGAATGGACATATATATTATAAAATGAGAACTACATAAGGCTTGATCCCTCTAGAGGGTATGTAGTGCAACACTTGGCTCTGTCAAGGATAGTCCAACCAATATGATACAATTATAAACAATTATGAATTATAAATGCATAAAATGCATTTCAAGGGATGTCAGTTATTTTTTCCATATATGGTGTTCATAATTCAACTGGTATGGAGGTGGAAGATGTGATAGTGGATCGAGATTGGAAACATTTAGAGCCCTTGGATATTATCAAACTGAATGAAATTGGAGTTGTCATCCCTGAACATTATTTCAAATGATCGAGATTAGTGCATATTTGGGAGCACATGATCAAGAGATGCAACTCATATGCATCCCCTGTATGCATATTTGGGAGCTCATGAACAATTATCAAGTATTTTTTAAAATTTAATATTCTTTTTTACTTGTCAATATTAGTTTGAATCGATTTGATAAATATATATTAATTTCAATTTTTATGTGTAGATACAGTTGGAGAATATCCAAAAATATATGTAAAGAAATAGGTAAAAATATTAAACCTTTTCATTTGTCAATATTAGTTGGAATCAATTCGATAAATATATCCTACTTTTAATTTTTATGTGGAGATGCAGCTGGAGAAAATATAGAAAATCTACAACTAACAAATATGTGTAAAGAAATAGGTAAAAGTATTTTTGTGAAATATTATTATAGTATTTGAAATACATACAAGTTAATAATGAAGTTTAATAATGAATTTCTATTTCCCAATTTCTAACTTCATGTATCTAAAGAGTTTTATCGAATTGCATTCTCATGGTCTACGTTGGATACAAATGCCAATATAGAAAAAATAAAGTGGACATGCATCTTTTTTGTTATGGTATGGAGCATTGCAAAAAAGAGGGAGATAAATTTATTAAATATTTGGAAACAATTTGGAAAACACCATAATTTCCATACAAATGTGAAACTACAGTTGTAGTTAATGTAATCAACAAAGGAGTTCTTGAAGATAATTTTTTGGTGTCTCCAAAGGTTTTTGACAAAGACTTTAAAAATAATAAGTGGCTTATGTCATCATTTTTATAGAACTATTCTTGGTAGGGGTTGCAGATGATGTAAGAGACATCTTAAAGGGATGTTCTCTATTTCAAACAACAATGGAACAAATCAATATATAAAATTGTGTTTATTACATTTTTCTAGTTCTTTTCCCGTTTCCATTTGAAGTGATGTTATTGATGGTTATTAGTATGTAGTGCTCAAAATGTGTTTATTACAATTTTTAGTTCTTCACATTTCATCCAAATGATGTGATTAGTATATAATGCTCAAATCTAGCTTTGACAGGTTCATACAAAGATCTTGTTTTCCATGAAAAGAAGTTATTGGTTTTGGGGGTGGAAATTTGAATGCATTATAGAAAAATTTTCACACTTAATATGTACATGGGTTATTGAATTTATTACCATCATTTTATGTAAAAAAATAAATTACAACTTGTATTATCTCATAACAACACATTTCCACGATTCGAGCTCGATTTAGTTTACTTGCTACTTATTATGTTGATTAATAAATATAAATTAATTGGCTTGTTTTTTTTTAGTCTATCTCCTAACAATATATTAAAATTAGTCTTTTGTTATAGACTATATCATAAAAATTCATTAATTACCATCATTTTATGTTGTAAATATTTCATGTAACATTCTCATTTTAAGACTTTAGAAACAAAAGATTTTTTTTGAAACATAATGTTCTCTGTTCTAAATAAAAAATCATTTAGAACACACATTCCATGCCAATCAATCTCATAATAGATAACCATATACAATGTAATGACTCGGTATACTACCGATCTCTCATTCCATGACTCGGTTACCAACCGATGTCTCATGTTAACTTAAAGGATAAAATAATTCATGTATACGATGTATAGTTGGTTCTTCTACCCTATTCCAGTCTTGAGTGATCTGTTTAAAGAACCTATATGAATATTTGTTACCAATATTCATTTGACATCACGTTGCTTTAAACTAGGTGACATAGGACAACGTAACCAACAACTTGCGATACTTTGGCCAAAGATTTTCAACATATTGTTCATGTTACTATTCCTAGATGACATACTTGTCATTCGGAATACGTCCTTCACCTCACTCTTCTATTATCTAGAATGGTCTTTACTGACTACCGTCAGTCCACTTGCCCAAGGTTTGACCCTAGCCCAAGTTAGCAACATAATTTATTATAGGAAGATGCTCATGATGACTTAGGGTATATGGGCATACTCGATTAACTTAAGTCAACCGGATGTGCCAAGGTACCCTGAGTCATTGAAAGCTACTACCTATCCTAAACATGCTACTAACTTGACCTAGAGAGAAACTAAGTTCAAGTCTAGATGTGTGTAGATCTAGATGAACAAATACGGAAGGGTGTTGCCACATGTCAACTGCAACACTGTATCCTTGAGAAGTCTAGGGAATTCTCAAGGGTATAGTCATGCAATTGGCGTGTGTAGACATCCATTAGAACTGATTCATCAAGATGTACATACCCCCTTAGTGGTCATTAATCATAATTAAATTAGATTAAGATTCAGATTATAACAACCATGCCTAACCCTAATTCCAACATTCCTTAAGTTCTTTATCCAACACTATCCTGATTAGATATGGAGAAATTCATTAATTCATGTTTGCATTGTTATTCGTTAATGTGGCATAACCAACAATTATCCCAAAGGACAACAAACATCAAACATTTAATTCTTAATGCAACCTAGCTGTCTAAATCAAGTGTGTCATCCACTTGATTCAACTAGTGTTTACTTTATAAACTTAGTATAAAGATTAAAGATCATAACCACTATTCCTTTTATCTTTCATTCCATGAGAGAGGAAGAGTCTTCCTCTACATGGTTAGATGTTAGGTTTAACATAACATTTTTATCGTTTGCTACTTATATAGTTTAATTGTATGTCCCAAGCATATTTCATTATTAAACTATAGTTGTGTAGTTAGAGAACGACACCTTTTGCAATTTAACAAGTTCATTATATTAGGGAGATTATACTTATCTCCTTAATCCAACTTATTATCTTATAACAACAATAGTATACAACTAGATATAAAGAATACCACAAAGATATCACTATTATTTCCATCATACAAGTACAAAAGTATTCACATCAAAAATTAGAGTCTAACACAAAACCTTTCAATTCATGATGATAAATATACATTTACAAGACTATGCATTTCAGACATTCTGCATGTCAATCATAATTAAGATCTTAAAAGAACATCACTTTTCTTTTCCAATACAACTCAAGAATGATTTGAAACTCTTTACATAAGATCCAGAATTAAATAAGCCAATGCATCATAAAAGTTTTTGTCTTCTTTTATCACTTACGATGTCCATCTGCAAAATTGCTAGCACGGGCAGTTCAATGAACTGAGCATGATAAGCACTAAGCATTAAAGTAAAGTGCATTCCACTAATTGTTCCATTAAAACAACTTTGCTTTAATGAAACAATTAATATATCATACAAATAATCATAAGTAATAACATCTAGAAAAGAAGTACAATAAAAGAGTCTGAATTTACTTTTAAGAAAAGAACTTAATATAATCCGCAACATCTGAATTATATCACAAGGTTTAATTGATCCTATCAATTACTTTAAAACAATCAATGGTCTTGTCATCCAATTGTTTCATAGTTCTATAAGAATAGAAATACACATTTATCTTTACTAAGTAGCAAAAGAAGTTAATTACAACATAGATCATATTAGGATGCTTCATCTTTCCATATAACAAAAGAAGAAGAATCAATACATACTATTCCCCATACACTAATCATCTGAAAGACAAATACAAGTTTAGAACACACGAATCTGCCTCAGTTCAAAGATAACAATATAAGGATTCAACATTAAGGAAAAGCATCTAACAATAATCCCAAGTCAATCTAAGTAGGGTAGAGATTCAAAACATTCCCCCCCGCAATTCTAAACTAACTCCCATATGTTAGAAGATATAATTCAAAGATCTGAAACCAAACGTTCCACAATAATTTTTCCATCTCAGAAGAAGATCAAAAATAGAAAAGTTCAATCAAATGAACTTATCCAAACAATAGTAAGAAGGGATCTCCATTGGAAAGGTCCAATCCCTAATTCATTTCATTTATACTATGAAATGAATTCCCATTTCTATTTCAAACTTAGAAATTCTTTAACTAGTTCCCAAAAGAGAACACAAAACTTGAACATACAGTTAAAGAAAGCACACTTCTAATTTTCCATTACAAATCTAACAAACTGGTTTACCTATTTCCATTCACCAAGAACAAGTTCAAATTCAAATCTCATAATGAAGTACACATTACAGTCCCTAAACAACATATATTGTCCCCAAGAGAACATATTCAATTCTCTTTTTAAACCCAGAGATTCATTCAATGAGTCCAACAAGGAATAGAAATCCACAAACAAAGTGTAAGATATACAAGGTTCAATACAACTCATGAACTCAAAAGACTGAAATCCCATTACAAGGATTCAAATGACTTAATGCAACAAAGAGTAAATAGTTCGCAATCCCAAATAAGAACAATAATACAAAGCATTCTGAACAGAGATATGTATCCTTCCATACAAAATTTAGTATACTAGGTTTTAAATTCAACCTTCTAATAAAACCCAAGAAATCAATTAAGAAGATCTGAAGAGAGTAAGAAAACCCAACAACGTTTAAGTCAAGAGATGTTCCAATCTTACTTCCAACTCGACTGAAATAGAATCACCACAAGACTCTCGAGTTCCATCTAAAAATATTGTGACAAGAAGGTATTCATTTCAACATTGTTCACAAGAAGGAAAATGCATACTATATTTCCATAAACCTCTTAAACTATTAACGACCATTCCAACGAACTCTATATCAAACCAAACCCACAACAAGGTATAGTTACAGTCTAATAATCCTTCAACAAAATAGTCACGCTTTCAACAAGATGCGGGATTTCTCATAGCAGAGAAGGGAAGAATATCCCCCAAACTCATATGCTCTTACTAGTTCAAGAACGTGGTACAATCTAAAAGATAGAAGTATTACAACCATTCCCACTCAAGAAGCTACACAGAGGAGATCTAAAAAAGCAGTTACCCGGTCTACTTCAAACCAAAACAAATCTCTCAAGAACCTTTCGAGCAGACAGTCCATAAATGAGTTTAAAGCTTTTCAAATCCTTAATATGAGTAAATCTCTAGCTCAGAATACCAATACAAAATCAAACACATTGATTCCAACACAAGTTCAAGAACACACAAGTATGGAATACTAGTACAATGTCAAACATGAAGCGTCGAACAAAGGTTCAGAACAATACAAGCTCTAGTACCATCTTAAACAAAACATAATACTACAACACAAGATCAGAACAACCACAAAGCTCCACTACAAGCTCAACAAAACACAAGACTACAATAAAGGTTCAGAACCATACAAGCAACAAATGCCAGTTCAAAACAACCAAGAAGCTCCACTACAAGCTCAGAACAAGCATGAATGCTCTAATACAAGTAAAAATGAAACACATGCTCCAAATAATAATTCATAATGAAACATAAGGCAATGAATGCCCATTTAGTCAATGCCAGACCCAAATACTTGTTTCAGAATGAAATATAAAGCTTCAAATACAAGTTTCACATGCATGTCACCATTAAACTAGCACATAGAAGTTTCCCAAGAAATATCATTACTTTGCAATGGATTTACATCCCAAAACCCCAGAGATTCATAAAAACATACAAGTAAATAACTAGAAAAAACATGTAAATATTTATCTCATGAGAGCAAAGTTGTTCTAATGAATCACTTCGAAGAAAGCAAAAAATCTTAATGGGTAGGGCCTATCATGCCTGATAGTGCTTCTACAAATTCGAAGGAGACTTCAAGTGAGCTTCCCACTCTTTTTCTTCTCCACGAAAGATCAACAACTAAACAAATTTTCTTCCAATGCTTCATATACATTCCCTTGATTGAAAATAGACCAGAGAAACCAAAAATAGCCAAGAAGAAGAAGAAGTCAAACTGCTGGTTCAAAGAACCAGATAGCTCCATGTAGAGAAAAATTTACGAGGCATGCAAAACCAAACAACCTCCCACAAATCCGCCTCCCTTGTTTCCAAGATGGTTTGCACACAAAAATTGAGATCCATTAATGCCATAACTCCTAAATTTCTTGCTTATCTCTCCTTGCCACCACCTCCCAAAATTGGCGAATGCCATTTTTAATTTCACATGCAATTCCATATTTAGTGAAGCCTCCACCAGAGTTAACTAGCCTTTACCAAAACTGGCAATACCTCATGCATTAAACCCAAATCAAATCACTTGAATGCCATTGGAACCATCACCTTAGTGCCATGTGACCCTTAGGTTCCTTTTTAATAGTTTAGGCTAGATTTCCCAAGACTTAGGTTAGTCTAACAATAAATCACCTTAGGTCTTAAAACATTTCCATAGTTAATACCCACTTTAGGTTATATTAGATTCACTTCTAAATAGTATTAGGCATTAGGTTAAAATAGTCTATTATTACCTTAACAAACTTTATTCCAGAAACACACCTTATTCTATAAAATCACATGCCAACGCTTGTAATGCAAAGAGAAATATAACAGTTTGTCCAAGGTGTTACATACTTCCCTCCTAAAAAGAATCATCGTCCGATGATTATCTCATTTGATCATTGCATTAAGGATAATCAATTTATTCACTTTCTTAACATATGTTTGCAACAATATCAGAATTTAAAGTTCCATAAATCAGCATTCACATAGTTGTTTATTCAAAAATAAATAGTCATCTTCCCAAAACTAGCAGACTTATTGACATATAAAGATAAAATCACAAATTTTTATCAGTCATCATAGTCAATTATGATCAAATAAATATGGAAAAGCAATTTTCATATCTTCCAGAGTTTTCCCAGTTGCACTTTCTTCATTAAAATGGTCCCACTGGACCTTGCATTGACTTATTTCACGATTTCTTAAATGCAACTGGTGAGTTTCCAACACTCGTATGGGTTTAACCACGATTATTCTTGGGTCTTGGACCTACAAGGAATTCCAATTTAACACATGTGATAAATCTAAAATGTATTTCTTAAGCAAAGAAATATGGAAAACATCATGCATTCGTGACAAAATAGGAGGTAATGCTAAACGATAAGCTACAAGGTTGATTATTTCAACTATCTCAAAGGGTCCCACATAACGAGGTGATAACTTGGCAGCCTTGCTAAAATTTATAGAGCTCTTTTTCGGTTTAACTTGAAGAAATACTTTCTCACCAAGTTAAAATTTTTCTCAACCCACTTTAAATCAACATAACTCTTTTGTCTATCTCTGTTGTTTCTTTCAAGCGCTCACAAATCATTTTAACTTGTTCCCTTTCCATAAGGATTTTAGGTCCAATTACCTCTCTATCCTCAATGCTATCCCAACTAACAGGGGTTCCGCATTTTCTTCCGTATAATTCTTCAAAATGTGCCATCTTAAGAGAGGCATGATATGTGTTATTATGTGTAAAATCAACTAGTGGAAGGCACTCTTCCCACTTATACCGCTGATCCATATAATACATTCGTAACATATCCTCTAAAACTTGATTAGCTCTTTCAGTCTGTCCATCCATTTCCGGATGATACGCAAAACTAAAATTCAACTTATTCCCTAGAGTTGCATTAAGCATTTTCCAAAACCTTGACGTCATTCTAGGATCTCTATCCGATATGATTAATTCAGGTACTCCATGTAATCTAAAAAATTTGTGTACAAATATTTTAGCAAATACAGGAGAATCATCCTTCGATTTACTAGTGGTAAAATGTGCTACCTTTGTTAGTTTATTAACAACTACCAAAATAACATCATGTTTATTTCTTGACATAGGAAACCCTTGTACAAAGTCCATAGTTATATCTTGCCACTTGTATCGAGGTATGCTATGAGGATAAAATAAATTGGTGAGTGCATATGTTCAGCTTTAACATGTTGACATTCAAGGCAATGTCTCACAAAATCAATAACACCCTTTTTCATCCCTTTCCGAAATATTCTTGTTTTACATCGTAAAGCATATTTGTAATACCGGGGTGTCCAGAGAAAGGTGAATTGTGAAATTCTGCTAACAATTTCTTTCTTAAATCATTTAGCGAAGGTATGTAAACTCTATTTTCAAATCCTAAGATTCCTTCATTATGAAAGTGAAAACGTTTATACCTCAAATCATTTGGATCTCAGAAAAGTTACTGTCTTTACTTGCTGAAAGTAAGAATCATATTCCATAACACTTTTTACTTCATCCTTAAACTGAGTTCTCAATGTTATAAGAGCAGAAATGTGATTCCTACGACTTAAAGTGTCAGCCACTCTATTTTCCTTACCTTTGATGTAATTGATGTCAAAATCATATTGAGACAAAAACTCTAACCATCTTTGTTGTCTTGCATTTAGATTTGGTTGAGTGAAAATATACTTCAGCCTAAGATGATAAGTTTTCAATTCAAACGGCTTACCAAATAGGTAATGTCTCCAAACTTGTAGTGCATGAACAATGGTAGCAAGATCTAAATCACGTGGAGCATAATTCAACTCATGTAACTTTAGTTTTCTACTTTCGTAAGCTATGACATGATCATTTTGTAACAAAATACCTCCTAGAACTTCACGGATGCATCAATTACTACCATAAAGTATCCATTAGGATCGAGCTGCTAGAATTGGTGCTTTGAAGTTAACTTGTTCCTTCAAAATTTTGAATGCAATTTCACATTTCTCACTCCAAAAACTTCTTACCCTTCTTACGTAAAGAAGTTATTGGTGTAGCTAGCTTAGAAAAATGTTGTACAAATTTTCTATAGTAACCAACAAGCCCCATGAAGCTTCTAACTTCATATACATTCTTTGGTGCAAGCTACTTAGTTATAGCTACAATTTTGGAAGGATATATAGCAATTCCATTCTTACTTATTACATGTTCCAAATAGTGCACTTCTGCATTTTTATAGAAAGAACATTTAGATAGCTTACCATATAACTGTCTCTTTCTCAAAATTTCCAAAACTATCTTCAAATGCTCATGGTGTTCCTCAATACTTTTAGAATATATGAGAATGTCGTCCAAGAATACAAGAAAAAATTTGTCTAATTATTCTTGAAAGATATTATTCATTAAATTCATAAATTTTACAGGTGCATTTGTTAATCCAAAAGGTAAAACCGTGAACTCATAATGTCCATACCTTGTTCAAAGCTATTTTATGGATTTACTCATCCTTAATCAGAATCGATGATATCCAGATTGAATATCTATCTTAAAATATAATGATGCTCCACGCATATGATCAAATAGATCATCAATCCTAGGAGTGGGTATCTATTCGATGATTGTTGCTTTGTTTAAAATCCTATAATACATGCACAATCTAAGTGTTCCATCTTTCTTTTTCACAAAAATTAATGGTGCTCCCCAAGGTGAAATACTTGGCCTAATCAAACCTTTAGAAAAAAGTTCTTGCAATTGAGCCTTAAGCTCTACTAATTCTATAGTAGTCATTCTATAAGGTGCCTTAGAAATAGGCTTGGTTCTAGGCTTGATCTCTATTGTGAAGTCAAACTCCCTTTTGGGTGGAATACCTGGTAATTCTTCTAGAAACACGTCACTAAAGTTTCAGTAACAATGGATATCGTTCCATGACATTGCTGCTCTCTTCATCTGTTTCTACAATCTTTACTGCATATAAGGTACAACCTTTATATTTGGCCTTTTAAAGTTGCATAGATGACATTTTTCTAATAGAAATCTCACGTTTCACACCTTGCATATTTTCTTTTTCTATAGGTCATCTAAACAACTAATGTGTTTTTAAAAATAGTCCACTTTAGCCTTATGCTCTACTAACCAATTAACACCTATGATTACATCGTAAGACCCCAAAGAACATAAACATCAACTTCAAAGTGGAAAAACTAGGTAGGTCAAGGACTGCTCCAAAAAGACACATACTAAGCGTATGACCAACATTGTTTCCATAATGTACGGTCCATGTTTTATCCATGTTTCAGCTTTACTTTTTATTTTTGATGCTAATTTACTAGAAATAAAACATCCAAGTAGCTCGATTCTGGAGACACTAAAATTAGGTCACACTCCCCTTTGGTCCCTCGACAAATAAGTGCCTTTTATTACATTTACCTAGCCATGACCCCCTTCACCCCACTAATATTAATTTAATTAATTAAATTAAATTAAATATTTTATTTAAATAATATCTACACATATAGTTCACTTAGACACCTCACCAAGCCAACTCAACCTAAGACCTATTCTTAGCAAGTTGCCATAACTAACTAAGACTTATCCAAACCCTAAAAATCAATGCCTACATTCCCTCTAACCACATTCCTGCATGCTCACAAGATGATCTCAAAGTATAATCCATGGGATAATGGCACGAGATCCAAATAAATCAAGAGGATCTCCCTAGTTTAGTAAACCTAGGAAATCCCACCTTGATGACGCGGTTACCCCTAACCATTCTTTGGTTAAGCCGGACCACAGTCGGTTACCATTTTAACCCCTAAAATACCTTATTCTCAAGGTTGGAAAACATTGGGAGAAGGTTGATGAGAAAGAACACATCTCAGAGAGATAATGCATCTTTAGAGAGAAAATTCCAGTGAAAACCCGCATGCAAGGAGATTGAGCATCTTCTCCTACATAACCATCCCAATCATGATTTGATCTATCCAAGCAAAGAGGAGTGTACATGCTACCCATGTAAAAGCTTTATTTTATTTGGTGATCACTTGCAACATTCAAACCCTCATCAATACCTCCATCCCTCACACACAAGCATTCAGAATGGATTCCAAGTAAGTATAACATCATACTTTCCTGGTTTGTTTCATTTCATCATCATTTTATCATCCATTGTTTATCTTGCCCCTATTGACCTTCTCCAACATTTTCACCTCCATATACCCATTAAAACCTCACCTAATCCTACTCTAGTAACCCAATATTTCACCTTGACTCACCAAAGTCCTTTGTGCAATCACAAAGGAGACCACAACTTGTTCTGTGACATTTCCAAATCTCATAGTAACCGGCACCGGTTACACCTAACGCCGTCGGTCACCCCTGACCAACACCGGTCTTTGTATTTTCCCACACATCCTAGAACAGAGACCTACCCACCTAATTTCATTTCACCCTCATTCACCTGTGATCTACCCAAGACCTCTATCAAACCTACAGAGACCCAGAACCAATCATTTGACCTTTGGATTCTATTCTAGCTTAGCATGTTAGATTAGATCTATTTATTATTATATTTTTAAGTGAGATACCTAAATCATTTCAAACTAAAATAGTATTTACTTTGTTTACAACATTAAATTGTTTAAAACAGTGGATTGAAAACCATCTAGAAGTATCACACTTCCCGGATCTAGCATACGCTAGGCGGGTTCTTTGCCCATATTGTTTAATTCTTACGGTGGTCTTGTTTTCATTACAAGTAGTTACTCCTAGCCAAAAGGAAGCTCTCACGATCATTTGTGGATCTGGAAGTCATACACGTGAAATAACCCATCAACTAACATTTGAACATGTATTCCTCCTACGCCCGTTACCCTATCCATTTCATCAACACTTCAAAGAAATGATCTAAGAATCAGGTGAAATATTTTGGCACGCCCGGTGGGACCCATCCGGGGTTCCTTGTATTTCATTCATTCCTAGGAAAAAATTGTGTGTTTTTTTCCTCCGAAAAGTGTACACACTAATTTTCTTCCTTGGTAATCCACCTCTTATTTCTATTTGCTCTAAAGGAAACTTTTTCTTTTGGTGTAATTAAAAAGAACCATTTCTTCATGTTTTTTTGTATTGTAGTGAAAGAGCATCCCTCTTCCTCTTCATCTTATTGTGTCATCAAATTTCACATTTTTGATTTGGGTTTAAAAATAAGTGCATTCTATTCGATTTATTGCATTAGCTCACATTAATTGAGGACAACCTATCTGTTGGAAGTCATGCCCGGTGATGGTTGACAAACAAATAGTAGAAAAGTACTTCTATCCTTTTTTCTTTCTCTGAGACTTACCAAACCTCAAAAAAATTCAAAATACATACATTCTTAAACAACATCCTACCTGGAAAAAGCTGTAGGTGATCACACGATCACGACACAGTGGGCACCCAGCTCACTGCTCTGTCGAGTCATACTTCAGAGAGAAGCCCACCCCCAACATAACATACCTGAAACCTCACCTTTTAGATCTCTTTATTTGTAGGAAGCCATCCTCACCAAAAACTCTATTTCACAATTCATGTGTCAGTCCTAAATAGCATAAGCTAAACAAACATAATAGAAATGACACTCCTAGGATCACATTTTCTTAGTGTTTTTGCTTGGCTTGCATTTTGAGGTGAGAGAGCACGTTCATCACTTTTTTGTTCATCCTTGCATGCTCTTTATCACAAAGTTGGTGTATTCCGGCTTCACCTAAGTGTGCCTGGGCCATATCATCATCATTCTCAGAATTTTGGGTCTGATTCTACATCAAATTTTAATTCACAACCACTTTCTTTCATCACTATTTCAATTTCACAGTAACTATCGTTGGTTACCTCTAACCGCCATCGGTTATACCCAACCGACGTCAGTTCCATGTCTTTTTTATAACGTACACAAAATGACATTTTTCTTCACTTTCTTCCAATTTTCATAGCCCCTGTCACTGTCATTATTCCCATTGACATTTTGAACATCTTGATTTGGCATACCTGCGATTTTACCTTCGCCGCCTCTTGTTTACTCACTATCATTTTCTACATGAACAGTAGCGGTTACCCCTCACTAGTGTCAGTTTTGCCTAATGGAATTGGTTAGCTTTGTTTCACATTCTAGCCACCATTTGGTACTTAATCCACTTTTGGTTGCTAGATTCACTTGTTCTTGCTGTTTTTTCGTGTCATTTACACAGAGAAGCAGCCCTACGATCGATCTTGGTTCACATGGTGTTGACCGAAGATAATCATGTGCACTCATATTTCACACCGTTGTCAACCACTCCCACCTAGTCCTTCACCACCTCCTATTTTATCACCAGCCATGGATCCCATCCAGCCTATTACTATCGCTACCGAGAGATGAGGAGTTTGCATGACTCCTTGACCAAAACCCTGCCACCTTGCGCTTTACCTTTCCCACTCATCCAATCGAGATGCGTTGGGTCGAGTTGATATATGACATGCACATATGTATCCTCTCGAATCTCACACCCACTCAAAGATCGGACCCATCTCGGCTCCGTGCTATCCACATCCACCTTAATCCCGGTCATTTCATAGTTAGGTCCTATACCCCCTATGACTACCGCATCTGCTACCTCTCGTGGCATGCATTACATCCACCATACCCTCGACGAGTACCCCAAACACAACCTCATCCATCGCTAATGTCTCACACATACTTGTAGCTACATTACTACCTCCATTTTTGGTGACCCCTACCCCATTTCAGAACATGGTCCTTTCCATTCCACAATCATTAGCCCCTATTGCCACTAGGGTTACCATGACCCTTCCACCCCCATATACATATTACCAACAACCTCCTGTTTCATCCATTATTCATTCAGTGCACGTACCGCTATTTCACCGCCCTCTTCTCCACTACCCTACATGGTAGCCCCATACACCTGAGTGCCACCACTTTTATATGCCCAAAACCAACCTTCTAATGCTACAAGAGGCATCCAATCATCTGAACCCACCAATGACCTAATTAAATTGATGTTGCACAAGATGCGAGACATTGGAGGCATCGGTTTCTGGCTCCCGCAACACTCTCACCTATGACGAGATTTGTAATGAGCCTATTCACCCATCTATTCCTATCCATTCATACCCCGTGCATTGGGAAATGCCTAAATTCAATTGTTTTAATAGTAAAGAAGACTCGTAGCAGCATTTGTGGTCATTCAAACACGGGTGTTATCTGATCACTCATGATGATGCCTTTCTTTTGAGAACCTTTCCCATGTCCCTCATTGGACTTGCATTAGATTGGTATAGTGGGTTACCTAAACACTCTATATTCTCATTCAATGAGGTATCCCAAGCCTTCTTGGATCATTTCTCTATCAATATCGTCAAGAAGGTTACCATGACTGATCTATATTCCACATGTCAGTATGAGGATGAATCTATCACAAATTTTGTCACTCATTGGTGTAGCCTAATCAATCAACTTACCTTCCAACTGCCACAAACTGAACTCATCAAGATCTTCACATGGGCTTGTGTTAGACATATCTCCTTGACCTTGTAGGTCCAAACCTTCGAACATTCGATGAGGCATTCACTATGGCATGAAAGTTAGAGATTTAGGCCATTGAAGAGAAGAAAATCCAATTATGCAATAAGAATTCGGCATTGAAGTTGAATGATACCTCTTCTTCTTCTAAACCACAAACTAATTAATCAAAGCTAAGGGCACCGCTAATGCAAATGGTACTCAAGGCCGGCCCAACTCATCCCTTAATTTAGGCTACACCCTCATCTAATCTCTCACCTATCCATAATTTTCAATTCAGAGAAGAGCAATAAAATATACCCCAATTGGGGAACCATACTCTTCTATATTATAAAATCTTATCAAAGCCATAGCCATCACCCTTCCACTTATAAAACCACATAATGGTTTTGACCTGCTTTCGCCCCATGCCCGCATGGTATAAAGAACATGATTTCTGTAACTATCATCAAGTAAAGGGTCATAGTGACGACAACTACATCACTTTAAAAAATATTGTCCAAGAAATGCTCAAAAAGGTGAGTTAAGCGTGGATAATCCCAACGCCACCCCAACCAAAATCTACAAATCTTCAAAAACCATTTCCCAACCATGTCCCTTCATCCAATCAAACCGGTTGGACATCAACTCATGATACCCATACCTGCGAAGTTCACGCTATCTTTAATGAGGTACTTGTCACCTCCCAATTAACCCATATTCCTTCCATAGAGGAGATCCTAGCCCGAAATTGTCCTTACGCATTGGAATCAACATCCCTATTCCATCACCAATAAAGGAATACCTTTCATCTCCTTCATCACCTACAGAGAGGGTCTTCCGCTAACATTGAGCCCATATCCCCCGGCTTCACCACTTAGAGAAAATTTACCTAACGTACCTCCTCCACCCATGAAGGAGCTCCCATTATCTCCTCCACCCACAGAGGAACACCCATTACCTCCTCCACCCATAGAGGAACACCCATTGCCTCCTCCACCCACAGAGGCATGCCCATCTATTCCTTGACTTATAGAGGAGCTCCCATCATCTCCTCCACCTATCATAGATCCAGTTGAGATACCTTTTCCTCTTGGTAAGCATTCTCCATCAGCTACCCAGGATCCTGTATACCTACTTTCGACTCTCTTACCCACGGAAGTGACACTAGCCAATTCTCTTTCTCTAAGACACATTTCATGGGAATTTCCATTAGGTCCTCACCAACTCCACCTACATACATGCCATTATCATGTTTGGCCGATCATTTAGATTATGTGGATAGGGCTTTACTATGGGGGTGCCTCTTACTCCCCGTCTCAACATAGATGCAGAGATCCCTCACTAATACCTCCACTATCTACCCAAACACATTTCAACCAATCAAACCAAATACAACCACCTCTGTCGCAACCCCTTCCACGATACCTGTTAGCACTCAAACCACACCCTTACCCATAACCCAACCTACATCTAAACCCAAACCCACACCTACAACATTTGCCTCAACTAAACCTATTATCACTTTAGGGGTCACCCCGACCACCAGCCTTACTCATCCACCTATTAAACTAGATTTAGCTACATCCTCCAACGTCAATACCACACCTACTCCAACACCCAAACCAAAGAAACAAACTCATCGACCTCATACCCTAACCGCACCAATCACACCCGCACTTGTCCCGTCTTTCTTAAGACCTCGGCTGCCCAACATGGTCAAACAACCTTCACCCATCCATAAACCAATAACACAACATGACAAACCTCTAACCTACCCGGGCACACAACACGACTTACACCCGCACTCTACAATATTTTTACTAGCAACACCTCCAATACCCTCAACTATTGCTTCACTACCCACTACACTTCGAGTCATTGTCCCTCACACCCCAAGTATGACCCACGTCATCTACCTTAACAAAGCACCCCCATTATCCCCATGGGTAACTCACCCTCTTCCTCCATCTGCTTTTTCTTCTAGACCTCATACATCCACATCACCTTTACTCAAAAAGGTGAAACCCAAAAATAAAACCCCACTACCCCACAATAAGGTAGTCAAAACAACTACACACCCTCCTACCTATCAATCTATTGTACCCCTACCCAAGTAAATAGGTGATACCTAAAACCAAACTGACACCTAAACCCATAGCTTGACCCACTCCTCCTCTTCCAAAAACAATTCCTTGACAATCAACCACACCTACACCCAAACCCACGTTCACTTCCCATTATGATCCACTAGTAGGATCCTATGCCAAAATTTTAACCAACCTCCTCGAGACCTCTGTTATCACATTACCACCACTCCGACCTTACGACCCCCTCAAACACAAGCCAAAAGGGTTTGATGATACTAAAATTTGTGCATACCATCATGTGTCAGGGCATGATGTGGAGAGCTGCAAGGCCTTGGAAACCGTTCTTATCCAATTACATCCACTGGAAACTAACTTTGAGGATGATGACCTTCTTGATGAGGATCCTATTTCACCAACACCCATCTCCACACTACCCACTCAACAACCACAATCTCCACCCTCAAAACCCCTAGAGCCACCCCAAGATTTGAAATTAACACGGTTCACATTAGAGAACTTGCCATGCCACCACCCCAATGTCATTGCGCCTAGCTCACCTCACAAGGATTTTCTCCTCCAGTAGGTTTTTTCCCTTCATGTCGTTACACCACTCACCCTACACCTTCCCCATTCACCAACTCCCCTCAAATCAACATGATACACGTCACTACATGTGCATAGAAGGGCTAAGAAAAGGAAACTACCCTACCAACCAATCCTATACCCAACATACCATCTACACCCATACCTAAAATAACTATCCATGGCCCCACGTACCCCATTTCTAATGGCATCACACATCACACCATGCTAAAACAATTACACCAATATCCCCTCAAAATTTCCTTATATGACCTCATCCAAACCTCAGAATCCCATCGTCAAGCCCTCATGGAGTTTCTCCAATCTATTGAGGTTTTACCCAATGAACCTACACTCGTAGCCTCCATTATCACACCCCATCATGTAGCCTCTCTCACAAAATTACCACCTTCATCTTCACCCCACCTTGTTCACCAAGTGGCCTCCCTTAGCTTCTCAGAGGAAGAGATCATGCCACACCAAAATGATGACCCGGATCTAGCCCTCTTCATCTCCATCCACATTGATGACATACGGGTACGCCATGTGATGATTGATGGAGGCGCTAGCATTAACATCATTTCATCCCATGCATTTTCTCAAATGTGCATACCTGAAAATTACATGCATAAACATCTCGGTCATGTTGCGTTCATTCAACGATGCTATCACCTCCACACTAGGCACTTTCATCCTCCACGTTTGCATGGGTCGCCGCACTATTCCAGAATTGTTTTACATTTTGGAGGGGGAATTCTAATATAAAGTATTTCTTGGTAGACCTTGGATCCATGTCATGGGTTGCGTTCCTTCCACTTTACATCGTTGTGTAAATTTTGAACACAAAGGACACACTTATACCATTCCGCTGACCCATCACCTTTCAAAACATGCAACATGCTTTACCGACCTAATGATGTGCTCATACCTATCAAGCCATCTACCTCCGCAACCACTACCAATTCACCTACACCTCCACCTACCAATACAATTTCGCTTTCACCACACATACCTCCTCCACTCCTACCGCTACTATAACCTCCACGAATGACCCATTAGCTTCCTAATATGTAACTCCACCTCTACATCAACATTAAACACATCATCCATTCCAACTACCTACTTACTAACCACTTGATCCCTTGGAAGGTGTTTTTCAATGCCTCATTTTGGGGAGTACCGCCTATACTGATGTCAACACATTCCTTACTCCACGGGAGTATGGAAGACTTCACCAACACCCTCGCTATGATCACCATATAGGAGAATGCCTCCTTTATGGTCCTCCTCATCTTCGTACTAGTCTCACATATGGGGACTTGATACTACCAATTACACAATTGAACCACCTTCACAAAACCACCCATTTTCCGCCGACTTCTAATCACTTACCAATAACCATTTCACCCATATCTTCCTGCACCACTGTGCGTGGAAGGGTTTAAGTTTTGGATTTTACAAGAAAGGCTGCCATACCGTTATTCCATGTACCACACGCAAACATAATGACCAAAGTGGTATCGGCTTCCTTGAACCTCCTACAAAATAGGCCCCCATCGAACTCATTGAAGACCCTAGCCCTTCTCCACCTTCATCTTCATCACCACCTTCACCTACTCCACCTTCATCACCACCCTCACCGACGGAGTCAATGGATCCTGAATCTATCCCCGCTAACTTTTTTTTTTTCATAAACACCATTTCCTTTAAGCCATTGACTTATCAATGCGAAGGCAAGGCCCTTTCCACTCTTCCATTCCTGTATCCTGAAATGATCGATGACGACACACCTATAATTAACGTCATTCAATGTCATAATGATGAATCCATACTCACCTACCTTGGTACAGAAGACTCATATATCCATCGGTCGTTACCCTCTCGAGACACAAACCATGTTGAATGAATCGACTATCGAGATCAACATTCATACTGGGGATGACCCGCACATACTAAAGATCGGACAATCTTTAGATGCTCTTGAACAGAAGCAATCACTTCTTTTCTCTCGAGATCATAACTACGCTTTCACTTGATCTTATGCGAGACATGCCCGGTATTGACCCCACCATAGTAGTCCTAAATATCGTAACCATTCACGATGCCAAACCTATCAAATAAAAGCTGACGAAAATGCACCCTCGCATTGATCTTCTTGTCAACAAAGAAATTCAACACCTTCTTCTGTTTCCTTCATCTTACCCATTGATTATCCTCATTTGATTTCTAACATTTTCCTATTAATAAAAAAATAGGGGGACTCCACATTTACATGAACTTCAGTGACCTCAACCTAGCCTGCCTGAAAGATGGCTTTCCCTTGCTCGGTATTGATCAACTGGTTGACCTCACCACTGGTAATGAGATGCTATCACTCATGGATAGCTTCTCGGGTTATAACCAAAATTTTCTTGCCCCAAAAGATAAAAAAAAGACCGTATTCATCACCCCTTGGAGGACCTTCTACTATCGAGTCATGCCTTTTGGCCTTAAAAATGCTGGTGCCACATATCAGTGTGCTATGACTTACGTCTTCCATGATATCATGCATCACATATTGGAAGATTACGTGGATGATATCTTGGCCAAATCTAAATGTCACGTCGAGCACCTTGCCATCCTCAAAACCATCTTTGACCACCTCATTACATATTGTGTCTACCTTTAGCCTAAAAAGTGCATCTTTGCGGTTCTCTCGGGAAAGCTCCTGGGATTTATTGTTTCCTCGTGGTATAGAAGTTAACCTGCTAAAGTCAAGGCCTTCCTTGAAATACCCGCACCTATTAACCTTCACCAACTCCATAACTTGCAAGGTAAATTATAGTCCATTCACTATTTCATTTCATAATTATCGATCGGTCAACCATTTCATCATCTACTGGGAAGGATGTCTCCTTTAAAAGAAATGATGACTGTCATAAAGATTTTGAAGCCCTAAAACAATACCTTCTCCAACCACCCGTACTCATTCCACCTAAAGATGATCAACCTTTCTACCTATACATCTTAGCTACCAATCACTCCTTGGGAGCCATGCTCACTCATCGCGATGAACAACACAGGGAGCAGATGGTTTATTACATAAGCCATACTCTTTTGGACTATGAAACCCGATACAACCATCTAGAAAAACTTTGCTTAGCCTTATTTTTCGTTACCACCAAACTCCGCCATTAACTACTCAACCAAAAACCTATGTCATGACCAACATCTATCCCTTACACTTCATGTACGCATGAAACCTTATCAAAATCGGTGTGCCGCACAATGGATTATGCTTTTAGCTGATCTTTACCTTGAATTCATTCATCAAAAGTCCATCAAGGACCAAGATATCACCTACCAACTAGCCAATGCACCTATTTCTCGGGATCAACCCTCTAATTTTGACTTTCCGATTAGTCAATTGCTACTCTTTCCCTAGATGAACCCCTTACCAAATGAAACTCTTCTTCGATAGTTCCAAGTGTCACTGGGGTGGGGATGGTATTATCCTCATTCCTCTTGATGGAGAACCCATGACTTTGTATTTCAAACAAGACTTTGAATGCACTAACAATATTACGAGAATGAAATGCTCATACTAGGTATCAAGCCGCTTACGCCCTAGATGTCACAATTGGTCGTAAACCAAGTAAATGGTATGTACCAAAGTCATAATGAGATACTTAAAAAGTATAAACATCATGTAGACATACTTTTGACCACCTTTGATCGTTACACCCTTCAAACCATCCGACGTTTAACCAACAAATTTTACGATACCATGGACTACTTAGCTTCCCAAATATCCACTTCACCTACCGATTCCAAAATCTTTGTCACTATACAACACCTCCATTCGCCTTATTATTTACCTCATGATGTTTACTCAATTGGAACCAACACCTCCGACCCGAGTGACCTTTGGTATAAACAATACTCTGAATACCTTTCTCTCTCCATCTTACCTCTTGATCTCACCTGCAACGGACAACGCGCCCTCCTTAAAAAGGTCTCTCATTTCGTCATTCAGGGGGAATCCTCTATAAGAATGACTTTGATGATATTCTCTTATGATGCCTCACAATTTCTGAAATTCCTTTTATCATTAAGTAGGTTAATGATGACATATGTGGAGGTCACTTTAGTGGCCTTACTTTTGCTAAACATATTCTTTGCCTAGGCTATTACTAGCCGACCCTTAACCATGATTGTTGCGACTATGTCAAAATTTGTGTAAAATGCCAATAACATTCCAACCTTCATCATAAACCTAGTCATGCCTTACAGTCGCTCGTGACCTTTGGCCCTTCTCTCAATGGGGTTTAGATCTTGTCGGAGAAATCAATCCTCATTCTTCCCAACGCCATCAATGGATCATAAGCTGCAACCGAACACTACACAAAATGGGTGGAAGCCATACCACTCATCTCAAAAAAGCCAAGAAAATATGTGAGTTCATTAACCATCACATCATTTTTCGCTTTAGTGTTCCTCATCACCTCTCATCACCGACAATGGAAAACAATTCAAAAACAAAACATTGCAAAAACTTTGCGATGCCTTGAAGATTCACTTAGTTTCTCATCACCTAATTACCCACAAACCAACAGCCAATATGAATCCACTAACAAAACCTGTTGGTCCGAGAATCATCAAGTGGACGGATCTATGGATATACGAGCCAACGGTGTGTAGGGCATAGCCGCTCTTTGAGCCAACAAAGCAAAACTGGTTTATTGCTATTCTACTGCGCAGGAATCATGCAAGTCTCGCAATATTCTACCTTCAGGGTTTTGGATCTCATCCCAGTAGAGGTATTTCCAACTATGAAAAGGAGGGAAAGAAACAAGGTGAGGAGATAGGATAGATCTGAAGGGAGAAAAGAAATGAATTCCAAAGCAGAAAGGTCAGAGGGTCTATGTTTTGGGCTGGTAGTAAACAGAGCCGAACCTACTTGCATAGATGAACAAAGCAATACTGATGAATAAATGACAAAAAGTAGAGATAGATTCAACAGAATAAACACATAAATCTGACATAAGAAAGATTAAAATGCTCATAACACACATATTCAACACAAAGTCTTAATATTTGTATTAATGTTTTCTTCTGTTACAAAAAGCTCAAAGTCTTTTCTTCTCACTTCTATTTTTCATCTAAAAAGTATCCACCCCTTGAATACAACAAGTATCCAAGTATATATAGAAGAAGGAGAAGAGAGAAGGAAAAAAGCAACCAACAACTAATTACAAAATATCTACAAAATATCTAAAAGTCAATGTTGACTTTGGACAACTTGGTGGATGACAACATCCCATGGTGCAACATGGATGATGTCATCATTTGTATTAACATACTCTAAGATATTTTCAAAAAGAAATCCAAGAGGAAGAACGCTATTCATCGTAGTCTCGTGGTGAAAGGGGGTATCTTGCTTTTGCTGTTGTTTAGGAGAGGTGATGTGGAACTGAGTCTGATATTACATGAATTTACTGATCATTGGCTGAAGTTGATCCTAGGCAGGACCCTTTGTATGATCACCGATGACCTCACAAGTCTCTTGCTCATCTCTCAGTTTTTCAGGGAGCTTGAAATATTCATTGCTTGCCTCCATCGGGAACCCCACAAAATCATGGTAAGCGAGAAGGTTGTTGATGCATTCGGTGTCGAAAGTGGCTTCCGGCCCTAGTCTCTGCGAGACCGATCTCCTTAAAGATCCGGATAGTTTCATCTGCCTTCCTCAAGGTGAAAGAAGGAGTAAGCAAGCCCGGAGACATTCTTAGGACAATTTTCTCCATTTGGTGCATTACATCCAGGATTCCACCTTGACCTTGTCAATCTTCTCGGGATGAACTCCATCGATCGACCCGGTAATCCAACATAGCAAGGATTTTCTTTGGGGACCACAGGGTGATCGAAAATACCGAATTTCACTAAATCATCGGTCGAGCGATCGAGTATTTTCTGGAATGTCTGTGTCTGCAACCTAGCATGGTCCAACTCTTTGGAGATAGGTCCCGCGATTGCCTAGAGATCTTTGTTCACCCGACTGATGTTCTGATAAAATTCGGTGAACTTGACAATTACCTCCTCGCTGTCTTTGAGGATTTGATCTCTCTAGGTGGAAACTACCATACCTTGTTCACCAATTTTGGTGTATTCATTTATCTCATCCTGGCTTAGGACTTCAGGAGTTTTGGTGGCATTTGTAGGAGGTGCACTACCCATTTTCACGTAGGGCATGAAGAAGATGTTTGTTTTGATCTTTTAATAGCCTCTTCTCTTCCTTTGCTTCTTAGAGCTTCTTAAAAGGGTATCCACCATAGATAGGGCCTCCCTTGAAGGATTTTAGAAGATGTTCCCGTTGTGACTTGGGTCATTCTATAATCTGTCGGAGATAGATCCTTTTTATCCTTTGAAGGATCGGGATACGTGATCTCCATTACTCTTTCTCCCAATGCACTACGAGATAAGTGGGTTATAGGATTTAGCTTCTTAGCCCCCTTTTCTAGGATGATGGAGAAGTCCATCGGTGTGATCGGGAATTTCCTCTTCTTTGGCTCGAGATCTTTGGGAGATCCATGCTAGACTTAAGGGAACGGGACCTAGAGGTAGAAGAGGGAGCAGCTGCAGTGGATGAGGGGAAATGGGTAGAGACACTTGGTGGCGGCATCGAGAGGGAGGTCGAGAAAGTGCTCACGGGAGGAAGGGATACTGTAGGGGAGGTAGACATGGAAATGGAAGGGAGCTGAGAGATGAGAGAAGAAATAGTGGGGGACAGCTCCAGTGAGAGAAGAGAAGATGGAAGACAAGGAAGGGGGAACAGTGGAAGATGGGGGAGAAGATACGACCAAAGGAATGGTCATTTGAGTTACACAAGGAGGGGAAGGAGGAGAGGGAGAAGGAATAGAAGGGACCTTAGTAATTGTAGCTATGGAAACACCCTGAGTGGATGTGCCCATCGGAACACCTTCTGCCATTTATTTCTCTAGGGATACCAGACTTACAACCTGTTCTTGTGTAGTAGAAGGAGGAATTTCAGGAGCTCCTTCTTGAGCGGAGCTAGATTCTCCCTCTTTATCCTTGCCTTTGCCCTTTGGCAGATGCTTCGGCCTGACAGGTGCGTTGCCCAAAGGGGACATTGTGAAATCTACTATGAGGTAGATAAGGCCATTCATTCGGCACCAGTGTTCTATTCACTGCAATGTTTCTTTGACCCTCTCTTGATGGTGCAGGGTGCTTTTGTTACATCGATTGTAGCAAATGGCCAGTTGTCCCCATCCATGTCCAGATACACCTGATCAACTTCTTGATTGGTGGTTTGATAACCCTTTGGAACAATGGCTATGCCATATTGAATAATCTCCACCAAGGCTAGGTGGGAGTGATCCTTCCTTCTAAGTTTGACCTCATGATACAGGTCGATATAGATGTCCTCGATCTGTGGAATGTGGATTGGATTGAGTTTTTCCTTGGGAAGGAAATTTATTGGATCGAAGGTGGACCTTGCTAGGAAGTTGTGCTTTAGATTGAGTAGTTCTAGCTCTGCAAACATCTCCCGGGCCTTGGTGTGAGAAGTGCAGGTATACCTGCCCACTGTGAGGGGGAAAGGGTTCCACCCTTCTTTCTCTTCAAACACTTCTCATGGTAGGTTATGAGCTATCTAGACAGCTCTAACATGGTCAAATTGGGGCCAACATATCTCAATAATTTGGTGGGATCCCCCAAGAAGTTGGCCGCTCTGAGATAGGTGAAGGTGGGGAATTGGGTAAATAGTGCCCCCACTTCGCATGAGTCGCTGTGACTATGCTCTTGGTCATCTAACCATGAGTCATATTTGGCCTCAAAAGGCAGACGATGCCATAGAAGAAAGCATCATTGATCTTGGTAAACTATGGGATGCTGTTCTCCAGCTTCATCCTGGGTAGTATTCATATATCTTTACCTAAGGCCAAACCCCACATTGGCTCCATGCTGGATAATCCCTCTTCGAGGCTGCAGCGTAGACTACGTAGGAGTTCATGTAGAACCTCCTTGTTATGGTGAGTTGTTGGAGCTGCTTGGATATGGTGCTGCTTATGATCTCTACCCACTCAAAGCATTGATCGGCACATTCTTGTTCATGATTTCAAGGTACTTGAGCATCCATTTGTGAAAGTAATGGGCATCAGAAAGCCCAAAAACTCTACTCAGGAACGTGATGGTGTCACTCAATTCCTCAGAGAAGTCACTGCGGTGAATAATCTGTGGCCATCTGGTTATCACCTTCTTGTTCTTTAAGTAAACTTCGTTCATCAGCTACATGCACTTGTCCTCATTGTCCTCCCATGCCTTGGTGCAATCTTCTTGGCTTATAGCCACAAAATGTCGGTGGTGAGGAATGCCTAGCATGATTTCGAAGTTCCGGGCAGTGAGGTTGATTATGACCTTGCCCTTTTCATTTTCGACACACCTTGTGTATTTATTGTAGCAGCGGGCCACCACCATCATAAATTCGTTATTTACTACACTGATGGGGATTCCCCCAGCAAAATGTAGACCACTTCCCACCAGCTTGTCCATCCAAGGACTTCCTATGACTCTCCTGGTTCTGGCCCAAAAATCTTCCATGTCAATATGACCAAGTTTAGAATCCCTAATGTCCAGGGCACATTCCACAGGACTCGGGTATTCGACCCTCTGGTATTTATATTTCATCTCTTCTTCTGTAAGCTTAGCCTTACCCTTTGACTTGGTTAGCCTTTTGCTTGATGTAGACATATGTGGATCGAGCTTAGTTGCTGATCTACAAGAAGGAGTGAAGTCAATGAAAAGAGCCATGTTAGTAGCTGTCGGATCTTCCATTAAAGCTTCACAAAACGAGGAGTTAGCAATTTTAAGGCCTCGGGCGCAGGGCGCAAGGATCTGCAGTGCGGGGTTAATAGAACTATGCCTTGAAGAAGAGCATTATAAGGAATGAATCAATGCCAAATGGCGCATGGCGCAAAATTTTGCATATGACATATTTGTTGTTGTAAACATGAGTGTGCTGCGCCATTATATTCGGTTTATACTAAGCACAAATAATTTTAGTGTTGCGTGGGGGTAGGGTGTGCCAATAGCGCATGTATTTTACGTGTAACATGGAAATTTGGTGCACTGAAGGGCACAAGATTAATGCATGTAACACCAAAATTGTGTCCGTAAAGGGGACCTTGGCGCAAATGCGGGGAAAGATTACATGACACTTTGTTGTTGTGAACGGGGATGCTTTGTGCCGGGTTTAGGATTTACTTGGTTTACGCATGGCGCAGAGGATACTACATGTTGTAATCAAGGGTGCTGCACCTTCTCGGCATGTTTGTGTTTCTTGAAACAAAGGTGATGATTGCGCTAGAGGAAAATATAGCACGAGAACAACTTTCAAGCTTTCTTTCCTTTACGATGGGTTTGTGATTTTTCGGGCTTAACTCCGCATCAATTTATATGGTGAAGGGGGTGGATAGCGAGAGAGGTTTGGATTTGTCTTGAGCGGCAGATCTCTCTTGGCAGCCATGAGATCTGGAAAAAGGATGGAAAATGGTTTGGGAGGAAGGTGTGCAAGAATGGTAGGTGGGGTTTATGGTTTCTCGGATCCATTACATCCTACCTTACAAACAAACAAAAAAATGAAAACAAAATAGAACAAGGACCACTTACCCGGAAATATATAGAAAGTGAGAGATGAAGTGGGGTCCACACGAACGTGATACGAGGAGGACGGATGTCTTTGATAGGCTCGAGAGGAATAAAATTTATCACGTGTTTTTACGATTGTGAAAGTGACAGGGTAGATGCACCTATATATATGAAAAGGTGTAGTAAATGTGCCAACCACTTTTTAAAGGGGCACAAAAAAACATGCGTCAACACGTAAAACTTTGTGACCTTTGGTGTGAATATGGTTTTGTCAACACAAAATTATCTACGCATTTGGCACAAATTTAGTCTTTCATCAACACTAGATTTCGGCGCGCCAAGGCGCACCAAAAAATGGTGCAACAATTTTGTTGTTGACAGGAAGGCACACATGCCTTGGTGTATGCAAGAAAGGCACATCATGGGAAGGTGCAACAATTGATGTGTCAACACTTCAAAGGGTGTGGTGAAGGAATGAAGGGGGCGCAAATTTAATCTATGTTGCATAGATAAAGGTGCGCCACCAAAAGGACTAGAATGACTAAGTTTGGAGAACTAGATTTCCCGGAAAGGGATTTTATAACATTCCAAATGCTGAGGGGCCCTTAACAAGGGACTAGGACAAAATTTGGTATGGTTACCTGCAAAATTGCCCTCATCAATTTTACAGGATAACAGCTGGCTCTTTCTGGGGACTATCTTTGACTGAAGCTCAAGGGTAGAGAACCCCAGATCAACATGTGCCTATCCGTTGGGTTACATAGTGAAAAAAAGGGTGACGGTGAAAGCAAAAACATGACGAAAGTAAACACATAACATAGAGAAAAATGTACAAAGAAGAGAGCAAGCTCTACTTCCTAAATATTTTGAGATGCTGCCCGCTATAGGGAAGCGGGAGATCAGTTCCATCTAGATATGAGAGATAGAAGCTATTATCTCCGTTGAGCTACTTGATCTTGAAAGGCCCTCTCCATAGGTTATCAAATTTTCTGTGCATGCCCTTTGGCTCTTTTCGTTTTTCCCACAAAAGGAAGAGATCTCCCACTTGGAAATATCTTTGCTTAGCCTTTTTATCAAACTATCTCTTAACTTGATTCTGATGTTCGGTGATCCTATTGACCACTCTTACTATTTTTTCTTCGAGTTCTGCTAGATACATGATCCTTTTTTCAAGATAATTTTGGAAAGTCTCATCTTCAATTGCTCGTGCCAAGTGCAGAGCAGGAAATTCTGTAAAAATGGGGAGCTCGGCATCGATTCCATATAACACTTGAAAAGGCTACATGCCGAGAGACCTCTTGGGGGTAATGCGGTCCGCCCACAAAGTGTCATACAATGACTTGTGCCACGTTCGCTGACTCTCATCAACTAGCTTCCGTATGATGGTCACTAAGTTTTTATTACTAGATTTTCTGACCATTTCCCTGGGGGTAATAATCTGAGGCGTGTGCCAAGATTATCCCGTGTTCATAACAAAAACCAAAAACTTCTCGTGAGGAGAAGTTAGAAGCATTATCAGCAACAATCTTGCTTGGAACGCCAAACCTGACAATGATATTCTCTTTGATGAAACTGCAAATAACCTCGGAAGTGGCATGCTTGACAGGTATGGCCTCCACCCATTTGGTGAAGTAATATGTTACTATCAGGACATAACTATGTCCGACACTCGACTGGGGGTGGAGTGCTCCGATAAAGTCAATTCCCCACTACCTGAATGGTTCATCAATAACGACCGGTCTGAGAGGAAAAGTAGCCAATTTTGGTTTGCCAACAAATTGTTAGCAAAGCTCACACTTTGCTACCTAGGTGGCTGTATCCTAAAATAGCGTTGGCCAATAGTACCTAGCCAGGATGATCTTGTGTGCCGTCATGGAAGAGGAGAAATGGCCACCGCAGGCTGAATCATGAATTTTTTTAAGTAACTTTATCTGCTGTGGCTTATCAACACATCGCAAGAAGATTCCATCTATTCTGCGTTTGTATAAACAGTCATCCCAGATGACATATCTGGCTGTTTTGAGCTTTATCGCACATTTCTCCTTTAAAGTTAGATAAGCTGGACACTCACCATAAGTGAGAAAGAAAGCAATATCAGAATACCATTCGCCGCTAGTCATGACAAATAGAACAATGGGCGAGAGAACCAGCTTTCTCTAGGCTGGCTTTGTGCTCCATTGGTGTAATCATCCTTTCCCTCGGGGTCTTTTGAATTACGAGTTTTCAGCCATGAGCTGACATAGGCCCTTGCCTCTTACTAGCTTGGTGGGTTTTATATCTAGATCATACTCTTGAACCTTTGCAATCCAATTTCCTCACAAACTCCCTAACTCCTGTTGAGTTAAGATTGACTTGACCGCCGTGTCGGGACAAGCACACCTTTGCATGAGAGTTTAGAATGTAATACCTGAAGTTCTTGACTACTTTGACAATGGCAAAGGCATGCTTTTCAACCGAGACATATTTAATTCGTGAGGCTTGAGGGGAGAACTCATGAATGCAATTTGAGATTCAACATCTTCAAAATTTTTTTGCATTAAGATGGCCGATACAAGTATGCTCGGATGTGTAGCTATACATGATAAAATCCTTGGAGAAATCGGGACATACCGGGGACTGGTGCACAAGTGACAGAGGCTTTTATATCCTCGAATGATGCTTTTCCTTCTTCACTCCATCCAGAAAGTTGGCGACCCTTTCATCATGTTTGATATGTTGCGAGTTTTTTTAGCAAAGTCGGGAATAAAGCACTGAGAAAGTTCACTTTTCCAAAGAAAGAGTGAATGCCGGTCTTGCTTGTAGGTAAAGTAAGGCTCTGAATAGCCCTAACCCTTTTGGCATCTATCTTCATCCCTTCCTTTCTTACAATGTGTCCCAACAACTTTCCTTCTGTGACTCTAAAAACAGACTTTTTCAGATTTAGGGAGATCCCATGTTCTCGGCATCTAATCAATACTTGCTCCAAATGATCGCAATGATCATTTCACTATTTAGAGAACACAGTTAAGTCATCCAAGTAGACTATGATGACCTTCCCCATCATACCTTTGAATGCAAAGTCCATGGCCCGCTGAAAAGTGGCGCCGGCATTGGTTAGACCAAAAGGCATCCTGCTATAGGCGAATGTACCCTAGGGGGTAGTGAATGCTGTTTTGAATTGGTCTTGGTGAGACTTCAATCTGATTGTAGCCTGAAAAACCATCAAGCATGGACAACATTTCTGATCCAGTTACTGCCTACAAAACCTGATCCATTATGGGAAGGGGGTAGTTATCCTTCAAGGAGGCTTGATTCAAGTTATGAAAATCCACGCATATGTGTATCTTGCCATTCTTCTTGCATACTGGCACAATGTTCACGACCCAGGTACTGTGATGGATAGGAAAAATGATCCTTGCATCTAGTATCTTCTAAATTTTAGCCTGGATAGTACTTGAGACCTTAGTATTATAGTGCCTCTATTTCTGGCAAAAGGGTTTGACATCTTCTTTCAACGGGATGTCATGCTGGACTTATTTTGGCTTGAAAGACTTTAGATCGGCATAGGACCATGCTAATACATCCATGTATTTCTTTAGTAGTTTGACAAATTTCAATTTTTCTTTGGGTGTGCAACATTTTCGATGTTCACAAACTGCAGATGTTCTACCGAACCTAAATTGACCGGTTCGGTTTCTGGGGAGGAGTTAGGATCATCTTACCTTTTCTTCCTAACAAAACAATCATGTCTGTCGAACAAACATTCTAGAGAAACCAAACCTTTTGGAATTTTATTTTCTTTGAGCTGACATATGCCATCACTTCCATGTATTTCTTCATCTTGATCAGTAATAGATTCACGGCATGCAGAAGTGGATCCTTCAAAATGAAGCTCACTGAAATTCTCTGCCTTTTCTAGGAAGGCAATAAGTTGATTGTCATCATTGAATACCTGCTAGTGCTGAGAGTTGTCTGGCACACTTGGGTGAAAAACTACCTCGATGGTATAGGTGTCTGTTTTCAAGCCTGGGTGAGGGAGCATGAGGGATGCTGAGATGGCTAATGAGTCAACCATGTCATTCTGAGCTCTTGGGATGGATTTTATTGAAAAATTTTCAAACTCCTCGATGCTTTATCCAATATCGCATTGCGGTAATGTCCGAGCCTTTCATTCTTCACTTGGTATATCCTTTTAACTTGATTTACGACCCAGCTGTACTTTTAGGTTCTTGATTCCTCTTTCCTTTGCAGCTTGCATGCCAAGTAGCAAAGATTCATACTCAGCAGTATTATTCATGTTGAAAAACTACAACTTGAAAGAGAGAGGACTAATCTCCTCTTCAGGAGATATTAGCACGGCCCAGTAGCTGCACCCACTAGTTGCGCAACTACCATAAAATTATAATGTCCATATCTTATTAAGATCCTCCACTTAGATGAGGACATCCATTTTGTCAGACTCAGTAGACAAGAAATAGTTCCCCATCCCTGATGATTCGAAGAGGATTTGGGCTTTGGGGTCATCGGAGTTAGTAACCAAGTACTTCTTTTGTGATTCTGGCTCCAACATTTGCATTATACTTTTGACGGGGATTCTAGCCTTAGACCGGTCCATATGAATCTCTCCACTAAGCTCACCACAAAAACTCCTTCCTAATAGAATTCCATATGCTACCAAAATATCGGCAACGAGGATGGTCATCTTTACTCTTTACTCTGGGAACGCCGTAAATGCGAACTGCGCGTCTTTGATTTGACCGATCAACGGAACTTGCTTGGTTTCTAAGGAATAACACCTTCCAAAAGGCTTGGTAAGGGTGAGGCCCAGGGAATGGGTGACCTTTTCCAACATGACGTTATCAGAGGCCCCAGAATCAATTATGCGGTTGCTTAGTTTGTGACCATTGATGAAGAGGGAGAGATAGAAAGGTTTTATTTTTCCTGATGCAGAAGTTGAGGCAACATTTATGCGAGATGCAGGAGTGGGAAGAATCCCTTTGGGTGAGGTATGAATAGTTATGAAAACTTGGATTTGGATATATTCGGTCAATCTTACCAGCTGTTCAGGGTTTGAGTGAAGATATTCAGCTTCAGACATTTGGATCTTGGACTTTTTAGCATGATCAATTATGTCAAATGTGGTCAAGGGTTGCATTGATGAAGGAATGCGTCCCTCATTTCATAGTACTAGGGTAGGATTACTTTGGTTTTGATAGGAACATGAGGAGGCTGATTCGGATGGGAGATAGGGGAAAGAGTTTTCTTCAGAAAAGACTTAATAATAGATTGAGCAAGAAGGGGACTACCTCTTTTAGCAATGGTTGGAGGCGTGATTGACACAACCTTCTCAATCTGCATCTTGGCAGTAACTTCTACTTCTTTTCCTTGCGAGTGGGTGAAAATAGCATATGATTACCCACTTGCATATCCTTGGGTACCCTCTTCTTTGTCAAATTCCTCCTCATCAAATTCCATATACCCAATAGTAGATTTGCCAGTCGGTTCACCGACATCTTGATCATCTTCACCTGGCGATGAAGGTTCTTCATAATTTTACTCCTCTTCTTCGATTTCAGCTAAAGAATTGACCGGGAGGGCCTCGGCGCCAACCGTGGAGCAGCTACAGGTAGGCGCGGCCTTTGTGAGACCTTATTGGAAGTGAAATTTCACCGTGGGATATCCCGGTATGAAGAGCCGGGAGAAGACTGAGCTAGCTATTTTTTTAATGTGAGAAAATCATTCGCCATCTTTTGAAATGATGGATCGGATGAAGTGGTAGGAGAAGGGACTAAACATTTCAGCTTGGATGGTTCTCTTTTTAATTTTCTAGATATTAGCAAGTTATCTTCAATCCGTATGGCAGCAGCTTGGGCGAGAACCAAAGTAGTGACCTGTTCTTGCAAAAGTAAGAAACTTACTTTTGAGCTCATGGCATTCATGAAGAAACACTTCTAATTTTCTGGCGTTGGTAGCATGGCAGGCGGAACTCGGTTGATTGGTGAATTGAAATGGGCGATGAAATCACGCATGGTTTCATTGACCTCCTTCTTTAGGTGAGTGATTTTAGACAGTAATGCGAACGCATCCTCTAAAGGCTTATATCTTTCTTCAAATGTAGTCCGTATGGTGGCCTAACTAGTAATAGATCCAGCCAAACAAATGCTAAAACCATTCTGTTGTTGGTCCTTGTAAGGTTTCCAGAAAGAGGTGAACTGACACATCTTCATGGGTCACATCCAGGATACTGCATGACATGATGAATGCAGATATGTGTGAATCTATGCTTTGGTTTCCGCTGCCATCAAATTTAGGAAAATTCTTTCGGTTTCGTGAGGGAGCACATGAGCGGGGTGTGGCAAAGCGAGTAGGCCCATAACATTTCCCCATGGCACTTTGGCATTTGAACGGATGGAAAAAGGACATGAGTTGGAAGCGCTTGAGTTCCACTAAGCAACAGTGCTACAAAGAGATGAGGATGTTCCTTGTGAGAGATGCTTCCTTTGTGGAGGTGAGACACTTACGGATGACCGGCTAGTTGAACTTAGCGATCGAAGCATGCGGTGTAACACTTTGAAGTTGTGCCTTTGAATTAGATCAAAAGTAGGATTGCTTATTCCATGAGCTCTTCGCTACGATTAAATGGTTCACCCGCTTAGTGTACCTTCCAGATCTGCAATATTTTGGATCAAATCCTAAAAACTATTTTTGGTTGTACTTGCTGATTTTCTGATTTTTGACAAAAATCAGCAGCATTTACTTTTCTAAATATTTAATTTTATCCCTCTTTTGAAAACCAATTGCGGTTTAATGACAAATGTTAACGAGGATAAAATAACAGCCAACTTAGTAGGCTGATTTTGGATCTTAGAATTGACTTTGGGAAAGGGTTTGAAATTTTGCAAAACAGTCAAGAAATCAGATCTACGGAAAAATACAGGTTTTTTTAAAAAACTCAGCAAACTAAAGATCTCTAACTAGTCCCGATCTATGGATCCTGAAGAATTTTTTTAGTTTGGATCACTTTTGCAAAAATTTTGGATTTTGAACAAAAGGTTGAAATTTGCAAGCAGTGTAGTGACTTTTGATTTTTTGATGCTTTTATAACATACCACTACTATAGATCTTGTAGATCTGTTCGTTCCCCAGTAGAGTTGCCAAAAATGTTGGTCAAAAAATCTATCGGGTGGACAGATCTATGGATAGATGAGCCAATAGTGTGTAGGGCATAGCCCCTCTTTGAGCCAAAGAAAGCGGCTGGTTTATTGCTATTCTACCAGCAGGAATCTATACAAGTCTCAAAATATTCGCCTTGGGGGTTTGGGATCTCATCCCAAAGTAGAGATATTTTCAATTGTGTGAAAAGGGAAAGAAATGAGGTGAGGAGATATGATAGATCTAAAGGGAGAAAAGAAATGAATTCCAAAGCAGAAAGGTCAGAGGGTCTATGTTTTGGGCTGGTAGTAAACAAAGCCGAACCTACTTGCATAGATGAACAAAGCAATACTGATGAATAAATGACAAAAAGTATAGATAGATTCAACAAAATAAATGCACAAATCTAACATAAGAAATATTAAAGTTCTCATAACACACCTATTTTCTTCATTACAAAAAGCTCAAAGTATTTTCTTCTCACTTCTATTTTTCATCTAAAAAGTATCCACCCTTGAATACAACAAGTATCCAAGTATATATAGAAGAAGGAGAAGAGAGAAAGCAAAAAGCAACCAACAACTAATTACAAAATATCTACAAAATATCTAAAAGTCAATGTTGACTTTGGACAACTTGGTGGATGACAACATCCCATGGTGCAATATGGATGATGTCATCATTTGTACCAACATACTCGAGATATTTTCAAAAAGAAAGCTAAGAGGAAGAATGCTATTCATCATTGTCTCACATTGAAAGTGGGTATCTTGCTTTTCTTTGTTGTTCGGGAGAGGTGATGTGGAACTGAGTCTAATATTCCATGAATTTACTGATCATTGGCTGAAGTTGATCCTGGGCAGGACCCTTTGTATGATCGCCGATGACCTCACAAGTCTCCCGCTCATCTCTGAGTTTTTCAGGGAGCTTGAAATATTCATTGCCTACCTCCATCAGGAACCCCACAAAATTGCGGCAAGCTAGAAGGTTGTTGATGCATTAGGTGTCGAAAGTGGCTTTAGGCACTAGTCACACTGCGAGATGATCTCCTTAAAGAGCTGGATATTTTCATCTACCTTCCTCAAGGTGAAAGAAGGAGTAAGAAAGCTTGGAGACATTCTTAGGACAATTTGCTCCATTTGGTGCATTGCATCCAGGGCTTCCTCCTTGACCTTGTCAATCTTCTCCAGGATGAACTCCATCTGATCGACCGGTAATCCAATGCAGCAAGGATTTTGCTGGGTACCCTGGGGTGATTGAAAATGCCAAATTTTACCAAATCATCGACTGAGCAGTCGAGCATTTTCTGGAACGTCTCGTGTTGCAACCTAGCATGGTCTAACTCTTCGGAGATAGGTCCTGCGATTTCCTGGAGATCTTTGTGCGTCGATCGATGTTACGATATAATTCGGTGAACTTGACAATTACCTCCTCACTGTCTTTGAGGATTTGATCTCCAATGGAAACAGCCATACCTTGTTCACCAATTTTGGCGTATTCGTTTATCTTATCCTGGCTTAGGACTTTAGGAGTTTCGGTGGTGCTTGTAGGAGGTGCACTACCCATTTTCTGCAGGGCATGAAGAAGATGTTTGTTTTGCTCTTTTAATAGCCTCATCTCTTCCTTTGCTTCTTGGAGCTTCTTGCAAAGGGCATCCACCGCAGATAGGGCCTCCCCTTGAAGGCTTTCAGAAGATGTTCCCATTATGACTTGGGTCACTTTGTATAACTGCATCGAGAGATAGATCCTTTTTACCCTTTGAAGTATTGGGATACGCAATCTCCATTACTCTTTCTCCCGATGTACTATGAGAGAAGTGGGTTATAGGCTTTAGCTTCTTAGCCCCCTTTTGCGGGATGACAGAGAAGTCCATAGGTGCAATAGGGACTTTCCTCTTCTACTTGCTCGAGATCTTTGGGAGATCCATGTTGGACTTAAGGAGCGAGACCGGAGGTAGAAGAGGAGCGGCTGCTGATGGATGAGGGGAAATGCATAGAGACACTTGGTGGTGGCATCGAGAGAGGGAGGCCAAGAAAGTGCTCATGGGAGGAAGGGATAATGTAGGGGAGGTAGACACGGGAATGGAAGGGAGCTAAGAGATGAGAGAAGAAATAGTGGGGGACAGCTCCGCGAGAGAAGAGAAGATGGAAGATGAGGAAGGGGGAAAAGTGGAAGATGGGGGAGAAGATACGACCAAAGGAATGGTCATTTGAGTTACACGAGGAGGGGAAGGAGGAGAGGGAGAAGGAATAGAAGGGACCTCGGTAATTGTAGGCGTGTGCAACACCACGAGTGGATGTGCCCATGAACACCTTCGCCGCCGTTTCCTTCTCTGGGGATACCAGACTTACAACCTATTCTTGTGTAGCGGAAGGAGGACTTTCAGGAGCTCCTTCTTGAGCGGAGCTAGATTCTCCCTCTTTATCCTTGCCTTTGCCCTTTAGTAGATGCTTGGCTGTGGTGTGTTGACAAAAGGGGACATGGTGAAATCTACTCTGAGGTAGATAAGGCCATTCATTCAGCACCAGTGTTCTGTTCACCGCAATGTTTCTTTGACCCTCTCTTCAATGGTCTGGGGTGCTTTTGTTCTATCAATTGCAGAAAATGGCGGTAGTCCCAATCCGTGTCAGATACACCGATCAACTTCTTGATCGGTGGTTTGATAACCCTTTGGAATGATGGATACGTTATATTGAATAATCTCCACCAAGGCCGGTGGAAGTGATCCTTCCTTCTAAGTTTGACCTCATGATACAGGTCGATATAGATGTCCTCGATTTGTGGAATGTGAATTGGATCAAGTTTTGCCTTAGGAAGGAAATTTCTTGGATCGAAGGTGGGCCTTACCGAGAATTTGTGCTTTAGATTGAGCGGTTCTAGCTCGCAAACATCACCGGTGCCTTGGTGTGAGAAGTGCGGGTATACTTGCCCACTATGAGGGGGAAAGGGATTCCACCCTTCTTTCTCTTCAAACACTTTTCATGGTAGGTTATGAGCTGTCTGGACAGCTCTAATAGGATCAACTTGGGGCCAACATATCTCAGCAATTTGGTGGGCTCCCCCAAGAAGTTTGTGACTTTGAGATAGGTGAAGGTGGGGAATTGGGTAAATAGCGCCCCCACTTCTCAGTCACTGTGACTATGCTCTTGGTCGTCGACCATGAGTCATATTTGGCCTCAAAAGGTAGACGATGCCATAGAAGAAAGCATCGTTGATCTTGGTAAACTATGGGATGCTATTCTCCAGCTTCAGCTCCAGGTAGTATTCATATATCTTTACCTGAGGCCAAACCCCACATCGGATCAGTGCTGGATAATCCCTCTCCGAGGCTATAGCATAGACTACATAGGAGTTCATGTAGAACCTCCTCGTTGTGGTGAGTTATTGGAGCTACTCGGATATGGTGCTGCTTATGATCTCTGCCCACTCAAAGTGTTGATCCGACACATTCTTGTTCATGGTTTCAAGGTACCTGAGCATCCATTTGTGAAAGTAATGGGCATCAGAAAGCCTAAAAACTCTACTCAGGAATGTGATGGTGTCACTCAATTCCTCGAAGAATTCACTGCGGTGAATAACTTGTGGCCATCTGGTTATCACCTTCTTGTTCTTTAAGTAAACTTCATTCATCAGTTGCATGCACTTGTCCTCATTGTCCTACCATGCCTTGGTGCAGTCCTCTTGGTTTATAGCCACAAAATGTCGGTGGTGAGGAATGCCTAGCATGATTTCGAAGTCTTAGGGTAGTGAGGTTGATTATGACCTCGCCCTTTTCATTTTCGACACATCTTGTGTCTTTATTGTAACAGCGGGCCACCACCATCATAAATTCATTATTTACCTGCATTTGTTGTGGGATTCCCCAAAGACAAAATGTAGAGCACTACCCCGAACTTGTCCATCCAAGGACTTCCTATGACTCTCGGTTCTCGGCCCAGAAATCTTCCATGTCGATGTGACCAAGTTCGAGAATCTCTAATGTCCAGGTCACATTCCGCCTGGGACTTGGGCATTCTGACCCTCTGGTATTTATATTTCATCTCTTCTTCTATAAGCTTAGCCTTACCCTTTGACTTGGTTGGCCTTTTGCTTGATGTAGAAATATGTGGATCGAGCTCGATTGCTGATCTGCAAGAAGGAGCGAAGTCCAACACAAAAGATCCATGTTAGATGTCAGATCTTCCATTAAAGCTTCACAAAATGAGGAGTTAGCAATTTTAAGGCCTCAGGGCGCAGGGCGCAAGGATACTGTAGGCTGCAGGGTTAATAGAATGGCACACTGAAGAAGAGCGTTACAAGGAATGAATCAGCACCAAAGGGCACAAGGTGCAAGGATTTTGCATATGACATATTTGTTGTTGTAAATAGGAGTGCGCTTGCGCCGTTATATGCAGTTTATACTGGGCGCAAATAATTTTGGTGTTGCATGGGGGCAGGGTGTGCCAATGGCGCATGTATTTTGTGTGTAACATGGAACTTTGGTGCACCGAAGGGTGCAGGATTAATGCGTGTAACACCGAAATTGTGTGCGTAAAGGGGACCTTGGCGTGGTGCATGGAAATCTTGCATGACACTTTGTTGTTGTGAACGGGGATGCGCCTATGCGGGTTTAGGATTTACTTGGTTTACACATGGCACATGAAGTGCATGTTGTAATCAAGGGTGGTGCACCTTCTTGGCACATTGTGTTTATTGAAACAAAGGTGGTGATTGTGCCCAGGAGGAAAATATAGCTGAGAACAACTTTCAAGATTTCTTTCCTTTACGATGGGTTTGTGATTTTCGGGCTTAACTCCGCATCGATTTATACGGTGAAGGGGGGTGGACAACAGAGAGGTTTAGATTCATCTTTAGGGCAGATCTCTCTTTCCCGAGGAAGATCTTGAAAAAGATAGAAAATGGTTTGGGAGGAAGGTGTGCAAGAACAATAGGTGGGGTTTATGGTTTCTCGGATCCATTACATCCTACCTTACAAACAACTAGCAAAAATGAAAACACAAGAGGAACGAGGACCACTTACCCGGAAATATATAGAAAGTGAGAGATGAAGTGGGGTCCACGAACGCGATACGAGGAGGACGGATGTGCTGACAGGTGTAGAGGAATAAAATTTATCACGTGTTTTCGATTGTGAAAGTGACAGGGCGGATGCACCTATATATAGGAAAAGGTGTAATAAATGTGCCAACCACTTTTTAAAGGGGCACACCAAAACACATGTTGACATGTAAAACTTTGCGCCCTTTGGCGTGAATATGGTTTTGTCAACATGAAATTATCTGTGCCTTTGGCACAAATTTAGTACTGTCAACACTAGATTTCGAGCGCCTTGGCGCACCAAAACATGGCGCAACAATTTTGTTGTTGACAGGAAGGCACATGTGCCTTGGCACATGCAAGATAGGTGCATCACGAGAAGGCACAACAATTGATGTGTCAACACTTCAAAGGGTGCGGCAAAGGAAATGAAAGGGGCACAAATTTAATCATTGTTACATAGATAAAAGGTGCACCCGACCAAAAAGGACGAGAATGACTAAGTTCGAGAGAACTAGATTTCCTAGAAAGGGATTTTATAACATTCCAAACACCGAGGGGCCCCTGATGAGGGACCAGGACAAAATTTGGTATGGTTACCTGCAAAATTTCCCTCATCACTTTTACAAGATAACAAACCCTCAACAAAATTCTCATGAAAGTGGTTGGCGATCTTTGGGAAGGATTGGCATACACACATTCATTTTGCCCTATGGGCATACCGCACTAGTATTCACACTTCCACTACGGCCACACCCTCTTTACTAGTGTATGGTATAGAGGTTGTTCTACCTCTCGAAGTCTTGATCCCCTCACTCTGCATTTATATCCATGACATGGTTACAGATGATGAATTTCGTCAGGACCACTTATCACAACTAGAGTTATTAGACGAATTTCATCTTAACGCTCTAGATCACCTTCAAGTTTACCAACAATGTATCAAACGTGCTTATGAAAAATGTGTTCATGAATGAACCTTCCAAGTCGGTGACCTTGTCTTGAAAGAAAATCAACACATAACCAAAGTAGAAAAAAGTAAATGGGGAAAATTTGCTCCTAATTGGCTTGGACCATACATCGTAACTCATACCTATGGATCAAGTGCCTATCGTTTATCCTCACTTGATGGTAAACCCGAACCTGAGCCCCTTAATGCATTGCATCTTTGACAATTCTATTTTTGACTCGTTTTCCTACCGCACCCTTTATCTCTTTACAAGCTTTTCCCTTGAGTGCTATCCACTCCATACACCTCCCTAACGATTAAATAAGAATCATGTGAGTACCCGTCACTAGTTATCTTCTCTTGAATATGTGTACCATGACACTTTGCACATAACATGATTCATAATGATACTTTTCATCTACCTTTAGATGAGATCCCATGGTCATTCCACCTTACCCTTTGAATAAGAGTCCTATCCTCCACCTTGGTATTGTCTATGATTTCAAAGACCTCACATGGGACCAAACTCCTTGAGTCAAACTTCTAATAAAAGATGACTCCCTCAAAAGGACATCTTCCTCTCGAAAAAATGACTTCTATAAAAAGGCTACTCCCTCGAAGGACAGCTATGTGATGCTTTCAAAAAAAAATGAGAGAAAATGAAGCTTCCCACATCGATTAGCTTCATGAAGACCTCAAAGAGTACCATATTATTTATCCCATATAGACTTCTGCATCGATCGATCTATCAAAACAAAAAAATTTTTAGTCATGGACTTTCCCACTATGACCTAGGACCCCTTGGCCAAGGGCCTTGTCACTTTTCCACTCTCATTTCCTCATTGCCTCAAGGCACATCTTGGAATTTAGACATTTGGTGATCTTGTGACTACCTTCATCATAGAACAATTAATCATGCAATGTGTTTTAGATCTTATGTTCATCACCCCCTCCAAGGTATGATCTACTTGGTATGATCCTACCCATTCAGTGGCTCTATTTCCCCCTCTTATCTTTTAACCATCTTCATTTACATTTTGATTACCTTAGACGGGACTTGGTCCTCAACGCTTACCTTTTAGGTAATCCTCCCTTTCACCATAATCACCTTCACCTACATCCTTTTACCTATAATATACCCACACCTATTAAACCTAAACCCACAACATGCCCAAAAACCTACCAACTTATTTTCATATTCTTCTCTAGCTCATGGGAATACTACATTGGCCTAAGGTCCCTTTTAGCCGAGGACTATGTAGGTAGCACTTCGAGGGCATGGGGCCCTTGGAGGTTAGCTCGGCCATTCTCTACCCTAAAACAATTCCTCAACCATGCCTCACTCACCATTTACATCACATTTCACTTAGTTCTCCTCTTATAACAAAATTAGAAATTAAGCCACATACATAATAAGTTGCTTCCCATAGCATACATTTATTACACCTACCATCTCTTTATCATCACTATTCATAGATTATACCACGTCTCACACATGACCCATAGTATCATTCATCACCAAAATAATGAATCATAACTAAACCTACTTTCAACTCGATCCATGCCTATAACTTGACTCAATCCATGCCTATAACCTGACTCGATCCATGCCTAACCAAACCTGACTCGATCCATGCCCAACCAAACCTGACTCTATCTATGCCTATAACCTGACTCAATCCATGCCTAACCAAACCTGACTTGATCCATGCCTATAACCTAACTTGATCCATGCCTAAACCAACCTAACTCCATCATGCCTAACTCACCTAATTTCAAACCACATTAAAGTAACAAATCCATATCTCATCTAACACATGCCATAAACCAATGCCTCATACACACATCAAAAAATCATGAAATACCATGAATCTCATCATACAAATCAATAAATGTGTTTCTCAATATATATATACATGTCTACCTCATCATGTCTATCATCTCAAAAATGTCAGCATGCAAGCTGATATACAATACAAAATGTCATCATCACGAGTCGATCTCATATATAAAAAAGAATGAATCAATACAAAATCTCTTCGACCCACAGTGCCGGTATTTGCTCAAAATATACAAAAATCACTTGTAAATCCTCACTTCCTCGACATGCGGGATAGTATGTGATAAAAATACAACTATCCTCGGCATGCAAGCCAACATATATATCCAAAAATCACTAGTATAAATAAAAAATCAGGTGATTGAATCTTAGGCATCTCACCGGATGTCCTCCATCTCTGTGTCACCTACACCCTCAGCCTCCTGTGTCCCTCTGCTAGTACCTCACCTAGCACTTGGTGGCCTCTCTCACGATCGGGCCTCGAGCTCGCGATCTCTCTGTGCTCTCCACACTATGAGTGTGAGATATCGTCCTCTCATTTGGATGCTGCTGTGTGCCCTATACTCGGTATAGGATATAAAGTCTATCCCGATTGCCATGAGCTGATCCTGATAATATCTCACCTCACTTAGGGCATCCCGTAACACGGATACAAGCATTATTTGTGCTTTGGTCCCATAGGCCTCGGCCCCTGTACCTACTACCTGTAACAATTTGTCTTTGCCTAGCCTATGAAGCTGGGACCAACTCCCTATGCCTGTAGTGGTGCCCCCTACCCTTGTGCCTGTAAGGCCCCAATATGTGCCTAGGCTATGGCCAACTGGCCTTGTAAACCTGCCACATGAGCTAGTAAGGCTGTGACTTGACCATCTCTATCTCCATCTCTCTCTCCTCCATCTCCTCCATCCTCTCCCTCCAACATCGAGCTCAGACTAGCCACATGTACTCATAGCTTTGCGACCTCTACCTCGACCCCCTCTAACCGTGTCTATAGTATACCTATCTAGGTAATTAGTGTTGCTACCTACCCCCGTAGGGCATGTCTTTCCACCGTAATGGTAGCTAAGTCAGCTGCTGCTGGCAGGTGGTATGGCTCGAATCGAGCCACCCACCACTACACGTGTACCTATTTGTACATCCGGTGTCATCTATCTCGCCAATCCACTTTGGATCTTCCTCCTCCCCGTAGGCACTATAGGCTATGGTAGAGGTAGAGGACTCTCTGTCATCTCTCGATACGATACTATGGGAAGGACAGAGGAATATCCCTGTAAACGCCCAAACTACCATCAAACCTTGTCTACCAAGATCATCTCATTCTCTCCTGGCATAAGCAACCATGTATTCACCTCTCTAGATGGAGCTCAACTAGCTCCTCATGCATGTGCCTATATGAGGGGAATCACACATATGTCCTCCAGATAATGTCGACTACGGACAACCCTCAACAACTATCAAAAATGGGCCACATCATATGTCGGACTATCCGATCTCCACTCTCCTACAAATGGCACCCATCTCCTATATCCCACCCACATAGATCTTCTTTGGGAATGCATCATACGTTTAGGGAATCCTATAGGTCAAACACAGACTATGTGCTTGTAGGCCCAATAGTGCAGTATAAATGTACAACACAAGCTAAACCTGCATAACCGCCCATATGCCCATAGCTCTCGGTATAGCTACACAAGGAATTCTGGTGCCTAGGAAAACTAGGTCTCCTCTACCATCATATCATGGAGCACCCCCATTAGTGATTAGGGAAAGTGTCCACCCTCTGCATTTGGCAGTTCATAGTAGCACACTGCCTCCATCAATAGAACCACTAGCCTCATCTCATCCAGACGGGCTAGGTACATCTTGTCATAGCTCAAGCTGGTGCTATGGATTCTCAGATCCACCTCCCCCTCACCAAATATTATCCCGATCAGCTCCTTTGAGGCCTCGGAGGAGATAGATTAAACCTAGGTACCCAATATGGGTAACCACAAAATCTGGAACATGTCCTCTAGGGTGATATTCATCTCACCTGTCAGAAGGTGGAACGTGTTGGTCGCGGAGTCCCATCTATCGATGAGTGTGACCATCAAGTTGGGCTTTCGAAAAACATGTACGTAGCACCGAATCCCACTCAAGCCCACTGCCTCCACGTGCTACGGATCCAAAGGAGTTGCTAAGTTGTGTAATGTCATCAGTATAGGCGGAACCCTATCCTGCATGTGTAACTACGCTCTCCCTTGCATCCAATCCAAGCACAACATTAATCCCTATTTACCATGACCATATTCACCAATTATCATTACCCTCTACCCTATTTTTACCCTACCCATCTCAACTACCCAACCTACATCACTTTTACACCCTTGTGCCTAAAATCCGACGATCTTGGTTTATTCTAACTGACTTCAACCAGCTTTAAACCAGCATCGGTCAGCTATTTGGTGACCATTACCATTTCATCTTTATTGACCATGGTTACCACTTAACCAACATCGGTCACCTATTTGGTGACTCATCTTGATTCTACCCAACCGACGCTAGCCAAGCTTGACTGACACCGGTCACTGTTGCAGAAAATTCTGTGACTTCCCAAACCTCCTTTTTAAAAACTCTCCCACTTGTCCCTTTTACCCCACCTACAATGACCTACACTACCCCAGGACCCCTACCCACCCCACCTATACAATTTACTACACTCATTTGCTCTTTTATTTTTATGCCTGTTATTCCCCCATACCCACATTTTATTTTTAACCACCTAAAAAAACCAAAACCCACAAAACCCTACAAATAATAAATACCAAAACCTCTAATCTATCTAATCACCAATCTAGAGTTAGGCACTTACCTCTTCGCATTGCTTTGCCATCTCGGTGGCATGTCCGCGCTTATCTTTGGTGGTTTTCCCGATCCCTCTCTAGCCTCTGCCATCACCGAATAACTACTCACAACCTCTGACCAATCAACTCTCTCACCCTGATCCCATGGACCCGCTATTCACCAACCCAACCCTCGTAAAATCAGACTGCCAGCTCATTGTCCCATTTCCCTTGGACACTTTTCTCTCTTTTCTATCTCTTTTTTGTCATTTCTTCACTTCGTAAATAACAAATGACTACTAAAAGCAAATGATTTTTTTTTGTTTTTGTAACCCACCTGACCTAACCGACATCAGTTACCATTGACCGACATCGTCACGTCGCGTGCCCTACATAACCATCGTTGGTTTTCCTATACCGACGTTGGTTATCCATGACCACCATCAGTCACCCTCACCTACACGTTGCCCTTACTTTTCCATTTTACCCCACCCTTTCCCTTGCTCTTTTACCCCATCCAACCTTTACCCAACCCATTACCTTACCTTTCCTGACCTCGTCACTTCCTACCTCCATTTGTCCTCCTTTGGGGACTTCTTATTCTTTTACTCTTACCTTGGCCTTACCCATGCCGTGACCTAGATATTTGGACCTGGACAATCACTAGTGACCTTTTACCTCATGTGTTCACTATACCTTGCGGTAATGTTACTGTCTTTGATTGACTTGATGACCTTACCTAGCCTATTTCCATGAATTTTTATCCGACCCTACCTTTGGGTGTAGGAACATACCTAAACATTCCTACACCTAACCTACGTTATGTTTCTGACCATATCCTATACCTTGGATACCGGATTCAGATTCAACCTTGTTTGGATAAACCTTTCGACCTTAGATGATGTAGAGTTTTCCTTCTCTTGAACTGGTAGTGTGCTGTAGTTTATACGTGTGTGAATTTATTTATTGCTACCTTTGACCCTGACCCATTCCCTAGTTTTCCCGAGTAGACCTTTCACCCTTTTCCCCTGTACCCACTTGCCTTTTCCCCACATTTTCCTTTTATCAAACCACTCACCGCTTCAGCCTACTACCTCGTCAGTTCCTAGTTTGAGGGGGATCACCTTCACCCACACATGGGGCAACCACATCTTATTTTTTGTTAGCGTCGCTTACCAATACAAGCTATGTAAAAAAAAGGGGCAAAATGTAGACACTAAAATTAGGTCACACTCCCCTTTGGTCCCTTGACAAATAAGCACCCTTTATTACATTTACCTAGCCATGACCCCCCTTCACCCCACTAATATTAATTTAATTAAATTAATGAATTATCCTCACTATATTTATTATTTGAATATTTTATTTAAATAATATCCACACATATAGTTCACTTAGACACCTCACCAAGCCAACTCAACCTAAGACCTATTCTTAGCAAGTTGCCATAACTAACTAAGACTTATCCAAACCCTAAAAATCAATGCCTACATTCCCTCTTACCACATTCCCAAATGCTCACAAAAGGATCTCAGTCTAATCTGTGAGATAATGGCACGATATCTAAGGAAATGAAGAGGATATCCCTAGTTTAGTAAACCTAGGAAATCCCACCTTGACCGACGTCGGTTACCCCTAACCGTTTCCGGTTAAGCCGGACCACCGTCGGTTACCATTTTAACCCCTAAACTACCTTATTCTCAAGGTTGGAAAAACATTAGGAGAAGGTTAATGAGAAAGAACACATATCAGAGAGATAACACATCTTTAGAGAGCAAATTCTAGTGAAAACTCATGCAAGGAAGGAGATTGAACATCTTCTCCCTGCATGCTGACCATCCCGACCATGATCTGATCTATCCAAGCAAAGATGAGTGTACATGCAGCCCATGTAGAAGCTTTCTTTTAGTTGGTGATCACTTGCAACCTTCAAACCCCTCATCAGCACCTCCATCCCTCACACACAGGTATTCAGGAATGGAATCCAAGTAAGTATAACATCATACTTTCTTGGTTTATTTCATTTCATCATCATTTTATCATCCATTGTTTATCTTGCCCCTATTGACCTTCTCCAACATTTTCACCTCCATATACCTATTAAAACCTTGCCTAAGCCTAATCCAAAGTAATCCAATATTTCACCTTGAATCACCAAAGTCCTTTGTGCAATCACAAAGGAGACCATAACTTATTCTCGTAACATTTCCATATCTCACAAGAATTAGCACCGGTTACACCTAACCACCATCAGTCACCCCTGACCAACACCGGTCTCTGTATTTTCCCACATAGCCTAGAACAGAGACCTACCCACCTAATTTCATTTCACCCTCATTCACTTGTGATCTACTTGAGACCTCTATCAAACCTGTAGAGACCCAGAACCAATCATTTAACCTTTGGATTCTATTCTAGCTTAGTCTGCTTTAGATTAGATCTATTTCTTATTGTCTTTTTAAGTGAGATACCTAAATAATTTTAAACTACAATAGGATTTAGTTTTTTTACATTATTAAATTGTTTAGAACAGTGGACTGACAGCCATCTAGGAAGTATCACACTTCCCAAATCTAGCATATGCTAGGCGGTTCACTACCCATATTGTTTAGTTCCTTGGTGGTCTTGTTTTCATTACGGTGTAGTTCCTCCTAGCCAAAATGAAGCTCTCATGATCAACTGGGAATCCAGAAGTCATACGCACCCAACAACCCATCAACCAACATTTGAGCAAGTATTCATCCTACGCCCGTTACCCTATCATTTTGTCAACACTTCAAAGAAAAGATCTAAGAATCGGGTGAAACACTAGTGTCAAAAGGAATAGTTATAAGTAAACTAATTAACTTACTTAGAACCTCTATGGGCATGGCTTATTTCTGATCTCGCTTGTCACCATCGTAACATGTATCTTGTCTTGCTTTGATTATGATCATCCTTTTTCAAAGGGCATTGATTTGTGTAATGATCTTTGCCATAGTTATAACAGCCTCCTATAGGTCCCTTTCTAGGCTTGGATTTATTTCTAGCCTTAGAGTTATCATTCTAACCTCCATAGGACTTCTGTCCATTATTATTGTTCTTGACAAAGTTATTCCTGCATTACCAACAAACTTGTTTGTTGCTGCTTTCTTATTAGTATCAGATGAAAACTTACTTTTCATTCGAATTTCTTCCATGGTCCTTTCTTAGGTGCAAGAGATGATGAAGAGGAGTTGGGGATTTTCTTCCTTACTTCCTCCTTATGAGAAAAAATTTCCTTCAATTTCTGTTCCTACCTTATGGCCTTTTCAACAACCCCTTCCATCATGGTTGGGTTGTGAACATCCACCTCTCCTCCTATAATGGATTCAATCCCATGATGAATTTTCGTATCCTGAACTTCTTGTTAGTTTGATACTGAGGTACATACTTAAGGAGTTTAGTAAACCACTCCCAATACTTAGTTACAGTTAGCTTTCCTTGAGCTAAGTTCTAGAATTCAGTCATTTTCTGATCATAGTAAAGTTGCGGCAGCCAATGTTGCCTAAAGTAACCTTTAAATTGATCCCATGTGATATTAGTTTCATCAATGTTTAACTCAGCCTTACGACTGTCCCACCATGAAGATGCCTCATGGGAATGCTCCCCATATCACCTTTGTTTCTTCTGAGAAATTACTTTTTGAAAAGTATTTCTCCATTTCACTGAGCTAAGTCTTAGCTCCACCTCCTAATGTGGTGCCATCAAACTTGGGTGGACTTATCCTTTTTATATCATTAGTGAGTTTAGCTACCAGCCTAGCCTTTTTGTTCTCAGGATGATCAGGTATGTTCACATTATTATTATCAACATCTAAATTGGCGTTATCTTTAGGAGGTGGCTGATTAATACTACCAACATATTCTTCCTCCTCATTGCAAATTACTTGCTTTTTACGTACATCCAAACGATCTCTTGTGTCCAACAGGGCAGAAAGGATCTCATCGAGTTTTTGAATAGTTACTACTCCTTCCTCAAGTGGAGGATTATTTACAACATTTCCTCTTGTTCTAACCATTTTCTATTAACAAGAAAATTTAAGTTTCATCAGATTATGGACACAATAGGTCCAAGATCTGCAACCTTCAGCTCTGATACCAAGATGTAACATTCCCATTTTAAGACTTTAGAAACAAGGGAATTTTTTTTTTAAAACATAATGTTCTCTGTTCTAAATAAAACATCATTTAGAACACACATTCCATGCCAATCAATCTCATAACAGATAACCATATGTAGCTGTAATGACTCGGTATACTACCGATCTCTCATTCCATGACTTGGTTACCAACCGATCTCTCATGTTAACTTAAAGTATAGAATACTTTATGTATACTACATATACTTGGTTCTCCTACCCTATTCCAGTACTGAGTGATCTGTTTAAAGAACCTATCTGAATATTTGTTACCAATATTCATCTGACATCACATTGCTTTAAACTAGGTGACATAGGACAATGCAACCAAGAACTTTGCGATACTTTGGCCAAATATTTTCAACATACTATTCATGTTACTAATCCTAGAAGAAATACTCGTCATTCCAAAATATGTCCTTCACCTCACTCTTCTATTATCTACAATGGTCTTACTGACTACCATCAGTCCACTTGCCCAAGGCTTGACCCTAGCCCAGGTTAGCAACATAATTTATTATAGGAATATGCTCACGATGAATTAGGGTATATGGGCATACTTGATTGAATTAAGTCAACTGGATGTGCCAAGGTAACCCGAGTCATGAAAAGCTACTACCTATCCTAAACATGCTACTAACTTGACCTAGAGAGAAACTAAGTTCAAGTCCAGATGTGCGTAGATCTAGATGAACAAATACAGAAGGGTGTTGCCATATGTCAACTGCAACACCGTATCCTTGAGAATTCCAAGGACTTCTCAAGGGTATAGTCCTGTAATTGGCATGTGCCAACATCCGTTAGAACTGATTCATCAAGATGTACATACCCCCTTAGTGGTCATTAATCATAATTAAATTGGATTAAGATTCAGATTACAACAACCATGCCTAACCCTAATTCCAACATTCCTTAAGTTCTTTATCCAACACTAGCTTATTAGATATGGAGAACTTCATTAATTCATGTTTACATTGTTATTCATTAACATGGCATAACAAGCAGTTATCCCAAAAATAGGACAACAAACATCAAATGTTTAATTCTTAATGTAACCTAGTTGTCCAAATCAAGTGTGTCATCCACCTAGATTCAGCTAGTGTTTACTTTATAAACTTAGTATAAAGATTAAAGATCATAACCACTATTCCTTTTATCTTTCATTCCATGAGAGAGGAAGAGTCTTCCTCTACATGGTTAGATGTTAGGTTTAACATAACCTTTTTATCATTTGCTACTTATATAGTTTAATTGTATGTCCCAAGCATATTTCATTATTAAACTATAGTTGTGTAGTTAGAGAACGAAACCTTTTTCAATTTAAAAAGTTCATTATATTAGGGAGATTATACTTATCTCCTTAATCCAACTTATTATCTTATAACAATAATAGTATACAATAGATATAAAGAATACCACAAAGATATCACTATTATTTCTGTCATACAAGTACAAAAGTATTCACATCACAAATTGGAGTCCAACACAAAACCTTTCAATTCATGATGATAAATATACATTTACAAGACTATGCATTTAGACATTCTGCATGTCAATCATAATTAAGATCTTAAAAGAACATCACTTTTCTTTTCCAATACAACTCAAGAATGATTCAAAACTCTTTACATAAGATCTAGAATTAAATAAGCCAATGCATCATAAAAGTTTCTATCTTCTTTTATCACTTATGATGTCCATCTGCAAAAATTGCTAGCATGGGTCAGTTTAATGAACTGAGCATGATAAGCACTAAGCATTAAAGTAAAGTGCATTCCACTAATTGTTCCATTAAAACAACTATGATTTAATGAAACAATTAATATATCATACAAATAATCATAAGTAATAACATATAGAAAAGAAGTACAATAAAAGAGTCTGAATTTACTTTTAAGAAAAGAACTTAATATAATCCGCAACATCTGAATTATATCACAAGGTTTAATTGATCCTATCAATTACTTTAAAAAAATCAACAGGTCTTGTCATCTAATTGTTTCATAGTTCTATAAGAATAGAAATACACATTTATCTTTACTAAGAAGCAAAAGAAGTTAATTACAACATAGCTCATATTAGGATGCTTCATCTTTCCATATAGCAAAAGAAGAAGAATCAATACATACTATTCCCCATACACTAATCATCTGAAAGACAAATATAGGTTTAGAACACACGAATCTACCTCAGTTCAAAGATAACAATACAAGGATTCAACATTAAGGAAAAGCATCTAACAAGAATCCCAAATCAATCCAAGTAGGGTAGAGAGTCAAAACACCCCCCACAAGTCTAAACTAACTCCCATATGTTAGAAGATATAATTCAAAGATCTGAAACCAAACATTCCACAATAAATTTTTCCATCTCAGAAGAAGATCAAAAATAGAAAAGTTCAATCAAATGAACTTATCCAAACAATAGTAAGAAGGGATATCCATTGGAAAAGGTCCAATCCCTAATTCATTTCATTTATACTATGAAATGAATTCCCATTTCTATTTCGAACTTAGAATTCTTTAACTAGTTCCCAAAAGAGAACACAAAACCGAACGCACACTTCTAATTTTCCATTACAAATCTAACAAATTGGTTTACCTATTTCCATTCACCAAGCACAAGTTCAAATTCAAATCTTAGAACGAAGTACATAGTACAATCCTAAACAATATACTATCCCCAAGAGAACATATTCAATTCTCTTTTTAAACCCAGAGATTCATTCAATGAATCCAACAAGGAATAGAAATCCACAAACAGTGTAAGATATACAAGGTTCAATACAACTCATGAACTCAAAATACTAAAATCCCATTACAAGGCTTCAACAACTTAATGCAACAAAGTAAATAGTTCGCGATCCCAAATAAGAACAATAATACAAAGCATTATAAACAGAGATATATGTATCCTTCCATACAAAATTTAGTATACTAGGTTTTAAATTCAACCTTCTAATAAAACCCAAGAAATCAATTAAGAAGATTTGAAGAGAGTAAGAAAACCCAACAATGTTTAAGTTAAGAGATGTTCCAATCTTACTTCCAACTCAACTAAAATATAATCACCACAAGACTCTCGAGTTCCATCTAAAAATCTTACGATAGGAAGGTATTCATTTCAACATTGTTCACAAGAAGGAAAATGCATACTATATTTCCATAAACCTCTTAAATTGTTAATGACCATTCCAACGAACTCTATATCAAACCAAACCCACAACAAGGTACAATTACAGTCTAATAATCCTTCAACAAAATAGTCACGCTTTCAACAAGATGTAGGATTTCTCATAGCAGAGAAGGGAAGAATATCCCCCAAACTCATATGCTCTTACTAGTTCAAGAACGTGGTACAGTCTAAAAGACAGAAGTATTACAACCATTCCCACTCAAGAAGCTACACAGAGGAGATCTCAAAAAGAGATTACCTGGTCTACTTCAAACCAAAACAAATCTCTCAAGAACCTTTTGAGCAGATAGTCCATAAATGAGTTTAAAGATTTTCAAATCCTTAATATGAGTAAATCTCTAGCTTAGAATACCAGTACAAAATCAAACACATCGATTCTAACACAAGTATGGAATACTAGTATAGTGTCAAACATGAAGCTTCGAAACAGAGGTTTAGAACAATACAAGCTCTAGTACTAGCTCAAACAAAACACAAGACTACAATATAAGCTCAGAACAACCATGAAGCTCCACTACAAGCTCAACGAAACACAAGACTACAATAAAGGTTCAGAACCGTACAAGCAACAAATGCTAATTCAGAACAACCAAGAAGCTCCACTACAAGCTCAGAACAAGCACGAATGCTCCAATATAAGTAAAAATGAAACACATACTCCAAATAATAGTTCAGAATGAAACATAAGGCAATGAATTCCCATTCAGTCAATGCCAGACCCGAATACCAGTTTTGAATGAAATATAAAGCTTCAAATACAAGTTTCGCATGCATGTCACCATTAAACTAACACAGAGAAAGTTTCCCAAGAACTATCATTACTTTGCAATGGATTTACATCCCAAAAACCCTAGAGATTCATAAAAACATGCAAGTAAATAACCAGACAAATCATGCAAATATTTATCTCATGAGAGCAGAGTTGTTCTAATGAATCACTTAGAAGAAAGAAAGAAATCTTAATGGGTAGGGCCTATCATGCCTGATAGTGCTTCTACAAATTCGAAGGAGACTTCTAGCCGAGCTTCCCACTCTTTTTCTTCTCCACGAAAGATCAAAAACTAATTTTTTTCTTCCAATGCTTCATATACATTCCCTTGATCGAAAATAGACTAGAGAAACCAAAAATAGCTAAGAAGAAGAAGAAGTCGAATTGCTGGTTCAAAGAACTAGATAGCTCCATGCAGAGAAAAAATTCGCGAGGCATGCAAAACCAAAAACCTCCCACAAATCCACCTCCCTTGTTTCCAAGATGGTTTGCACACAAAAACCGAGATCCATTAATGCCATAACTCCCAAATTTCCCACTTATCTCTCCTTGCCACCACCTCCCAAAACTGATGAATGCCATTTTCAATTTCACATGCAATTCCATATTTAGTGAAGCCTCCACCGAGTTAACTATCCTTTTCCAAAACTAGCAGTACCTCCTTGCATTAAACCCAAATCAAATCACTTGAATGCCATTGGAACCGTCACCTTAGTGCCATGTGACCCTTAGGTCCCTTTTTAATAGTTTAGGCTAGATTTCCCAAAACTTAGGTTAGTCTAACAATTAATCACCTTAGGTCTTAAAACATTTCCATAGGTAATACCCACTTTAGGTTAGATTAAATTCACTTCCATATAGTATTAGGCATTAGGTTAAAATAGTCTAGTATCACCTTAGCAAAATTTCTCCCTTATTCCTTTAGCACTAGAGCTTAGGTTAGATTATAACCCCAATTAAGTAGACGTGGCTAGGAAGTAGGTGATCATACCTAGTTTAGGATACCGTTAGGATAGTCCTTTAGTTTTAGGATTTTGATCCCCTTCATAGTCATGAAACAGACTATTTTTGTTACGCCTTTAATGTCTTGTAGAGATCAATCCCAAAGACCCAAGCACAACATACAACCTACTAAAGACACTTTCACACAAGACCATAGAATTTGTAAAATACAAAAGTTTAGTCCACTATGTCTCTCAAACTATTGAATGTCAATTTACCATTCAGTCTATTAAGAATATTTAAAACATTCCTTGGATCACTGAAATTGATCCAAGGATGAGTCAATCAAAAGAGATAAGTTTGCAACTCTCAAAATCAGATTACAACTTATCAATAAGAAGTGAAAATGGATTCTTGCAAGCCATATCATTCCATTCTAAAGAATCCAAGAGTAGAAATAATTTATCCATAACAAGCATGATTTTCAACAATCAAGGAAACACACCTCATTCAAGAAAATCACATGCCAATGCTTGTAATGCAAAGATAAATATAACCGTTTGTCCAAGGTGTTACATTTCATAACACATTTCCTACCTTCATTCTATACAAATAAAGCCACGTTATAATTAATTTTTTTCACACAAATATATATGATCAAAATATGTAAAATATAAAACATTCAAATGCACATTACCCCATAGTTAAGACAAATCACATCTAAATTTTTATTTCTTTCTATATTGAGTTTATTTTTCTTATATGATTTTATATGAGAATGAGCATATTCCCACTCAATACAATATATAAATGTTTGTTTGTATGAATCGAAAATAGCCACTAGTAGTCCTAAAACAAATCTAAACTAAAATCTATGCACCATGATGCTTAGAGCTTAAATAAGACTAATCTACCAACATCTTTGCATTATAACATGAATACCCATCCAAACTAATATGCTAAGAAATTAATCTCTATATCTATTAAATGCTAATAAATGAAATAAACCTATTTAGATTCTTAGCAATCAAAATGGTTGATTGTATGTTTGAATACCAAGGTTTTGAGAATAGAGTCTTGTCAATCCATGGCTACAAGACCATTTGACATATCTCCATATGACTTCAAACTTAGATGGATGAATGCAAGAAATGAAGATAGCTAGCTCCTCTAATGGAAGAATGCTCTAAGATGACAAAATGGCTATAGTCTATGCTCTATGCTCATTTAGGTGTAAAGGTGTGTAAGTAGAAAGGTGGGAGGAGGGATCCTTATATAGCCTACTGGATAAAAGAATCTTTGAATCCCTTTACATGTGGGATAATAACAAGGTTGAGTTAGTTGAGGATGACCATGGTTGAAAGGGAGTTGAGTCAACCTTAGGAGAGTTTAATTTGTCTTGTAGTGACCCATGTGAATTGCAGGGGGTGTATTGATTAATCAAAGTGATTTAATTAATAGCTAGTTGTGGCTTATAGAAGCCTTAGAAGAAAATTAGTGTGATTGGGGGTTTAGGAAGGGTTTTAATCTTATAAGTGACAATTTATTGATCTAGTAGGGAAGCTTGATTAATTAGAACTAATTAATTAATCTAAATAGAAAGTGGTTTAATTAATGAAAGGTTGTTAATTTTCATATTTTCTAGATAGAAGGGTCAATTAATTAGCGCAATGTAATTAATTAACTATGATAAAAGAGAAAATGTACCATATTGATGACATGTTGTCAATTTTTAGGAAAGGGTATAATTAGCACAATTTAACTATTTAAATTACGGAGTTAAATTATAGGTGTCTACATTTTCCCATCTTTGGGGTGGCATACTTGACCCCACTTCAAAGATAGTAGACATGTAAAATTTTGAAGGGATAAAAGAAAAATTAGTAGAAGTGAGAGATGCCCCCTCGAGTGTTGATGGGGTGATGAAAGAAGGTGATCGACGATCGAAAAAGGTGAGAGGAAAGGATAGAAGAATGGGTAGGGGCAACATGCCCTCAGGGGAATTAGAAGAATAGTGTTGACAAGGGAATGATGATAGAGGAAAGAAAAATATGGTGAGAAAGGAATGAGATTGCATTCATTGTGTTAAAAACAACTTCTGTGTCATCATATTGCCAAGGATCTACATCATCGGTCCTTATTAAAAATATAAGCATACGAAAAAAGTAGAATGACATGAAAAGCCATACTAAGAACAATTGCCTATTTCTGAAAATATCAACTCCATGCAGCATAAAAATGCAATGTAATACGAGAAAATGAAATATTCCTAACTCTATACAACATACATAATGTAATGCAATACGAGAAAGTAAACAAGATAACCGAATAGAGAAACATAATGCAAAGTTTTTGTTATCAAGATTTGATTTTGACCTATATAAATTAACAATAGAGGTAAAAAAATGGTTCCCTAAGAAAGGATACATACAAAGGGGAATAATAGAGGACACTTGGGTCCTATGTACAGAAATCGTGCACTATGAAATAGTACCAAATTACTCATTGTGCCCCAGTACGAGACATAGTTAAGTAAAATAATTTTTTTAATGGAGGTAGATCAAGATGATCCATGAGTAGCACACAAGAACATACAAAAACCAAAGATTGACATTTTGTAGGATGATTTATACTATTTTTTGATTTTTAGAAACATATTTGAATGTTTCGATTTTGAAAGTTTTATGAAACTATGTACAGGGGAGACGAAGACACATGGATGACCCCAATGATAAATGGGATGTACAAGAGGAAGAATGAAAAATCCATGCGTAATAAAGTGAAGATACGAAAAATGCCCCTGTGATTAGCCGGGAGTATTCAAAGGAAAACTCTTCACGCGCAAGGAAGGGGGATCAATGCCAATATAAAATAGGCTCAATCATGAGGGAGAAAGGATGCCCCCAACGTAAGTTGGCCAAGAAACATATGAGAGAAAGGAAGTGAAATTTTGTCTTATTTAAAGGGGACAAAAGTTTCTGTAAACATGGAAAAGAGGACATCCTATACACATGGATGTTCTAAATGATTTACAAAGAAAAGAGGATGCTATGAAAATAGTTAGAAGGAAATTGATGAAAAAGTGATTAGCCCAAAGCACAAATCATGAGACAAGACATGCGCTAAAGCAAGAGTTTGAATAGGGTCCAAAAAGCAACACTTGGTAACATACTAATCCTGTTTATTCATCAATATCCTATGTGTGCATGTGGAAATGAATTACCTCTCGAAGGATAGAGTTGATAGATAAAAAGTGAAGACACTAGCCAATGTGTAGGAATGATTTAGTTTGAAATGTGATTTATGAATGGATTGTGGAAGGAGATCCTTACATTTCTCTCTCTGCTAGCTAGATGTCCATAGCCTCGATGGAGATGCATTTGATTCTAATCGTAATATTACTCTACTATCATTTAGGCATTCATAGCCCCATTAGAGATTATTGGAAATACCCCAAGAGAGAGTTATATATCAATTTGATTTTTCTTTATAGCTTTTTCTTCTTTGATTGATTGATTTTGATTCTTGTTTTGTTTACTAAAAAATTATTTCAGCTCTCTTGTTTAACAAGGGGTTAAGAATCACCGATGGCTTAATAGAAGGATGTGGAAGTGATGTGATGATGACATTGGCTAGAGTCGATAAATATGTCTAAAATTTATTCACAAAAATTTTATTAGATGAGAATTGTGATATGATCTCTAAGAGGTCATTCGTTCTTTTATTTACCAAGGTGATGAAAGACCAAGGTCAAAAAAATACCATAGAGATAAATATAAAAAAATGCATGCAAATAGGCTAACCAAAATTTCACCGAAGAGATGAAAATGATAGGAGTATTTACAGAGGAATATGAAAGAAAGGGAAGAAAGAACATCCATGTGTATGTAATACCTAATTGCAATGTTTGATCTTTGTATCTTTGATTTTGGTTTTTGCATTGTTTTAATGTTTTCTCTATTTTTGTATTTTTGAACTATTTTATGATTTTAGAATTTTTCGGTGGTTATTGGAACAAAACATGTCACTTTGTGTGATAGGATCCAACAACGATGTTTGCAATTTCATTAATAAGAGAGACTAAGTTTTTTTTCTTATCAAGTGTAATAATATCCCCAATCTCAATGATCGTGGTGAGCACAAACTCACCAAATAATTGGGATTTGTTTTGAAACATGGGTTTTGTATGTGGGAGCTTAAGTTACATAGCCATAATTTTATGCACTTTGCACCATCCTTGATGGGTGGGTTAGTGTGCATTTTGGAATCATGTTTGATTTTGTATTTAATGATCATTTGAGTTGTTGGGAGCTTTAGAGCTCTTCAGTGTTTTTATCTTGGCTTGATAAAGAACCTGTTTGGGTTTTTATAAGCTAATGCGTAACTTAATCTAATCTCGAAAGTGGGAGAAGAACGTGGATGTTTATAATTGATGGGAGGAATGTGAGGAATGAAAGTGGGCTTGCCACAATCATTGATAGAAGAATAATGTGATGGAAAAAAAGGACATGGTCAGAGAATTAAAGAAGAGGGGCTACCAAAAGGTGAGCCACTAATAGAAGATGAAGGGCTACTAGGATGTGGCGAGCACAAACTCACCAAATAATTGGGATTTGTTTTGAAACATGGGGTTTGTATGTGGGAGCTTAAGTTACATAGCCATAAGTTTATGCACTTTGCACCATCCTTGATGGGTGGGTTAGTGTGCATTTTGGAATCTTGTTTGATTTTGTATTTAATGATCATTTGAGTTGTTGGGAGCTTTAGAGCTCTTCAGTGTTTTGATCTTGGCTTGATAAAGAACTGTTTGGGTTTTTATAAGCTAATGCGTGACTTGTCTAATCTCGAGAAGTGGGAGAAGAACGTGGATGTTTATAATTGATGGGAGGAATGTGAGGAATGATAGTGGGCTTGCCACAATCATTGATAGAAGAATAATGTGATGGAAAAAAAGGACATGGTCTGAGAATTAAAGAAGAGGGGCTACCAGAAGGTGAGCCACGAATAGAAGATGAAGGGCTACTAGGATGTGGCCCAAGAATAGAAGAATAAGGGCTACTAGGATGCGACCCATAGATGTAAGATGATGGGCTACTAGGATGTGGCCCAAGAATAGAAGATGATGGACGCCCGGGGTGATCCTTACATAGAAGGCAAGGGATTAGTTAGACATACCCCAAGAATATAAGATAGTGGGCTACTAAAAATTTCCCATAAAAAGAAGAGGGAGGGCTACTAGAAGGTGACCCCTACCTAGATGAAGATGAAGGGATACTTAACGTTGACTCCATAAGACATTGTGATTGAGGAATTATGACAGATAAAGAGTGATTGGGTGATGAGAAGATAGACTATGGATCAATGCAAGACCCTAGAGTTTCATCACGTAATGAAGAATGTGAAGATGCAAGAATAAGAGGAGGATAAAGTTATATGATTTGAGGCTCTTCCTCCATTTTTGATAAAAGGAATTAACCTTTTACTCACAATACACAAACGTATTGAAGTCTAAAGAGAATGTTTTCGTAACTTGTTAGGGGATTTATTCTTATGCCCCTATAAATGTCATGATCACTCCTTCATTCTGAAAGAAATAAATTGGTATGGGTTGCCGATTGACTATGGGGATTGGATTGGAAGAAAAAGGTTAAAATGGAATGGAAGATGGATTGATAAAATATGTTTTATCATTATTGATAGTAGAAGGTGACATGGGGGATGAAGAAGACATGGAGATAGATGTCTTGGGAGTAGAATAAGGCGGTGTGGACCTACCTATATGATGGTATATTATACGTAAATTAGTAGGATTAAGTCCGAGTCTCCCAATTGCAACGGGAGTTGATTCAAACATTTGACTAGAAGGAATTTGAGTCGCATGAATCTTGAAAGGAGAAAGAGTTCATGGAGGTGATTGAAGAAAAATGTCATGCAAAGAAGGGGAGGACCACAATTCAAGAATCGTATTAGATGAATAATAACAGGGATCCTATGAAGAAAGAGAGGATTGTGATTCAAGGATTATATTAGATGTTTTATTGGAGGGATTTGGATTCACATGTATCTTCAAATAAATAAGATGTTGTTGAGGTGACTGATAAAAGGGGTCTTACAAAGAAAGGGAGGACCTCAACATAGGAGTCATATTAAATGGATGAAAAAGAGGGTCTTGCAAAGATAAGGAGGACCACGATGTAGGAGTTACATTAGATGAATGATGAAGATAATTTGTGGTGACACAAATATTTATAGGAGGAGAACATCATTTAGGTGGATGATAGTAGTGGTCTGTAAAAAAGGAGGACCATGACTTAGGAGTCAAATTAGATGAATTTGAATAGTAGTTGGATCTAAATCATTAGAAGAATCAGAGGAAATATTTGGATTGGAATCCTTAGAATAAGAGGAAATGTTTGGATTAGAATCAGAAGAAGAGTGGGGGAACCTGAATAATAATTTGGATCAAAAGTGTGCAAACCATACCACCAACTATGTGATGAAGGTTTGGAATGAATTACCCAGATGGGTTCTCTAGCGCAAAGAACCAAACGAGGTTTAGTTATGATGGGTGTATTTTGATGTGAATGCCAAAACTTTGATTCCTTATTGTTGTATGTATATGGGAATTTGCAATAATCAATCACTATTAGCATGCATTGGCTTCAAAGGCCTAGACCTAGATTGTATGATCAAACTTCTTCAAAGTGAAGAAGGTTTCATGCTGATTTGGGTAATATAATGACAACCAACTAGACATTTCATAAAGATGGGGATGCTAGTGTGGTTTTCCAAAAGGGATCTAAGGAAAACATACATCGTGATAACGTAATTTCAACAATCCAACAAGGTTTGGACAATAAGTTTGGAGGCGTAAATGTCAAATGATTGATCAAAATTTTAGCAACATAAAGGATATAAAGGAAATATTTCCAATGTTTGATTGATGCAAAAGTCACTTGATAGGAAATGTTTTTGCCAAGGTTTGAAAGATATGTTCAAAAATGACCATGAACTTGGAAAAAAAAGAAGATCAAGAGGATCAAATACCCAAAGGATTGTCCTAGAAATGAGTTTATAAGGTGGATAAACACAAGGAACAATCATGTAAGTTCAAAACACAAAGCCAAATTAATGACCAAAGAATAATGAATGATAAAGAATCAATAAATCAAAGTGATTGTCCTAAAAATCAAGCAAAAATGACGAATAATCATAAGAAACAATCACACAAGGTTTGTTTTGAACCAATCAATCAATGAACTTACTTCCTAAGTTTTTTTTCAAATGGTAGTTGATGTTTAAGATGATCAATGAAATGTCATCACTAATGTCAAGTTGAAAGAAATAAACAAGGCGTAAGTAATAACAAGAATATGATGTAATTCCCAAACAAAGTATAATAAAAGTGAGCTTGAATCCAATCAAGACCTATATCTCAAAAAGTGGTAGTTACAATTGTGAGCGACCTAACAATAACACTAAGATATGTTAACCACTTTTTTGGAAAAGTAAGGCATTAATATCAAAATGATATTGATATAATGTGCACAAAGGTAACACTCAATACCTTTCAAAATCGAGGTAGTGATTGAAAGAAAACTAGGGCTAGAGTATACCAAGGAATTATTAGAATGTGTGTAGTGTAATGTCATAATATAGATACTTAGGCCAAGTTTACAAGAAACAAGACGTAAGTACCAAATTGTAGTGACACGATACAAACAAGATAATAGTTCAAAGGAGAATCAAGGTGATGAATCAAGCCTAACTATGATTGATGATATTGACTTGGGTATCAAGATCAAAAAGGCTACCAATGATATGAAAATGTCTCCACACACTTTAGATGTTTAACAACTCAACCGCAAACATGGATGAGCGTAAACGGACACAAAAGTGGCGAATACATTCAATTAACATCACAAGGGTAGTCACTCTTTTATTGATAAAAAAAGTGTCAAAATAAAGTGAAGGAAATAGGTCAATTGGGGTTGAAGAGAGTTTGGCCTAACTCGACAGATTTTTCCTCACCTAAGGGTGAGTGAAAACTAAGAAAAACAATGCTTTATAATCCTCGTGATGAATGACGTGCCATTCGAACTTTAATGGACTCTTTCTCCTTGTTCGATAAACAAGGTTTAAAACAAAAAAAATTTCTCCCTTTGCGATGGATCTCAACTCAAATTGGTTTTGATATGGTAAAATTTAGCTCCTGGACAAGATAACTTCCTAGGTGGTTTGTTGACCTAGGTGTCACAAGCTATCTAGATGCGAGCTTAGTTTTGCAAGTTTTCCCAAGGATTATCCTGAATTTACTTTACCCCCTTCAAGAACAGTGGGAAATAAATGTTTCCATCATGCACTCTCTCGGGGTCACGATCTCGATAAATTTGATGCTAAATCTCACAAAGGTAACACTAGTCATGTAGGTGTGTGGAGAACTTCCCGTTTCATCCACAAGGTTCCTCTTAGGTGGAATACTTTGGGGTTCCTAGGAACACCTCCATTATTGTAGCTTAAAGATTATGCCAAAGAGGTTATGTCATAGTTAAGTGGATAAGGCATACCATTATCTAAACCTATAAACACAATGTTTTGATTGTGGTGTGTTTTTTAATCTTTTATTCTTAATGTGGGTTGCTTGAACACCATTTAGAAATCTGCATGGAAAATGTATTAGTAGTTTTGTTTTTTCTTGATCCTTCATTATTTTCTAAGCATTTAGGTCTTGCATGAAAAATTTAATATTTTTTTATACACATAAGGAGGATAAATGTCATTTTACAGTAATGCCTCCACCATGGTTGATATCCTTGGTGACTTCTATAATCAAAGTTGCAAACGTTGATATGTGATTCTTGTTTGAAGATGGTGTACTCTTATGAACAAAGTAATCATGTTTGCTGTAGATGATATGCTTATCTTCTAAAAATGAATACAATCATGCCATGATAATTCTGAATTTAAAATGAAGTATTTCATTCTTTCTTTTTGTTGAATGTTCACTACATGTGGATGGAAGAGATAAATTCAGTCTAAACTCGTTCATAGCCTATTTTGCATTTGAACTTGTGCTTCAGTCTATTTGATTTTTGATGAAGGATATCCATAACTTTGATCAATTTAGTTATCTAAGACATGCTTTTGATTCTATGATGTTTAGGTCATTTGAATAAGCCAAACAAAATGTTTGGTTTTGAACCCGAGCTTTTGTGGGATCACAGGTTACATCTTTTGCATACGCCCTTTATCGTGATATAAAAATATCATTTTTATTCATCATAGGGTAATGTTATTGATTAGGTGTTGGGACCTAATTTAATCTAAGTTCCTATGATTATTATCTTATCCTAAGTTTAAGCTAAGGTGATTTTATTATTGTGGTTGATTATTTGGAAGGGGGTAATCCTAAGTCTTGATACTAGTTATTCTAAGACTAAATAAAAATTATTCCTAAAGGACTTAAGCTTAGTTTATAAGATAATATTAACTAAATCTAACCTAAGGAAATAATCTATCCTAAAGGGAAAGGGGATAGCGTGGATGGAAAGTGGATGGGTTTCGGTGGCACCAATTTATAAGGCATTTAAAAGATTTGAATGTGTCATTAAATATGTTGTTATCGCCAATTTTGGCCAATGCATGGAAATTAAGGGGAATGCTGAGTTTTCAACTCTGCTAATTTCATTTACATGAAGTTTTAATTTTTAGTTTTAACCAACGAGAGAATTGGAAATGGAGAGAAGTTTTGGAAGGACAGAAACCAGTCTAAAGGCATTTAATGTTCTTGACAGTGAAAAACACTTGGGAAATATGAGAAGGTTGGAGGAATAGATAGTTTTTGGTTTTTATTGTTTCATTTGGTTTTTGGGAGATTTGGATCTTTGCATGTGGTTTTCATTATTTCAAACCTCTAGTTAGAATCTGTGCATGCTTAATCTCACCTCGCATTGATATGAAAATGTGTGTTGTATTTTGTTTCACTTTTAAAAGTTTCCAAAGATCATGATTTTATTAACCAATTTTAAGTATTCTAAACTCCACAAATTGATTAAATTATGATTATTATGCATCCATAGAAGTGTGGAAAACTTGGGTAATAAATAAATAATCAGAAAACTGAAAACATTTCGATAACAAACAAGATTGTTTACGGGGTTCGGAAATTCCTACATCCCCGGGTTCGGATTGAACCGATCCATTAATAATATTGAAATGTAAGTAAAAAAACTCTTACAAACAACAAATAATGAATCAAAACATACAAATGAACTGATCAATGTCCCAAGAACTTTGAAAAATAGCAGAAACTATCCCAAGAATGATCCGTGGCTCCTACAGTGTTTTCACAATGTGATCTCCCTCAAACTGCGTTATAAAAAACCTACAAATGGAGATTTAAAAAAATTATATGAAAAAAAATCATATATCTGAGATCATCTATGAATTTTGAACACTTTTCATGTTTACACCAAGTCACTTTTCGGACTAGAAGTGCATTGAAATTCGTGTTTTCCAACTAGTTGTCTTGTAGATCCTGTTAAAAAATGCATTAAAATCTTCCAAATATAGGATAAAACTAAACAAAAACACAAAATCTTACATTTTTGGAATCTTCTTAGAATTCCCTCCATTTCGCATTTTTACTCTGAGTTCCCAATCTGAGTGAAAGACCTTCAAAAATGGCATTTTTTGAGAACTACCTCCTTATTCTTTTACAGGACTGACATACCCCCTTGTATAAGTTACAGCGACCCATTTTATAACCAAGAAAACCCCTTGGATGAGTTGGCTAGAAGATTTGCTTTAGACCTATAAGTAAGGAGACTAAGTCTTAAAAAGTGGCTATTACATCTTGGTATCGAGAAGAAGGTTACTGACTCTTGGACCTATTGTGTCCATATCTGATAAAAACTTATTTTCTTGTTAACATAAAATGGTTAGAACAAGGGAAGGTGCTACAAATAACTGTCTATAGGCAGAGAGACAACTACGCACAAAAACTTGAGATTCTTACTTCCCTTTTGAACACAAGAGATTTTCTTACTATACTTGAACAATAAGTAATGGGTAGTGAGGAGGAAGATGATGCTGATAATAACAACCAGCCACCTCTAGGGACAACGCCAATGCTGGAAATTTGGGCATTGATAATAATAATGCAACAAATAACAATGTTGCAAATGTCAATAATAATGCTATAAATGCAAATGCAAATGTACCCAATCAATCGAAAAATAAAAGGCAAGAAGATTACTAGCTGAAGTTACTAATGACATAAAGAGGATAAGTACACAAAATTTTGATGAATTTACACTAGATATGGGGCTGAGAATTAGCTCAGCGAAATGGAGAAGTACTTTGCAATAAATAAATTCTCGGAAGAAACAAAAGAAGTATGCAGAGCTTATCATATTTCCCATGAGGCATCCTCCTACCTTTGGGATAACCATAAATCTAAATTAAACATTGATAAATCAAGCATCACTTGGGATTAGTTTAAGAGCTACTTTAGGTAATCAAGCTACCAAAACTCTATGATGATCGAGAGAAAATGACAGAATTTTAGAATTTAATTCAAGGAAAATTAAGCAGAATCGAGCAAGTCGGGAGAGGTTTACCAAACTTCTTAATACGTTCCTCGAGTATAAAATTGACGATAAGTTTAGGATACGTAAGTTTATCATGGGATTAAATCTGTAAACCACTATGGAAGGGGTTGTAGAAAAATCCATATGGCAAGAACATAAATTAAAGGTAATTTCTGCTCATAAAGAAGAGAATCGTAAGAAAATTTCTAATTCTTCTTCATCACTTGCACCCAAAAAGGTGGCATGGAAAAATTTTGGAGCCAAAAATAAGTTTGTGACTGATAACAATAAGAAAACAATAGCAAATAAACCTGTTGCGAACATTAGAAATAATTTTGTGAAGAATAACAACAATGGGCAAAAGTCCTATGGAGGACAAAACAATAATTTCAGGATTGGAAATAAGTTTGAACAAAAAGAGGACCTGTAGGGGCTATTTCAACTATGGTAAGGATCACTATGCAAATCAATGCCCTCTAAAGAAAGATGACAACAATCAACAACATAAGATATATGTTGTAGTAGCTGATAAACAAATGAAAAGCAAGTTACACCCATAGAAGTGCAGGTAAATTATTTGGTACACATATTACTATAATTTTTGATACTGGAGCTACAAAATGTTTTATTTCTAGTAAATTAGCTACAAAATTAAAAAGAAAAGTAGGAATAATGGAAAAATCTTGGACTGTACATTATGGTAATAATGTTGTCCATACTGTTAGTAAATGTCTTTTTGGAGCAGTCTTAGAATTACCAAGTTTTTCCACTGAAGTAGATATTTATGTTTCTCCATTGGGGTCATATGATGTAATAATTGGTGTTAACTGGATTGCTGATCATAAAGCAAAAGTTGATTGTTTTGAAAAACACATTAGTTGCCTTGATGATCTACGAGAAAACAAGACATTCAAGGGGTAAAATGAGAAATTTCAATTAGAAAATTGTCAGCTATGCAACTTAAAAAGGCCAAAAATAAAGGTTACACTTTGTATGCAATAAAAATTTCTGAAACAATAAAAAGGATAGTGATTTCTTGGAAAAGTATCTCATTGTTAAGAGATTTCAACGATGTGTTTTTGGAATAACTACCCGGTCTTCGCCCAAATGAGAATTTGACTTCACAATAGAAATCAAACCTAGAACTGAGCCTATTTCCAAGGCACCTTATCGAATGAATACCATTAAATTGGTAGAACTGAAGGAATAATTACGAGATCTTTGTCTAAGGGTTTGATAAGACCGAGTGTCTCACCTTAGGGAACACCGATAATTTTTGTGAAAAATAAATATGGAACACTTAGACTTTGTATTGATTACAGGATGTTAAACAAAGCAACAATCAAAACAAATATCCACTTCCTATAATTGATGATTTGTTTGACTAGATGTGTGGTGCATCAGTATATTCAAAGATAGATCTTCGTTTTGGGTATCACCAATTAAGAATCAAAGATGAAGATATTCATAAAACAACCTTTAGAATGAGGTATGGACATTATGAATTCACGGTTTTACCTTTTGGTTTGACAAATGCACCTATAAATTTTATGAATTTAATGAATAATATCTTTCAAGAATACCTGGAAAAGTTTGTACTTGTATTCTTGGATGATATTCTTATCTATTCTAAAAGCATTGATGAGCATCATAAGCATTTGAAAATAGTACTTGAAATTTTGAGAAAGAGAAGATTGTATGGTAAGTTGTCCAAATGTTCTTTTTATGAAACAAAAGTGCACTATTTAGGACATGTCATAAGAAAAGATGGGATAATAGTTTATCCATCAAATATTGTTGCCATAACTGAATGGCATGCACCTAAAAATGTACATGAAGTCAGAATCTTCATGGGGCTTGCTTTGGTTACTACATAATTTTTTTAAAGGAATTTTCAAAAGTCACTTCCCGATTACTTCATTACAAAAGAAAGACAAAAGTTTGTGTGGAGTGATAAATGTGAAGAAAAATTTAAAACTATAAAAGAACAACTAACTTTTGCACCTATTTTGGTTGTACCAGATCCAAATGGAAACTTTATAGTAGTTACAGATGCTTCGGTGAAGGACTAGGAGGTATTTTGTTGCAAGATGATCATGTTATAGCATATGAGAGTAGAAAAATCAAGTTACATGAGTTGAATTATGCTCCCCATGACCTAGAGCTTGTTGCCATAGTTCATGCACTTCAATTATGGAGACATTATCTCTTAGGAAGACCTTTTGAGTTAAAGACTGACCACCTTGGGATGAAGTATATTTTCACTCAGCCAAATATTAATGCAAGACATCGAAGATGGTTAGAGTTTTGTCACAATATGATTTTGACATAAGTTACATTAAAGGTAAATAAAATAGAGTGGCAGATGCACTAAGTCATAGGAAACATATTTATGCACTTATAACTTTGAGAAATTAGTTTAAGGATGAGGTAAAGAGTATCATGGAATCTGATTTTTACTTTCAAAGAGTAAAACCAACATTTGCTATAGATCCTGATGATGCTAGATACAAAGGTTTTAAATTTGACAATGAAGGAATTCTAAGATATGAAAAGCAGGTGTATGTACATTCAGGAAATGATTTAAGGAAAAATTCAATGATGGAATTTCATTATTCACCTTACTCAGGACATCCCGATGTTACAAAGATGATTACTGATGTAAAAAAACAATATTTTTGGAAAGGGATGAAGAGAGACATAATTGATTTTGTTTCACATTGCTTGGAATGTCAGCATGTTAAGGCTAAGAATATGCACCCAACTGGTTTATTATATCCTCATAACATACCACAATACAAGTGGCAAGTAATTAGCATGGATTTTGTTCAAGGGTTGCCTATGTCTAGAAATAAACATGATGTTATTTTAGTTTTGGTTGATAAGTTAACAAAGGTAGAACATTTTATTATTGGTAATCTTAAAGATGATTCACCTATTTTAGCAAAAATATTTGTGCATGAAATTTTTAGATTACATGGAGTACCTAAATTGATTATATATGATAGAGACCCTAGAATGACATCTTGTTTTGGAAAACACTAAATTTAGTCTTAGGAATAAAACTAAATTTTAGTTCCGTATACCATCCAGAAACAAATGGTCAAACTGAGAGAGTAAATCAGGTTTTGGAAGATATGTTACGAATGTACTACATGGATCAACAATAAAAATGGGAAGAATATCTTCCTTTAGTTGAATTTACTTACAATAATAAATATCATTCCTCTTTAAAAATGGCACCTTTCGAAGCATTATATGGAAGGAAATGCAAAACTCTAGTTAGTTGGGATAACATTGAAGATAAAGAGGTAATTGGACCTGAAATTCTTATTGAAATGGTACATCAACTTAAAATGATTCGTGAACAATTAAAATAAGTTGTGAATAGGTAGAAAAGTTATACAGATCTGAAAAGAATCGATAAGAAATTTGAACTTGGTGAAAAAGTCTTTTTACGTGTCAATCCTAAAAAGAGCTCAATAACCTTTGGCAAGGCAACCAAATTATCACCTTGTTTTGTGGGACCTTTCGATATTGTTGAAGTGATTATCCTTGTAGCTTATCGCTTAGCATTACCTCCCAATTTGTCACAAATGCATGATGTTTTCCATATTTATTTGCTCAAGAAATACATTTCAAATTTATGACATGCATTAAATTGGGATACCTTGTAGGTCCAAGACCTAGGAATAATTATGGTTGAGCCCATAAGAGTACTGGAAAATCACCAGTTGTAATTATGAAATTGGGAAATCAGTCAATGCAATGTCTAGTGGGACCGGTTTAATGAAGAAAGTACAACATGGGAAAAAATTGAGGAAATGAACACTACTTTTCCTCATTTGTTTGAACAAAATTGGTTATGATTTTGGAGAAAATTAAAAACTTTGTTTGAAGCTATCTTTAATTTCTGCTAGTTTTGGGTAGGTACTATATTTTATTAGTGCTGGGATAACTATTTGATGTTGTAATAAGTTATGAAAGACTTGAATTCTACAAATCTGGTTTCGTTTAAAAATTTTTGTGGATAGAAGAACTATAATTATGATTATTTTTCTTGTTTAAAGAATATGGACTAAGTTAATCATCGAGACGATGATGATTTTTAGAGGGGAGGTATGTAATGCCTCTACCATGGTTGATATCCTTGATGAATTTTGTAATCAAAGTTACAAATGTTGATATGTGATTCTTGTTTGAAGATGATGTACTCTTATGAACAAAGTAATCATGTTTGTTGTAGATGATATGTTTATCTTCTAAAAATGAATACAATCATGCCATGATAATTCTAAATTTAAAATGAAGTATTTCATTCTTTCTTTTTGCTGAATGTTCACTGCATGTGGATGGAGGAGATAAATTCATTCTAAACTCGTTCATAGCCTATTTTGCATTTGAACTTGTGCTTCAGTCTATTTGATTTTTGATGCAAGATAGCCATACCTTGGATCAATTTCAGTGATCCAAGGCATGCTTTTGATTCTATGACGTTTAGGTCATTTGACCAAGCCAAGTAGAATGTTTGATTTCGAACCCAGGCTACTATGGGATCACATGTGACATCTTTTGCATACGCCATTTATCATGATCTAAAAATGTTATTTTTATTCATCATAGCGTAATGTTATTGATTAGGTGTTGGGACCTAATTTAATATAAGTTCCTATGATTACTATCTTATCCTAAGTTAAGTTGAGGTGATTTTATTATTGTGGTTGATTATTTGGAAGGGGGTAATCCTAAGTCTTGATACTAGTTTATTCTAAGACTAAATAAGAATTATTCCTAAGGACCTAAGCTTGGTTTATAAGCTAATATTAACTAAACCTAACCTAAGGGAAATAAGCTAGCCTAAAGGGAAAGGGGATAGCATGGATGGAAAGTGGATGGGTGTTGGTGGCACCAATTTCTAAGGAATTTAAAAGATTTGAATGTGTCATTAAATACATTGTTATCACCAATTTTTTCCAATGCATGGAAATTAAGGTGAATGATGAGTTGTAAACTCTACTAATTTCATTTACATGAAGTTTTAATTTTTAGTTTTAACCAATAGAGAGTTGGCAATGACGGTAAGTTTGGAAAGGAAACTGGCAAAGTCCTTTAGGATTTTAATGTTCTTGACTAGAGTGAAAACCACCTGGGAAATAGGAGAAGGTTGGAGGAATAGACGATTTTTGGTTTTTATTGTTTCATTTAGTTTTGGGAGATTTGGAGCTTTACATGTGGTTTTTCATTCTTTTGAACCTCTAGTTCAAATCTGTGCATGCTTAATCTCGCCTTGCATGGTAGAAATAATAATGAAATTAGAGCATGAAAGCTATAAGAAGGAAATGAGGAAAGTTTTAGAGGCTTGGTTTTGGTGTTTTCATGGAAATCTTGCAGTAGAGGTTTTGTATGAAGGATTGAGGAAAGGAAAAGGAGACATGAGCACTACCAGGCATGATAGGACCTATCTCATTAAATCTTTTGATTTTACTTAAGTGTTTTCATTAAAAGAAAATGATATTTGATAAAATCATTCCTAGTATTATTTGTTTGTTTTTTGTTTTCTTCTTCTTGCTTCAATGACATTTCTCATTTTGGTTTCTTATGGATATATTGTGATGCTATGTATATAGTTGTTTATCATGATTATGGGTTTCCTTTCTTGGTAAAAATTATGTTTTCCTTAGCTTTATATCTATCAAACTCCATGAATGGTAAGGGAATACTGTATTATTTTTCTTGGTTAGATTATTCACCTTGATTTAGTAACTTGTATGCATGGAATGTATGCCAGTGTTATGGTGGAAATATTTATGGATTTTGGGTATTGGCAGTTTACCTGGTTGTTAAATGGTTGGAGACCAACATTATTTGATCAAATTTTGTTATGATTGTTTGTAGTTTCTACATTGTAGTTTTGGTTACCCATTAAATTGTATCGAGATAGATATATGAATCTTTTTGTTGGTTTTTGTGTGATTGGTTTTGACACATAATGGGCATTTGTGAAGTTTTTTTGAACATTGTAAGTGTGTTTTAAGAGGATGACTGTTGGAGTTTCTGTTTGTCTTTTTATATTCAATTGAAGTTTTAACCCTTCACGAGTGGACCTATTTAGTTGCAGAGACTGGTAATAATCTCTCTTTCTCATTTGTTGAGATAAATTTGAATGATTACCCTTTGGGTTGGCCTGAAAAATGGATAACATCTAGTTTGGACTGTTCAAGCCATGACATAACTTTAAAATGGTTTTGTATGAAATTATAGTTTGGTTAAACTCTGTTTCTTTCTTATGAGGTTTTATTCTTCATTTTTGAGTACTCTCTTTGAGTCGGTTCCTGTTAGAGAACTTGATTGAACTTTTAAGAAAGTCCTAGGTTGTTATAATTTTAACCTCAATTTTTTTCCTTTTATTATATACATGTGGAACTTTTGGCTTCGTGAGTATAGATTGTCATTTTATTATGATTTCAGATCTTACTATCCTTGGAGCCTTGTGTTTGATCGTCGTGTTTTCTTGATGAAGGTTACAGGTTGATTTGAGTCTTTGAATGTCTCCTTGAGACTGTATTGGCATCCTTAGTTGTATTTAAGAGATGAATGTTGTTCTTTTCGTATGCAAGTTATTTTATGTAGAAATATAATGTTATGTCTGCACTGATCATTGTAAGTAAGTTACTCTTCTTTGATCTTGGGGTCAGTATTTTGGGTAAGACAAAAACCTTGTGTTTTCTTGTAAAACCGATATGTTTTTTCACCATTTGTAGCTTATGGAAATAATGAACATTCAGATGTGATTGTTTTAGATGCAAGGATTGTGATAACTATGTTTTGTTCTATTGAGTTTTGAACTTAGTGTGAAAGTTAGGTTCTCAAGGAACTGTTACCATTGGTTAAGTTGTTATTTGGGTTTGTACCAAATCTCTCATGTTCAACTATTCTTTCTTGTATTGTCTAGTTGGTTCCATGATCAACATAATCCTTTTTGAATAAGAATAGGGCTTGGGATGAAAAGGTTGTTTGGAAGGGTTGATATCCCAGTTGGATATTTCTTGTTTTATCATTCAATTTTATTAGCAGGTTGTTGATGTTTTGATGGTTATTAGAACAACATACTGTTCTTGTCAAGACAATATGTTTAGATCAATTCACCTTCTTTTGAATGATAAGAATTGGTTGAGTTTTGTGGAACTTAGGTTGGAAATTAGATTGAGAAGTTTGAGATTAGGATATGAATTTTAATTACTCTTTTCTTAATTGGTTGCTAATTGGATGATTATCATGTTGTAATGATTTTCATAACCATGTGTTGTCAATTTTTACCCTCTTGGAAAAAAACTGGACAATGCCATATAATCCATTTTTAGTCGTTACGGGAATAAAAATGATCGAACTAATAAATCATGTCTAATATTGTGTTTTGTTACCTTACAGGTTAGCTAAAGGAGCCCTAGAAGGTTGAAAATGAGGTCGAGATCAGTTCTTGAGAGGCCAAGGTACATCGAGCTAATTTCAAACTTGATATGACAAGTGTGTAGAGGTTAGCTCGGTTCCATGGAGCTTGGTGAAGAAATAAACAAGAGAAGTATAACGGGCTTAAGGCTAATCAGACAAGCCATAAGGACCGAGTTGTAGTCCTACAGTGAAGTGGGAATAACTTGAACTCACATGAGTTGACATCTAAGGTGGAGTGAGTGACTCACCTTAATGAATCGGTAGTTTGTTAATACGTGAGCTCATGAGCAAGGTATAATTCAATGTCACATCAAACTCGGTGAGATAAGTAAGGAGCTCATCATGGTAACATTACAGGTGATTAATTGATAGTGGAATGTACAACTCAGTCAAGGATGGAGTATACGGTGTAAGTGAGTAGATCACCATTATCTAAGAAGCTTGGTGTCATGTAAGTGGTAGCTTGTGCTCATATAAAATGAGGCATTCTTAATGGAGTTCATGGCTCAGCTAAGCTACTCCGATGAGAAAATATTGAAACAACTTAATGACAGAGAGCTCGACCTTGACTACTATTGGAAGTGAGCTCGATGGTTTCTAACAGGGATCCAGAGATCTCAACAAGCCAAGTTTGGTTAGGAGAGTTCGTGGCTCAAATCATATGACTTGGAAAGTGAGCTGAGGGATATGCTTGGGAATGTTAGGACCACAGCTAAGGATGAGCATCCATCAAGTCAAGAACATAGTGAAATGGGAAAACCCACTGGTAGAGTTGATATAAAACTTGACGTTCGAAGCAATGAAACAAATCATAGGTGATAGTTGAGTTTGTGAGTAGGTGGAAAGGATTATTTGAGCCCTAATGAGCCAAGGTTGAGGAGCTTACAAGAACACGTTTGCATATGGTGGCTGAGTTATGGTAGAGCTTGTGAGATCATGCAGCAAGTTTGTATGAAGATAACAATGACATTTCACTCTTACATTCCATATCAGGAGAATAATGTATGTCTCGGTCAAGGGAAAAAAAAGGACTTGATCCAAGGTTAGTTTGAATTTAGTTCGGTGATCCAGGAGGGTGGTGTACTGAGCTCGACATCAAAATTGGCCCAAGAAATAAATGAGTACATGTCCTTGGAGGAAGCTCGCAGAGATTTAACTTGCAAAACCAAGCCGTAAGAGCTCGAGGTTGGTTTAAGGAGAGTTGTGTCAGTGAAATACAACTTGGCTTGACATGTGAGTAACTCATCGATGCACCCTTTAATCGGTGAAGAAAAAGAACTAAGTTGTATTCCATGTAGGGTGATGCTCAAGTGGTGATTTTCCAAGTCATTTCCTAAGCTTGGTAGGTCAATTCATGTGGGTTAATTCAAGGTGGAGCTCAATGAGCTCCTTAAGTCGGTGATTACATGATTGAAGTTATTTGGAATGAAAAAAATTGATATCCTGGCTTGGTTTGTTGATCCCTGGAATGACGAGTCTGTTGAATAAGTTTGGGTTGAGTTCCATTGAAGCTCGATGGGATCAAACAAAGCCAAAATGCATATAGATTCAAATACATAGATAGATAGCATGAGTTTGGCCACATGAAGAGGAGCTTGGTGACATTTCTTTGAGTCATATGGAGAGTTTAGTGGATCCGTGAAGGAGCTGAATTCTGGAAGGTGGCGACGAAGGGAGTTACATTTCGAGGAGTTGTTTTAGAGGAACCACATTTCAAACTTTTAATTTTGGTGTTTCAGAACTTGGAAATTTTCAGGATTTCAAAATATTTTGGTTCGGAACTCGCACTAGGTGAGTTAGAAAATTTGGGGGAAATTTTTTGAAGCCCAAAATTCTCGAAACTCTAAAATTTGGAGTTTCAGGTTTTTGGGATTTGGAAGTGTGTGGATTCGGAGTTTGTAGATTGTGTGAGTCAATGGAACGCAAAGCACGATGAGTCATTTGGTGATTGTGAAGTGGTACTTGGAACTTAGAGTGTGGAGCAGAGACATGGTGGAATGGTTTCTATTTAACTCGGTGAAGCTCAATCGATAGGAGAACTCATAATATTCCATGGTGGAGGTCACACGAAACTCGGAAGAGATCACTCAAGGGAGGCTACAGGTTGGGATGGAGGTTCATTTGTTGAGCTAATGAATGAAGGGTTGATGTGATGAGCTTGAAGGTGAAACATCGAGATGACCTCGGGCTTGGGAAATACATTATAGGCTATGCAAAAAGGATTCATGGACATGGAAATGACGAAGGAGATTGAACAAAGACATGAGCCATTAATAGGCATGTGAATGAAATTGGTCAAGTATTTTTGCAGAGGGAGGAAGGAACTCAGCCATTTGAGATTGAATGTGAGTTTAGTGCCAAGTTAGGTTCTTGAAGTCATGTATGGCTTAAGTAAATCAATTGTAGGGAGCTTGGTAAGTAGGCCCAATAGGTAACCATGATGAATACGAGCTCATGATGGGTCCATGCACGTGAAGAGGTGATCCGAGCCGGTATAGGCATATAACATTGAGTGGTTCAAGAAAGGGATCTTCTAATTCATTTCAAGCTTAAACGAGATATACACTATAAGCTCATTTTAGGTCGATCTCTATAGACTGAGGGTGGTTATCAAGCATTGCTAAGGGAGATCATCTAGGAAAAGGATAAGGTGAGTTCATGAGTGAGACAGTAGAGCTCGATTGATTTAGGAGTGTCTATACAAAGAAAAGGATCTCGGTTCGATGAGGAGGCTCAGACATGGGTTGACATTGGTAGAATGAGTCAGTAATGAGCTTAATGGTGAGCTCATGAGGGGATGAATTGGCCAAAAAGGGGAGGAGTTCACAGCCATTCATCGAGTAAATACTAGGCCAAGGTGACACCACGGAGGCGAGTCATTTTCAGAGTAGAATTGGTGAGTTCTTAAATGGTGCAGGGTGGTCAATTTGATAGGACCAAGCTCTTGGCAATGAGGGTGAAATAGCTCATAGTGAGCCAATGAAGAGTGAGGTTCGAATGTTTAAGCTGAGTCACACAAGAGAAAGAGGTCAAATTGGTGAGCTCGGTTTGGAGCTTAATTTAGGGTTCGGTGGAAGAGCTTGGTGGAGAGCTCATTTTGGGAGCCTGACATGGCAAGGAGCCACATTATAGGAATGAGCCAATATAGAGGAACTTAATGCAAGGAGATTGGTGGACTCATGAATCTAAGACAATGATATTTAAGATGGATCTCATTTTGGAGCTCGGTTTAGAGCTCTATGGAGAATTCACTTTGCGAGCTCGACGCAGGGAGCTTGGTTATGGTGGAAGGTGATAAGGAGCCCATGATGCACTTGGTCAATGTGATGGAAATGGACTTGGCTAGTACACAAAGTGTGGAAGAGATTGGACCCAACTCGGTGAGTTGGCTCGATGAACTAACCACCGAGTTGGGATATTTTAGTCTTTTTCCCATAATTTTCCCTTTAGTGCAAATCGGTCAACAGGGGGCCCACCAAGTATTTTTATTAATTTAATATTTTTATTTAAATATTTATTATTATTATTTAAATATTTTTTTAATTAATTGAGAAGACTATGTCAACAAGCAATTAATGACACATGATGGAACTTTCTCAAGTGGTTCAACCGAATGTAATAAGTGATACATCATGTACCTTCAATTTAGGAAGGAAATTTATGACTCCTTCTCTCCTCTCTCTCAATTTCTTCTTTAAATGTAAGTTGGAAGCTCATTCCAAGGGGTTCCAACAGGTCATACAAGTTGGACAAGTTAGACACTTTCCAAGCTTCCCCTCTCTTCACAAGCTGAAATGTTGTGAATTTGTAGGCTCTCAAGCCTTTCTTCTCAAATTGTAATGGAAGCCTATGTCTTTTCCCTAATGTAATGATGCACTGTGAAAATACTTGAAGAAATGGAAATTATGTTTTGTGATCATTTTTATGTGCTTTTATGATTTTGTTGCTGTTTCTATTTGCCACTCTCATGTTTACAGGTGAATTGTGTAACTCGGGTTTCCTTTGCAAGTTTTAGAAGTCATTGTGCTTATCGGGGATTGAAGTACCGTATGTAATGTGGGTTTGTAATGCATGCCATTCTTTCTCATGATCATCTCTCTTCAATGGAAATCCAAATTTTTTTCTAGCAATACCCTTTCTTGGTGCATCACCACTTATAATATAGGTTTTATTTCTTTGCAAATGTATCTCCCTAATCCCTTGAAACGTTAGGATAGGTCTAGTTAGCCATTTTTACCCACATTAGGAGTATTTTAGTGCTTAGATTAGGAAGAGGAAGCCAACCTTCTCTAGAGGTTCACCTTGAGCCCAAGTCCCACAAATTTAGAGCTGATCCCATATGTCCCAATCACATAGAATGTCGTGTTGACTTTCAGGCCATTCGTGGGGTGCAAATGATTTGGTGAAAATATTTTTGGCACGTCCAAAGTGGGAGAATACGTGAAAATTCTACATTTCACAGTTATCCCATTGTAATATCTTAGCCACACTTTTCAACTAGTGTGTGTATTGTGTTCATTTCATTTCATTAAGTTGTTGTGCTCTTAGTGAAATTTCAACCTTAGGAGGCATACCCAGAACAACTGGAAACTCCATTGGTCTAAGTACCCTACTCTCTATGTTATAACGTTAATTTTATCCATTTTACATCTATTTTTCTTCCACATCTTTCCATTTTGTCCCATTCATGAAGCTGTGTAATCATGGCTTCATTTCCATAATGGGATTCCTTCTTCCAACAGTGAAATTTCTTTCCATCTTTAGGATATTATAATTTACCTCCAGAACAGTTTCATGATGAATACTAGTTCGAGCATGCATTCCCCATGAGCAAGATGCAAATAATTTTGGTCACCCACCAGACTAGGGGCTACCGAAGAACAATGGCATGTAGATTAAGGATCCATTGTACACTTTCGTAAGAAGATCACTTGCCAGAAGAAGGTTCAAGAGTTAGAGCATAACATAATGCAAATAAGAATCAAGTGAAAGTTACAAAGGCAGCCCAGATTGGCTTCAACATTCCATACCCATGGATTGGCCCTATACCATGTGAGCTTAATCCTCAACAAAAGCTTCACTTCATAATCAAGATGATGAATCAAGTTGGAGAATGGATCAAGAAAAGGGACATTCATGAATGTAATGTTAGTCAATCCTGTCAATGGGAGGTCCTTACATTACCACCTTACAACCCTCTTCCCATGTTTCCATCCATGCAGTTGCAATTTGAGCCCCATGGTCCTAACCTTCCAGTTGCTACCCCTAAGGTGGAATTCACTACTTCATCATCTATTCCTCCATTCCATCATGAATCTTTCATGCCTCATCCTTCTAAAGTTTCCTCTTTTCTACAAGGGCCATCAAGACAAGAGAATGAATATCTTCCTCAAACAGTGAGGGAATCAGTTAAATCCCAACCCACCCCTCCTCTTGTAGTCCCAAATCCATTTTGGGAGGAGCATCATCAAGAAATTAGAAAAAGGGAGGAGTATATGGTTGAAGAGAATAGAAAAGGAGAGCATGTAGATAATATGAAGAAATGGGCTGTAAAAATTAACATCAAGAAAAATTTGTTCTTGACTAAACCTTCTACAAAAGTTGAGGCTCAAGAATAAGTGGAACAAACTAGTTTTGTGCTAGAAACAAATCTAGAGTTGAACGAGGAGGACCAATAGTCTACTTGTTCAGAATGTAGCATCCATATTGGCTCAATTCCATTAGAGGAGTTTGAATCACCAAAGGTGGAAAAATCAGTAATAGAAGAGCGTGTGCAAGTTGAAGAAGAAATATTTTCAAGTGTACTAGTTGATTCTAATGAGTGTAATGATCCTAATTTCCATGCATGTCAAGAACTTGCATCACTTTTGGAAGATGGTAACATCTTTCCAAAGTCATCATTAGATGTTACAATCAGCCACAAAAGGTTTTATGAGATGAAGGAAGATTCAGAGATTGAGAATGTGGATAAGACCATGCAAAGGATTTCTAATCCTTTTTCCTCTCTACCTTCTCAAAAATCTGATTTTTAGAGGAATTTGATCTTTCTAATTTCATGTTTGAGAATGAAGAATATAAAGGTGAAGGAGGTTCTAGTTCGGAGGATACTCAAATTGAGGAGGAGCTTTTGATACTGATCAGAGAATGAAGAAGAATATTATCTATCAGATTTGGAAGAATGTTTTGATGGACAGGAGCCTATGGAACTTGACAATCTTGTTATTCCATCACTTATTTTCCACCAGAAGGTGTCAAGTGTTGTGGAGGTACATGCTCAAGAACAACTCATTACTCATAATTGTCCTTTGGAATTAGAATTGAAGGAATTGAGTCTTTCATATCCCTCCTTCATCACACGTAAAGGAGGAACACACATGAGAAGCTAGGACTGATCTAGAATCATTGAATGAAGATTATGTCATGGAGAGGTTTCTGTTTCAGTTATGAAACCTGTTTTGGTAAAAATTTTGTGATGGAGGAAAGTATTCTTGAAGATTTTGTTTCCCTACAAATCATCAAAAGCTATAAATTGGAGGTTTTGAATTTTCAAATTCCATAAATAACGAGGGATATGTCAATGTAATACCATCTGACCAGTGAAATATCAGTCATTTGTAAATGGGAAACAACAGGGAAATCAAGTCATGAATAACCATCTTTTTCAAGGATGTCTTCAACAAGGATTTCTTGTTAAAATTGAAGTTCGTAAAGCCAGGAATATTCAATGGGTTAGACCATGTCCTATCAGGTTCCTGGCTTCATTGAAGCTAGAACTAATCACATTCACTTTAGAATGTGAGGATGAGCTTCACAGTCCCAAGGATTAGTTGTATGTCTCTACAAAAAATGTAGAGAAAATAAAAGAGGAATTATTTCTCTTTCTAGTTGATGTCTCAGTGGACCAAGTGGAGAATTGGGCCTATTTTAGTTTTTCACTCTCATTCTCAGCCATGTCCATTATCACATCATTTGCATGACAACCCATTGTAAGGATAGGAAGCTATTTTGGACAACTAGTTATAGGTTGTGTTTAGCTCACTTGTATTTTCGGTTAGTGTAGGTTTTCTTTCAGTAGAATAAGTGCATTTGTACACCCTGCATGTTTCAATTGGGACATGTATGGTTTTCAGTTTCAGTGTGTTTTGTTTTCCATTTTCACTCTTGTGTTGTTTTGCACATTATTTCATCATTGGAAGTTTTTCAAGGAGAATAAAAGTTCAAATATTTCAAAGGAAGTTTTAAGATATCCCCAATTCCTCAGTTGCTTCGTTCAAAGTTTACGCAATATGCTCTAGACGTAAAGTGTTCATCATATTTTGTATACTTCATGCTTAACATTCCAGGGAGGTATGTTGATTAGTCAGACCCTAACACTAAGTAAAGAAAATATAGAAGGTTCACACAAGAGAGCATAACGAATTCAAAGGAATAGATGTATTGGGAAGGCTCATGCGCAGGGAACAAAAACAAGTTTGGGACTTAGCTATTTTCATGAAAAGGATCTATTTTAGAGGTAGCATGTGGAGAACTCAAACTGATTGGAGAATTACACGTCACATATTGGATTTTTTTACAGGATTAGATATGAAGCGTTTTACATGGACACATGTCGGAAATAGATCTACTACTGCCAGTTAACTACTAGTAGTCTATTGTTAGTGCACTTGCATGTGTGGCTATTTTTGTAACGGTGCATGGCTAGTAATACCATGCGACCTATTTTGGGAATAGATAAGTGGTGAAGGGAAAGTACCCACCCTTATAAGTATGTAGTAAATTGTATAGAGAGATACATATGCATACATGGAGATATAGTGAGAATATGCTGCTAAATCTATTACGTGCATACTATTGTTATTGTAATGAAGCTTCTGTATACTTATTGAATTTAATATAATGGAGGATATTGGCTGAATCTAAGTGTTAGTTATGTGTGTATCTGAATCTAGTCTATTTTTGATCTCACCATGGTTAATATTTAATTTTGTTCTCCCTTAGAGATAGATCGACATGTTCGTAGAATGACGTGTTAGTAATGGAGCTACATGTGTTAAGTATTCATCATGCTAACATCCTGCAACATCAACCCTAAAGAGGGACCTGGTACCTTTGCATGCTTTGGGTGAGCTCTCAGTCTAGGATAAGTGATGTGTTAGCACGTCTAGGGCCTTATTGGGCTTGTACATCGAATTTTAGGCTACATCAAGGTCAAAGATCAGCAATGTTCAAGGAGATTCAGAACGGGTTCATTTATTATCCTTCATTCTGTAGTAGTCATTCCAAGTTTGGGATGTAGGATGTAGTAGTGTTCAGGTAACTTGGGAACATGAAACTCACAATTCAGGAGTTTCATGGTTCAACATTAGGTCTCAGATTGATAGTTATGACTCCATGCCCAATGGATAGACAAGGCTACTAGAACTATGCTTAGTAGGCAAGCATCCCTAAGAGGTTGCAAAAATGTTGTCAATTTTTACCCTCTTGGACAAAAATTGGACAATGCCCTATAATCCATTTTTAGTCATTGCAGGAAAAAAAATGATCGAACTGATAAATCATGTCTTAAGGGGTCATATTGTGTTTTTCTACCTTCCGGTTAGCTAAAGGAGCCCTAGAAGGTCAAAAATGAGGACAAGGTCATTTATTGAGAGGCCAAGATACATCAAGCTAATTTCAAACTTGAGACAACAGGTGTGTAGAGGTTAGCTCGGTTCCAAGGAGCTCGGTGAAGAAATAAACAAGAGAAGTATCACGGGCTTAAGGCTACTTAGACGAGCCATAAGGACCGAGTTATATTCTGAAGTGAAGTGGGAATAAATCGAACTTGTATGAGTTGACATCTAAGGTGAAGAGAGTGAATCAACTTAATTAATCAAGTAGTTTGTCAATAGGTGAGCTCATGAGCAAGGTATAATTCAATGTCACATCGAACTTGGTGAGATAAATAAGGAGCTCATCATGGTAACATTACATGTGATTAATTGATAGTGGAACGTACAAATTGGTCAAGGCTGGAGTATACGGTGTAAGTGACTATATCACCATTGTCTAATAATCTCAGTGTCATGTAAGTGGTAGCTTATGCTCATATAAAATGAGGAATTAAGAATGGAGTTCATGAATCATCTAAGCTACTTCGATGAGAAAAGATTGAGACAATTTAATGACATAGAGCTCAACCTTGACCACTATCAAAAGTGAGCTTGATGGTTTCTAACAGGGAGCCAGAGATCTCAAAGAGCCAAGTTCGGTTGGGAGAGTTCGTGGCTCAAATTGTATGACTTGGAAAGCGAGTGAGGGATGTGCCTAGGAATGTCAGGACCATAGCCAAAAACGAGCATCCATCAAGTCAAGAACATGGTGAAATGGGAAAACCCGTTGGCAGAGTTGATATACAACTTGATGTTCGAAGCAATGAAACAACTCATAGGTGATAGTTGAGTTTGTGAGTAGGTGGAAAGGATGATTCGAGCCCTAACGAGCCAAGGTTGAGGAGCTTACAAGAACACATTTGCATATGGTGGCCGAGTTGTGGCAGAGCTTGTGAGATCATGCAATGAGTTTGTATGAAGATAAAAATGAGATTTCACTCTTACATTCCGTATCGGAGAATAATTATATGTCTTGGTCAAGGGAATAAAAGGACTCGAGCCGAGTTAGTTTGAGTTCGAGTTTAGTGATCTAGGAGGGTAGTGTCGAGCTCGACATCAAACTTGGCCCAGAAAATAAATGAGTACATGTCCTCGGAGGAATCTCACGGAGATTTCACTTGTAAAACTAAGCCATAGGAGCTCAAGGTTAGTTTAAGGAGAGTTGCACCAGTGAAATAAAGCTCAGCTCGGCATGTAAGTAACTCATCAATGCACCCTTTAGTTGGTGTAGAAAAAGAAGTTAGCTATGTTCTTTATAGGGTGAGACTTAAGTGGTGATTAAGACAAGTTGTTTCGAGCTTGGTAGGTCAAGTCATGTAGGTGAATTCGGGGTGGAGCTCGGTGAGCTCCTCAAGTTGGTGATTACATGGTTGAAGTTATTTGGAATGCAAAACATTGATACTAGATTAGTTTGTTGATCCCTGGAATGAAAAGTCTATTGAAGGATAAGTTTGGGTCGAGTTCCATTGAAGCTTGATGGGATCAAAAAAATCCAAAATACATACAGATTCAGATACTTAGAAGGAGAGCGCGAGTTTGGCCACATGAAGAGGATCTTGGTGACATTGCTTAGAGTCATATGGAGAGATTAGTGGATCCATGAAGGAGTTGACTCATGGAAGGTGAGTTACATTTTGGAGAGAGTTACATTTTGGGGAGTCATTTTAGAGGAACCACATTTCAGACTTTCAATTTTGGAGTTTCAAAACTTGGACGTTTTTGGGATTTTGGAATATTTTGGTTCGGAACTTGCACTAGGCAAGTTAAAAATTTTGGGGGGAAATTTTCAAAGCCCAAAACTACGAAACTCGAAATTTGGAGTTTTGAGTTTTGAAATTGAAGTGTGTGGATATAAAGTTCAAAGATTGTGTGATTCAATGGAATGCAAATCATGATGATTCATTTGGTGATCACGAAGTGGTATTTGGAACTCGAGTTGGGAGCAAAAAGTGGTGGAATGGTTTCTATTTAACTCGGTGAAGCTCATTCGGTAGGATAACTCATCACATTCCAAAGTGGAGGTCACACAAAACCCATAAGAGATCATTCAAGGGAGGCTACAGGTTGGGATGGTGGTTCATTTTCTAAGATAATGAATGAAGGGTTGATGTGATGATCTTGAAGGTGAAATGTTGAGGTGACCTCGGGCTTGGGAAATACATTACAGGCTATGCACAAAGGATTCATGGATGTGGAAATGACTAAGGAGCTCGAACAAAGACATGAGCCATTAAGAGGCATGTGAATGAAACTGGTCAAGCATTGTTGCTGAGGGAGGAAGGAACTTGGCCATTCAAGATTGAATGCAAGCTCAGTGCAAGTGAGGTTCTTGAGGTCATGTATGGCTTGAGTAAATCAATTATAGGGAGCTCGGTAAGTAGGCCCAATAGGTAACCATGATGAATATGATCTCATGATGGGTCGATGTACACGAAGAGGTGATCCAAGTTGGCATAGGCATATAGCATTGAGTGGTTCAAGAAAGGGCTCTACCAAGTTGTTTCAAGCTTAAACGAGATCTACACTATAAGCTCATTTTAGGTCGAGCTCTATATACTGAGGGCGTTATAAAGCATTGCTAAGGGAGCTCATCTAGGAAAAGGCTAAGGTGAGTTCACGAGTGATACATGCAGAGCTCAATTGATTTTAGGTGTCTATACAAAGCCAAGGATCTTGGTTCGATGAGGAGGCTCGGTCATGGGTCGACGTTGGTAGAACAAGTCAATAATGAGCTCAATGGTGAGCTCATGATGCGATGACTCAGCCCAAAAAGGGGAGGAGCTCATGGCCATTCACTGATTAAATACTAGGCCAAGGTGACACCACAGAGGCCGAGTCATTTTCAGAGTAGAATTGACGCGCGTTCTTAAATGGCACTGGGGTGGTCAATTCGATAGGACCAAGCTCTCAGCAATGATGGTGAAATAGCTCATAGTGAGCCAATGAAGAGTGAGGTTTGAACATTTAAGCCGAATCATGCAATAGAAAGAGGTTGAATCGGTGGAGCTCGGTTTGGAGCTCAGTTAAGGGTTTGGTGGAAGAGCTTGGTGGAGAGCTCATTTTGGGAGCCCAGCATGTCAAGCATCCACATTGCGGGACTGATTTGGTCAAGAGGCATTTAATGCATGGAGCTTGGTGGAATCATGAAGCCGGGATGTCAAGATTGAAGATGGAGCTCAGTTTAGAGCTCGATGGAGAGTTCTCTTTGCGAGATCGATGGAGAGTTCACTTTACGAGCTTGACACACGGGGATCTTGGTTACGGTGGATGGTGATAACGAGACCACGATGCACTCGGTCAATGTGATGGAAATGGACTCAAATTTGGTACACAATGCGAAGGAGCTCAAACACAACTCAGTGAGCCAACCGCCGAGTTGGGATATATTTGGATTTTTCCCATAATTTCCCCTTCAGTGCAAACTAATCAATAGGGGGCCCACCAATATTTTAATTAATTTAATATTTTAATTTAAATATTTTAATAACAATTTTTATTATTATTATTTAAATATTTTATTTAAATATTCTTTTAATTAACTAAGAACACTATATCAACAAGCAATTAATGGCACATGATGGAACTTTCTCAAGTGGTTCAACCAAATGTAATAAGTGATACACCATGTACCTTAAATTTAGGAAGGAAATTTATGACTCCTCTCCTCTCTCTCAATTTCTTCTTTAAATGTAAGTTGGAAGCTCATTCTAAGGGGTTCCAACAGGTCATACAAAATGGATAATTTAGACACTTTCTAAGCTTCCCCTCTCTTCACAAGATGAAATGTTGTGAATTTGTAGGATCTCAAGCCTTTCTTCTCAAATTGTAATGGAAGCCTATGCCTTTTCCCTAATGTAATGATGCATTGTGCAAGTGCTTGAAGTAATGGAAATTATGTTTTGTGATCATTTATATGTCCTTTCATGATTTTGTTGCTTCTATTTGCCTCTCTCATGTTTGCAGGTGAATTGTGCAACTAGGGTTTCCTTTGCAAGTTTTGGAAGTCATTGTGCTTATCAGGGAATGAAGTATTATATGTAAAGTGGGTTTGTAATGCATGTCATTCTTTCTCATGATCATCTCTCTTCATCGAAAGTTAGAAGGTTTTCTAGCAACACCCTTTCTTGGTGCATCACCACTTCTAGTATAGGTTTTATTTCTTTGCAAATATCTCTCCCTAATCCCTTGAAATGTTAGCATAGGTCTAGTTAGCCATTTTTACCCACATTAGGAGTAGTGTAGTGATTAGTTTAGGAAGAGGAAGCCAGCCTTCTCTCGAAGGTTCACCTCAAGCCCAAGTCCCATAGCTTGAGAGGTGATCCCATGTGTCCGAATCACACCAAATGTTGTCTTCACTTTCAGGCCATTCGGAGGGTGCAGTGATATTGAGAAAACACTATGTTTGAGATATAATTAATTGTGTCAGTTTAATTAGTTCATTTTTGAATATTATTACTTGCGAGTTTATGAATCCTATCTATATCTATTTTTAATCATCGGGAAAATGCATGTTGCTCTTCATATTAATAATATAGTTAGTATGAATGTGTTGTGATAAAAATCACGTAACTATTTTGGAGTGTGAGTGATCCTAGGATAAGCTTAAGAGATTCATGGAGAGAGATATGAGGAAGACTAATTGATAAGACTTGACTCCTAGATTATAGGGTCAAACATTTGTATAAGAAGTTATCTCTAGATGAATACAATATCCCGAATTATTTCTTAATTCAATACAATTATATTCGGTGTTTTTTATATTATTGTGTAGTTTTTATCAGTGGTGTCAGAGCAGGTACACTTTGAAGAGATTGTTGCTGGAGAATGTGGATCTATTGATGCTTGTTTTAATCCACAATCTTGATTTGGAAAATACATTTGAAGGTGACTCGTGGTTGTTATGAGCAACTGCAGACATGTGTATTTTCTTAGTTCAATAATATCACCTTAGCTAACTTACAAGATTAGTGCATCTCCTCAAGCTATTACATATGGCCTTGACAAATTAGGAATTTCACATACACGATAAATGACTTGTGAACTCATATATCTCTTGGCGTATTATTGTTCCTCCACACATGGATCTATCTGTGCATATTAATTGTGGGTGCAGATCAAAAAGAAAATTTTGGCACCTTCTAAATCTGATTTGATGAATCTATGCTCATTTGGCTTGTCAGTTATTGCATCCAATTTGAGTGGCCTTGATTGATTTTGGTCACCATCAATACTCATACATGGTTATTACACACAGAACATAACATATTTGCCATATATTTCATCCAAGATAAAGTGAATCACACATGTCTTGGGCGAGTATAAATAATGTCATATTTTTCAAAGCAAGCATGTTTTATCATATTCTTCTATTATCAAGTGGATGGATTTAATAGTAATATGCGAGATCCCGAGGAGATAACCATCTCTTCATGCACATGTAATTTTACTTTGTCTCACATGTTGTGTATCCGTATGAAGTCAATGTTTTTACGTTTAGGTTTTTAGTGTTTAAGTTGTTTTTGAGTGTTTTGTTCAACTCCAAAAGGGTTTTATATATATACATATTTTTATTAGAAGTCTTAAAAGTATTTTGATGTTTGGTCATAGTTTTGTTTTATTATGATAAAGGTAAATGTTTTATGTTAAACGTGTCAAAAGTGTAAAATTTTAAATTTTACTTTATTTTTAAGTATAGGGTTCATGTTTATTATTTTAAAAAGTTAAAAAGTTTAAATCATTAAATTTTTATATAGATAGGGTATATTTTCACTAAGCCATTTTTTAATTATATAGTGCATGTTATTTTTTAATTTTTAATTTTTTTTTTACGTAGATTTATATTGTTATAAGTAATTTTGTTATGTTGTGTCATGTTTTTTAAGAGTAAAATATAATTTTCAAAGTCAATGATTATTATTGAGTCTAAAAGTGTCATTTAGGTGATTATTAGGAAAATTGTAAAACAAATAAAAAAATTGCCCGCATTTTTATTGGTCGCATTTTTGCTTATATGTGATGACCAAGTTCAAATTGAGGGGGATTTTATATTGAGCTTCATTTTCAAATTTGTTGAGTAACTAAGAAGTTTCACATGGAGGACGGAGGAAATGGAGGAAGGAGGTCAATCAATGACCTCTCGCTAGCCACAAGCGATGGGGCCGCACAATGAAGTTGTGGCATTTTTTCAGTTGTGTGTTTATTTTCCACTGTGTGAAAATAAGAACAGATGTCACATTCCTGTTTAATTGTAATGTGTGAGAAATTCCTATATGTAACCTTTAGAAGAAAACATTGTAGAGCATGTCTCTAAGTTTATTGTAACACTCATAGATTTGGAAAGGGTTGGTGGTAGATCCAGAAAACCACATATGTAAAAAGGTAAATAAACTTTTATTGATGTATCGGTCCTCTGACTACCTTCCTTATTTATGAAGATGATCCCCTAGTGGAATTTCGATTGCATTATTTTCATGGAGTAAATACGGGATGCATTACTTCACATATTTGTGGTCATGTGCAACAAAACAGTCGTCTAGTTGGAAGTTTACATGCCTTTCTTTGATCTAGATTATGTGGCAATCCTATGCAACACGTTGCATAAAAATAGGTTATATTATACCATGGCAACATTAGGGGAGTGTATATTGGAAATTAATAATGTTAACAATAGGGTAGTGAATGTTACAAATATATTGTGTAACATTATTAATGTATTGTAATATTATTAATAATGAGTTTATATAACTCATATTAATAATATAGTTAGTGTGAGTGTGTTGTGATAAACAACTCACGTAGCTATTTTGGAGTGTGAGTGATCCTAGGGATAAGCTTGAGAGATTCATGGAGAGAGATATAAGGAAAGTTAAGTGATAAGACTTAACTCCTAGACTATAGGATCAAGCGTTTGTACAATAAGCTATCTCTAGATGACTACAATATCCCGAATGATTTCTAAATTCAATATAATTATATTCGGTGTTTTTATATTATTGTGTATTTTTAATCAAAGTCTTTCGGTTGGCCTTATTTTTGTATTTATAACCTTTTCATTAACAATAAGGTTCCTTTGTGAAATAGTTAGATAAAATCATATTATTTTAACGTTATAGCGTTTATCATGCTCAGTTCTTGTGAACTGACTCATGTTAACAATTTTGCAGATGGACTTCGTAAGAGATGAAAGGAGAAAGACTTATAGAAAGTTACATTTGTTTTACTAATGAAATCATCTCACTTCATTCAGATGTCTATGTATTGACATATTCTTGAAATGTACTTCTTGTTGAAAAATAAATCATGAAGATGTATAAAAATTAGTTTTACAATGATGGAAAGATATTTTGTGTAAACCTTTGAAATACTTATTAAGTTTGGAGAGTAGTGAAATCTCTTTTTGATAAATGAATTGTTGTGGTAAAGATGTTGAATTCTGATTTATTTCTAAGGCCTTCATGACTTAGGTATGTGTAATATTACTAAATAATATCATGCATGTTTATGTGATATATTATTAAATAACTTCATGCATGATGGGACTTTATGGAAATACTTGAATTTGATATTCATAACCTAGTAGATTCTAAGATATATGATTATACTAGAAGTAAGGAGACTATACTTACGGTTTGATTCTTTCCTTTTGGAAAGAGCACTACTAAGATGATAATCATTGGTAGATCCTTAACCTGTAAAGGGAATATGGATAGCTTATATAAATGATTATGGATTCTTATTATTAAACTAAAGCATATGTTTTCTGTTTTCACTAATAGGACATCAGTCCTTAATAAAGAAAGAAAAGGATACTTGCCTTTGTAATTAAATAAAGAACTATGTATGATATCTTGTTAAGTGATTATGATTAAATCATAAGGATGATTGATTGTATGTTCTATATCTGATATCTATAATTTGAGCATGGATGCTTAAAAGAGTTATTAGAAAGATTTAGACTTTATGATATCCCAAAGTCTAAAGTATAAGCATTCTAACAAGATTGTTTACAATGTTAAACCACTGTAAGAAAACTTAATGATCTTAATTTCCTAATATCAAATTTAGACATATCGATAAATGAACATAAATGGTTAAGAATAAGATGAGCATAAGCAGGAATGCAGATTTTATCTGCTTACCTTTTCTTGTGTAAATTACACTTCGTACCCTTCTTTGGGTAAATCGTGCATAGTGGACCCTTAAGTGCGTTGTTATCAATAAAATTTATAAGATAATAATTGTTGGGTTAATAATCTAATATTCTTAAGTATGTAAGTTTAGTTGAAGGAACTCAGTTGGTTGTTATAACATAGGGACTGCAAAAAAGTACCCTCTTAATGACCGAGTCATTACGAGGATACTATGATGCAATCAACTATGCTTTAACACCCTACTTAGTTCAGCTAACTTGACTGACATAAACAGAATTCTCATTCATGGTTCTAGCCTAAACAAAGATAAAAACATGGATTAGCATTGTGGTCAACTCATGTTGACTTAGGGTAACTAGACACACCCAATCAACAAAATTCAATTGAGTATGTCTATGTATCCTTAGTCACCACGAGTAGTCTTCCACACTAGTACATGTAGTTTCCCTGTTTAGTGTGAAACTTTGATTTGGATTTGGGTTGATAGTAGTCAAGGAAGACCAATCTAGATAACAATACAAGTGTGGTGAAAGACATATTCCTTTCGACGAGTATGCCATCTTGAAATGTAAACATGGTAGAAATGTTTAAAAATTTGGCCAAAGTATTAGAAGATGTTGGTTGTGTTTTCTTGTATCACCTAGTGCAAGATGTGGGATTTTAGTTGAATATCGGTAACATATATTCAGATAGGATTCTTAGATAGAACACTTGGGTTCCCTAAAAGGGTAAAGGAACTAAGTATACATAGTATACACTTAAATAAGTTAACATGAGAGATCAGTTTTATATTGAGTCATGGAATGAGAGATCGATCTTTCACCGAGTTATACTGATTGCATATGGTTTTTGTTATCGGATGGATTGGAAATGAAATGTGTTATAAATTATATTAATTTAGAACAAAGAACATTATGGTTTAATTTTTTTCCCCCTTGTTTCTAAGTCTTAAAAAGTGGATGTTACAGTTTTTGATTCTCAAGATCATCCTAGGATGCAAGAGAAGGGCATATGTGATGTAAAAATCCAACTAAGAAATCAACAAATGTAAAATACTTGATTCAAACGCAAGATTTGTTCATTTTAACCAAATTTGACATTATTTATTTTAGCAACAAGTGTTTTTCAAAACAAAAAGAGATATAGAAATAATTTCTGATTCCCAAGATCACCTAGAAGGTGTGAGGGAAGAGCATATGTGACTTTAATCTCATGATTAAGCATGCAACATTTATTAACCCTTTTTAAATCAAATCATATTAGAAAAAACATGTAAATAAACCCTACAAAACAAAAGTTAATCTTCAATTAAAACTTGCAAGGAGTCAATAAATCCATAAAATATGCTTTTACAAAATTTAAAGTGAATCTCAAATCTGAACTGTGATGTGTACGCTCAACTCGGGTGTTTACGCTTTGCTTCATGACATGTATAAGCCTATATGGAAACAACCAATGAGTGAATGGGAATGCAGCCAGAGAGTTGTGTACGCTAGAATTTGGATGTATATGATCTTAGAAAAAATGGTCAAAGCAATAGCACTAGTATATGGGTACACTCAAGTATAGGCGTATATGCCAGTGGTCTAAATGCATATGCTAGCGAGAGAGAAAGGATAGAAAATGTAGAAGACAAAAAGTCATGTACGTTAGTAGTAATATGTATACGCTAGACTTTAGACACATACACTCATAGAGTCAAAAAGGTTCAAACAAAAGCACTACCAGATGGGTACACCAAAGTATGAACGTGTACGCTCGAGATCAAGTGTATGTGCTAAAAGACAGAAATCTAGAAAAACATAGAGGACAAAATATCATGTATGCTGGCAAAATGATGTATACGCTAAACTTTAGATGTATACAATAGCATTTGGATGTGTACACCCAGGTTTAGATGTGTACACGCCTTTGTCATTTTTGTGTACACTTATACTTGGAAGTGATGTCAAAACATGGGGAATGACATAATCGATCTCAAAAGCTAATTTTTTTGACATGTTAGCTCAAAATTGACAATAAACCATATAAATTAGATCTATAAGCAAGACTCAACACATGTAAAGTTAGTAAAAATCATAACAAATTCAACATTATTTCACATATGTGCATATCAAGGGTTATCCAAAAAATGAAATAACAACAAAATTAGAACCACAATGCTAAGGGACTAAAGATCCGTCCCACGTAGCATGCCAAATGTGTGTAAGAATTAGTTAGCTATACAAATATAATTAGAACTAACACATAGTAGTCCTAAAACAAAGCTAAACTAAAATATATGCACCATGATACTTAGAAATTAAACAAGACTAATCTATCAACAACTTTGCGAGTAGACCATGAATAAACATCTAAACTAATATGCTAAGAAATTAATCTCCATCTCTACTAAATGCTAATCAATGAAATGAACCTATTTAGATCTTTAGCAATCAAAATGGTTGATTGTATGTTTGAATCCAAAGGTTTCAAGAATAGAGTCTTGTCAATCCATGGCAACAATACAATTTTCCATATCTCCATATGAATTCAAACTTGGATGGATGAATGCAAGAAATGAAGATAGCTAGCTCCTCTAATGGAAGAATGCTCTAAGATGACAAAATGGCTATAGTCTATGCTCTATGCTCATTTATGTGTAAAGGTGTATAAGTAGAAAGGTGGGAATAGGGATCCTTATATAAACCAATGGATAAAAGAAGATTTGCATCCCTTTAGATGTGGGATAATAGCAAGGTTGAGTTAGTTGAGGATGACCATGGTTAAAATGGAGTTGAGTTAACCTTACGATAGTTTAATTTGTCTGTAGTGACCCATGGGAATTGAGGGGGTTTATTAATTAATCAAAGTGATTTAATTAATGGCTAGGTGTGGCTTATAGAATCCTTAGAAGAAAATTAGTGTGATTAGGGTTTAAGAAGGGTTTTAATCGATAAGTGATGATTTATTGATCTCGTAGAAGGGGAATCTTAATTAATTAGAAATAATAACTTAATCTAGATAGAAAGGGGTTTAATTAATGAAAGGTTGTTAATTGTCATCTTTGTTGGATAGAAGGGTCAATTAATTGGTGTAATGTAATTAATTAACGATAATAGAAGAGAAAATTTACCATATTGACGATATGTCATCAATTTGTAGGAAAGGGTACAATTAGCACAATTTAATTATTTAAATTACAGGAGCTAAATTATAGGTGTCTACAATATGAGAATGGACATATGCTCATTCAATACAAGATTAAAATGTTTGTTTGTATGAGAATAGAAAATATAAGTATTTGTTATGCATTGCAATGTTATAAATGTATTAATTATTCCAATAAGTATTTCTTAATCTTACTATAAAATTGTAAACTCCTAAAATAGAAATCCCTCATACATGATATATAATTCCAAAAATCCCTTTTTGGATTCCAATAATAGCTAAATCAAATTCCAAAATCCCTTTTTGGATTCCAATAATAGCCAAATCAAATTCCAATATTTGGTATAAGAAAAACAATATAGCTAATTTTGGTATTTAATCTAGATTGTAAAATGTCCAAATTTAATGAAATTATGGTTACATGATGTTTCAAATGTATATCACCGGTGTCTTGTGGGATTCGGTGAGGTATGCTTTCTCTTAAGCTCATATAGGTGCCAATGAGATGTAACTTGGCAATGTGAACTTATTAGATTCTTAGGAATCATGTTGACATGATTTGTAGATTTTTTTATGGTGCTTGAGCACTCAAAATAGTGACATAGTATAGAACAAGTGGTTCTCTAAGTTCAATTGCTCATTGGGAGCAGGTATGACAACTTGGAGGTGTGACATTGTGTCTTGGTGATATATGAGATTTTGAAAGCTTGAATTCAAGTATATAATGATGTATAAAGTATTTTTGGGTCATTTTAAGAGGTTTTATGATCAATTATTGCATTATTTCAGTTTACCCTAGCTCCTACAGTGAGCAACAAACATGCAAGCATATGTAAGTCTTAGTGAATGGAGAGATTTAGGTATGAAATTGACATTATGATTATTGGAGATGTTAGAGGGATGAGTAATGATTATTTGAGAGAAATTTTAGGTTCATATAATGTGTATTTTTCAAGATATGGCTGATTTTGTGAGATAGGGTGAAAATAAAGTCATTTTCCAGCTCAAAGTTGAACTTCAAATGCTCGTTGTGAACATTGTGATTTAAATGGGACCTTGTTTATTTTAGGTATGATTATATGGTGAGTTTATAAGGTTTCAAAAAAATAATTAGGTCAGTTGATCATCACATTTTTATGAACGAATGTTAAGAAGGTAAAGTGGTCTAAAACCCTAGTTAAACCCTTGTTAGGAGTAATTTGAGAGAATGAATTATAGTGACCTATTTTTCATTGGTTTATAAAAATTGATTATTGGATGTTATAGATTTTTTTTTTTATATTTCTAGAAATGTATGGTTGAGGTCATGGTCATGAGTGGGCCCCACCTAAAAATAACAGTTTCTAAAGAAGAAGGTTTTAGGACAAGATGGTCCAAAGGAGTAACATGAAAAATTGATGGTGCATGATGAATTGGAGTTGATATTTATGTACATGGAGGTTTCATAGAATGTTAATTAAGGTACATGGTATTTTGAGGACCAAACAGGTTGACTAGTCAAAGGGTAGTTTTGGGGTCTTAAATAGTAGTGCTTAGTAAAATGAGCATAACTTGAGGTAGAGGTGGAGTTTTAAGGTTATTAAAGTTTCATTGAAAAGATAATTTATATATTTACAATTATATGAGGTTTTCCTAATGGTGATGTTATTTGACAGGGTTTCCAAGGCATTATTTTGACATGACATGTTTGGTAGTTCAAGACAACATGTGTTATGGTGAAAGTTTGATGTGTTTTGAGTCATGAGATTGATTAGGTGATGCTTGATATTACATTTAATATGAATAGGTATTAATTTTTCATCCAATTAATCCATTTTGAGGTCTTGAATTTTTGTAAAAAAATGATTTTATGAGCTAACCTTTGGAAACATATGTTTTGGCAAAGTTGATCTGGTGAAGGAAAAAGTATTTGTAGTTTAAAGGGATGGATATTTATTGGATTATTACTTTCTTATAAGTGTTATATAGGTTCTAAAATATCCATAAATTGGTTACATGTCATAGTTTTCTCTTTTGAAGTGTTTTTGTGATCAAATGAAGTTTCGGGTGCGGAAACAACTATTTTGAGAATTAATTGATTGTTTGATATTAATTGCAACCATGTATGAATGTTAAATGATATTTTAATCATGTCTTATAATTTTTGGGTAATGTATAAGTATTTTTTTGATGTAAGGAAATTTTAAGATTGCGCCCATGTGGTTTTGAGCCATTTTTGACACATATAATGAGGTTTTTAGCTAGGAAGACCTACTTGGGTGATATGTAACTATTGTAATGATTTTATTTGAATGTAATGAAGGGGTATGTGTTGAATTTTTCATGAGGGACCGACTTGCTTTGGGTTAGAAGAAAGAAAAGCATATTTAAGTGCTTGTTTGGTTCATTTTTGAACTAGTGCTCTTAGAGGGAAAAAGTGTGACCTAGAGGAAGATATTTTGTAGGTATGAGATAATGATTTGAAGGATGATGAAGAGAATAAAATGTTGAGGAATGTTTGAATACATGATAAAAAATAGGATAGAGAAAATACAAGTGAAGAAAGAACAAGAATACGAGTGATTGAAGACCTAGTGTGTGAGATAAATTAGTGATCTTAATTAGTTGTGGCAACATGAAAATTAGAGATTATATATCTTCAGGTGGGTGAGTTTTTTCTTGTTCATATTTAGGGGGTTTTAGCCTCCTTTTAGAGTTTGTGCTTCACTAAATTAGGGGTTGGTGCTCCTTGTGGGGTTGGTGCTCCTTTTGAAGTTGGTGCTTCACTAAATAACTTTTATTTGAGTAATATAAGTAGAGTTTCAATGGGTTTTCTTCCCCATGAGGTTTTCCCACTTATATATTGTGTCTATGTGCCTCTTCTCATGTGTTATGGTTGTTTTGATGTTTTGTGCACACTAAACAAATAATGGTTGGATGTATGTGATTGGTTAAATGTTAATGGTTGTTGATATTAATGGTTAATTGAATAAGAAATTTGAAGGAATAAATCATCCCCCTCTCTTAGTCCATTTTTCCTTCAAAAAAATGTTGATACAAGATGGATTTCCATGTATGAACCTGCATGTAGAGTTTTTGAATAATATCCATTGTTGGTTAGTTTTATGTTTAAATATTGTAGGGAAGTTGACAAGAAAAAGATTTGTTGTACCGTTTAAATTTTTGGAAACATTACTTACATTATGTGGTTTTCTTCCCATGTTGAATGAAATCAATTTTTTGATTAAACATGCTCAAGAGAGATCCATATATTTTTGATTTCATATGGTTGAGAAAATGGTTATGTCAAAATTTAGATATGTTATACTTGTCTCAAGACAATTTTAGAGGGCATGTATTTAAAATTGGGAAAATTTTAACATATATTAAGGATCCTAATTGCTATTTGAAATTTAGGATTATCTTTGTATCATCATTAATGACAAGGAGATACCACTGCATACTTTTCCAAAAAGAGTTGATTTATTAAGAACAAAAATTAATGAAGTTCATGTAACACATGTTCTATATGAAACTATTATTTCTGATACACATATGAAATTGAGGAAGATTTTAAAAAAAAAAAAAAAAAAGGAATTAGAGATTTTTTAAAAGGGATGAATTTATTGAAGCCATGTGAGAAATGAATCCCATATTTTGGAATATTGTTGATGGTCATAGTGAATATTGTTGATGGCGAGATATGAAATTGTTAAAGGATGAAGTTAAAAACTTGACAAAACAGAAAGGAAAGAGGAAGAAGGAGGAGGAGGAGGATGTGGACAGTAGCCAAATTGAAGATATATACAAGAAATTACACTCCTTGGACTCTCACTTAGGGAAGGCCAAGACTAGGCATGATTACAACATTGCCATCTTTAGGGTGATTGAGGAATTTATTGAACAACATGTCAGAAGTGTCTCCAACCTAAGCGGAGTGCCGACAACTCTTTGGGGTACTGATAAGGAAAGCAAGAAGACCTTGGAGCAGCTGGATTCTAATGACGCTGCCCATATGACTACTTTGGGTATGTTTAAATCCTGGAAGAATATCAAAACCATCATAGAAAAAGCTACTAGGAAGTAGCTGTAGATGATTCTGTTGTCCTTGTTTGTTTTTTTGCTATTTTTTGCGGATCCTTTACTACTTTTTTGTAGTAATTTTTCTATTTTGTCTCGTCTTGGTAGCTATTTTTTAGCTACTTTGAACTTCATTGTAACATTTGGATTCTGATCCTTTTCTCTCTGGTTCTCTTGCTTATCCTGGCTTTTAGGCCTTCTTTTGTAATCAAGGGTATAGTCCCTTTCAAAAAATTATTTTCCAATAATAAAAAAATAGTAAGTAATTTATTTCTTAAATATATGGGTGATTTGATTAAGAATTATAATATGTATATAGAGATAAATGTATTTGAAATTAAATTCATTTTGTGAAAATATTTACTAACATCTTAGTCAACACATATTAGACTTACAATGATTGATCAATATTGGTATCTAAAGGAACCAATGAAAAATGAAGCTATCATAATGATATAGAATTTTTTTATCTCAGTAGCATCCTATAGGAAAATATTAGTGAATATTTTTGATAATACGAGATTTTCCAAAAACTGATTTTTGGATATGTGAAAGATGAACGTGTCTTTAGTGCATTATCTTTTGTTAAATCAAAACTTGAGATAGATTAGATAAAAATATGGAGACATGTTTGAGATTGTATGTTTCATGTTATCCTATGAATTCATGTCCTTATGAAATGACACTTACTATTTGGATTTCACTCATTGAAAGAAGAGGAGTCACTAAAACAAATGGAAAACAAAAATGATCTTAATATTGACCCATGAAGTGGATACTCGTATAACATAGTATATATAAATGTCATTTATGAAGAAAGGGTCACTCAAGGATTATTTCAATTGCCTGATTTTTATCTTAATATGTATTATAAATATTTATTCTCATATAATAATTCATATGAAATTGTTACATGTATATATTTGTTAAATTATTTCAATATTATTCTTTCAATTTACAAATATTTTATTGATTATGATTTAGTTATCTCCACAATAGAAGGTATGAAAAGAAATATGATATTAATTTTCACGTTGTTATGAAAAATAAAACACCAAAAAGTTATGAAAAATATATATATTAGTATAGTGTCGCAGTTATTGTTACAAAATAATTTACAAAATTGAAAAATAGCTCAACTAATATTTACAACTCAATTCTTTATCAATATTACAATATAAGAAAACAAAATCATTCTTGTTGGCACCGAGGAGTGGACCACATTATTTCCACTATTGTAGATGCTCCCTCATGTCTTGTATAATATTTTAATGTTTTTAATTTCATTAGATCCTTTGATGAAAAATTGATACTAGTAATATTTTCTCTATCTTGATTGGCCACATTACTTGCTAAAAGAAAACTAGGATATGCGTCAAGTTTCTATGTAAACAATATTTTTGGACCCATGATGTGCTCCTTAATTATTTTATTCAATGTGTTTTTTTGTTTATTTAGGAGCACAAGTTTTTCCTTTATTGAAATAACAACATTTAAACTTTTGCGTGCATTCTTGAGGTGAAGATCCAAGACCAATACTTCATTCTTAAAATTTTCATATTTTGATTGCATTTGAAGAAAGAAATATTATTAGCTAAAAATAAAAAATATGTAAAATTTAAATGCAAAAAGAGTAAAACTTACCACAACTTTATCTTTTTCAGCATTTTCAATGACAACAAGGTTTTTGTCTCTAGCCCATTTGTTATAGTAAGCTTGGGCTTCATCATTTAAATTCTCCAACCTATTTAACATGACATCCAAAACATTATCATTGTAGTCATTTCTTACAGTAATGACACCTAATATATCTTTATTTAGTAATACATCAATCTTTTCTAGTTGATTTTGAACTAATGAATATAAATCATTTCTTTGGGAATGGTTGTGAAAATGGGCATTTATTTCCCTCATCAAAACTTTAGCCCATAATTCCCATGTTTTAAAAGTTTCTATATCCTGTAGAACAACATCATTAATAGTTGCATACCAAATCTCCTCCTATAAATTATGTAACTGAAAAGTAGTTAATTGATCATCCAATGGTGGTATTTATGGTAGAGTGGGTGTAATGGATAACGAGATGGGTGTCAATGACTAAAAAAACCTCTTTATGGGGAACTTGCAAACCCTGAATCATATCATGTGGATTAAAAAAATCATTTGGGCGCCACTCTCAATACCCAAAATATCATCTTCAAGATCAATGTTTTGTAAAATGGTGGTGCCCATTGTATCGGGACACCACAAAGAGAGAGATCTAGAAACTCTGTTGTTGTCAAATACATTATGTTACCACTTTTAATTGGAAAATATATTCATTTCCCCATAGTATGAAATTTTATGGATGGTGGTGGTAGTGGTGAGATCTATTTCCTTTGTGAATAGGGAAGTGGAAATGTAAATATAAAATGTCATCACAAAAAGGAAAATAGAAATCAAAATTCAATGTTAAGTAAAAATATAACATAATAAATTGAATTGATAACACAATACCTTTTTGTTGAAGGGTCTGTTGAAATATTGTAGTTTGTTGATGTGGGGAAGATTGAAGAAAAGTTTATGAGGACATTATAAACATTAAATGAGTAATGATTAAAATAAATAGCATTACAATTTAAAATAATATATATTATTTCATTATTTATAGATTGATAGTAGTAATACCTACAACCATTTAGGAATTTTGGTGTTCCAATGGAGGGGGCACACTAGAACTCCTTATATGCTTTTTGTCTCAAAAATGTATAAGGAGATGATTGTGCATCCATGTCTGAATATGCAAAACACTCAAGAGGTTGATGACCTCTTACTGTAACTTGTCTTCTTGTATTGGATACAATCGCTCTCTTTTGAAAGAAGCAAAGAGAATATTAGTTCTATTTATGTCAAATAAATACATGAAATCATTTTAGAATAATTTAATTTAAAATTACCTTTTAATCCCCAATTAAAATACAATTTACTTTCATATTTTCATTGAGTACAGTTGGAATATCAATATTTTGTAACTCATAAAAGGCCTCATAATATAATGCAATTATATAATTGGAAGATGAAAATGTTGCATTATCATTACCAATAACATATGAAAAATCACTTCTTATCCTATTAGATAAATATGTACACCAATAATATTGTTAAAAACTAAAATAAAAACAGATGTAGACAACATCCGAGTATCGAATGTTAGCTTTCCTTCCCGCAAGACTATGCTAGCTTGAAAAAAATTAATCGGTGGCTTGCAAAAATGTATGTGCTACAACTTGTATAGGTATTCATTGTTTTGATTTATTATGGTTAGTTCTGTACAAAATAAGTTTTTATTGGGATGTAAATATCATGAAAAATTAAAAAAATAGAAATATAATATTACCTTCAACCTCTAAGCCATAGTGGGACTCCTGATACTTTTTTTCATCTTAGTTAGAGAATAAATATTTTGTTGTGACAGGGTTCACATTCATATGTGACAAAACTGTTAAGTGTTATATGTATTTTGGTGATGCTCCAAAATAAAATTTCTACAATGACAATGTGACGGTGAAATTAAATTATTAAGTTTCATAATTGGAAAAAATAATATTCAACAAACTGAAATCAGTGTCATATTGAGATATGTAAATAAGTTCTTGAAAACTACATTTGTCTACCTAGTCATTGAGTGTATCCTTAGGTTTCAACAAGTTAATGATTTGTGGGCACATGAGGTTTTTTAATTAGATTTTGGTTGTGGGGTTATATAAGCGGATGCCATTTTTGGTTTGTATGGATTTATTTAGAGCTTTCTGTTGGTGTGGTTAGGTGGGTATTAGAGCTAAAGGAACTTTGGAAAAGTGGAAAAATGAAACCTCGTATATATTTATAAGTCGATGAGGACACATGATGGTGTATGAGTGGATAGGGTTCTTATAAGTATGAACAAATGCAAGCGTAAATAGATGGATTTATATATAGATGATTAAGTATGCATGTGACCAATGAACATGTAGATGGATGACTATGTACATAGATAATTAGAGGGAATGCCTATATAGATGGAAACTTGCTCATACAGAAGGCTTCCTACATATACATATGCCCAATTTCCTGTAGATAAACACTATGTTCATATATTTGTACAAAAATCATCTACATAAGAAAATGACAAACCAAATATTTACAAATATGTGTTTGTGCATGACCTTCTAGTTGCGAGACAATTATATTTTCATTATGCCATTCCCTAGTTCAAGAATTTTTTTCTTGTGTCACTATATATATTTTACACTTATTCACCATGAATTTGAAACATATTTTCATAGATTCACTCAAAAAAATATAAGGAGGATTTTTGTAAGGGATATAAAATTTTTCCCTGAGTAGATGTGGCAAATATGATAACATTGAGTCTTATGTGTTTGTGATTGAGTTTTATTTCTTGTAATAATTACCTTTTTATTGATTTTCATTTAATAATATGACTTTTATTTTTTATTTTTTGTTCTTTTGGTGTTTAATTTTTCTCCTCCATATAGATTTAAAATATTGATCAAATGGGTGTTAAATATAAATAACACCAGAGAGATAATGCCTAGAATCTATAAAGGTGGACCTCAAAACCATGACTCTTAGATACATATAGAAATACACTATAGAAAATAGAGCTATCTCAATAATGAACTTGTTAGGCCTAATATGAAGTGTATAGTAAAAGATAAATAGTGAGATATTTCTTGGGACACCCAAAACATGATATAAAAGGATGATATAATGATGGAAATATTTGATAATTTCATCACAAGAGAGGGTAAAACAAGGATGGAAGACAAGTAAATATACAAAATATAAGTGTTGAGATACAAGAAGCGCAACTAACTTAAAGGATAAAAGTGATACTCTTGACCATTGCTATTTATATTTAAGAGGAAACCTAGCTAAGGTAGGGAGCCAAATGGAAAAAGTTGCCATAGGGTATGGATAATTATGAGGATGGGTCAAAATTATTACCATGCAAACTCAAAAATTAAAAATCAAAAGTTTTAGTGATATAGATCATACAATAGGTAGTAATATCCTAAAGGTGGAAATACACAATTACATCAAAAAACCAAAGGTAGGTTGAGATTAAGCTATAAATCTCTAAACATAGGTAGACACTACAAGTAGGAAAAATATCGACCAAACTAATAGTCATAATGGGTAAGATAAGGATGTAATATAACTCTGTGCACCCAAACTAGATCATACTAGTTGGGAAAAATACTAACCAAAGTAAAAACCAATGGGCATGATGAAAATGAAAGTTACTAACTAGAAAAAGGTATCAAGTGAACTAATATTCCTATAGTATGGTAAGGGGTATATGTGATCATAAGACTAACTATCCTATAACAATGTAGGATCATAAAAGGAAAAAAGGGATTAGTTGGGAGATTAGGGCCCAACCTAAGGTAGATATATAAGATATTAGGGCTCATTAAATTTATTGGACTATAGACTAAAGGTAATAAAGGATATAAGGGATGTTAGGTGTAGTATTTTATTCACCAAAAACACTTTGTAGGGTGTAATGACACATCACTTAGACTAATGTACAAGATATCACCCAAAGCATGTGCAAATTACCAAGTCCCTCTTAGTTAGATCATGTAAGATGTGTAGTTAGTATAAACCATTTGCAACATAAGATAAAAGATAAATTAGGTAGATCAAAAAAATTATGCTAACAATAAGATATTTTATCATTCATTCATCAACATAAACAATTAACAACATGATCTGGACTCTAATTACATCACGCACATCCCTTCTAACCTTGGAAATCTATACGAGGCTATACATTACAAAAAGAAGTACTTACATACACCAATTACATGGTGCACTCATACATACATAGAACTCTACTAAACCATAAGTCTCTCATACAAGGGAATGTGACTCATTTATATAAGGTGGGAACTTTTCCTTCACCTCTTATATGCTTTAGTTATAAAAATAGACTTCCTAATTATAAAATGCATGCATCTAAAATTATGCTTTAATCCCCAATTTGTGCTATGAATAAATTGACCTTATCCATGCTTATGTCATATAATTATCTCTGTCCATGCATAACCCTTTCCATCCCGCATGTGATTTAACACAATTTTTTTCCAATTATAGATTTTCCTTTCCTAACACACCATCTTTGCTTTTCCATTTTTAGTCTATTTTGAAATCTAGACAACTCCTGAATTTGTCTTTGTGCGTGGACCATCACACACTAAATTATACTTGTATATTTTTCCTATCCTCATGTGTACTCCTGCATGTATCTTCCTAGATCTTGACACTTCTTCATGATTCATACATTCCCTTATGCACTTGGTCTTCAATGCCAGCGTGTGGATCATACATAACCACATTATCATCCCAACATTACCCAAAACTAAGAGTATTGTTTGTCCTTGAAAATATAAAGAATAAAATAATAATATGAAATAATAGAATAATGTCTAAAATAATGCAAGAAATACCCCAATTGAGAATAATTTTTTTCTTTCACGCAAATTCAAGGTTCGACTATAATGATGGCAAGAGCTCTAAAAACTCTAGGCTGATCCCATTCTTAACTTATTCCATTCTTATAACTCACTAGCAACTTTGTTTGGGGCTTCCTTTACAATGTGTATAATTTTTTATATAGTTAATCTATCAGCCTTCTCATGTGCTTGATAGTCATAAACTTTTGGTGTGTAACTACTTCTCGGGATGTAGACCGCTATGCACACACCTTCCTATACTGCACCTATTATTCCTCCGTGCCACTTACCAAGTAGTTTTCCTTCGTACTTCCTCTATCATGTTACACTATATGATGCTTCATTCATCAAGTATTCATGAGAAACTCCACTAATTTAATCCCATTCACACATTACCAAACCAACAAAAAGAATACTTTCCTTACGTTCCTTTACATTTCCCCTATTGTGCTCCTTTCACCTTTTTCGCTACGCACCTTACCTACCTACCCATTTAATTTTGCTTATAATCAAGGTTTGGGTATGGTGATGGTAGAGCTCGAAAATTCTAGGATGATCCCATTCTCTAGATTCTTCCATTTTTCTAACTCACTTCCAACTTTGTATGGGGCTACCTCAACAATGTATGGAATGTTTTCTATAATTAATCCATCAAAATTATCATGCAGCTCCTTTAATATGAAATCCACTCATGACGACACCCTAAAAACATCCACCTTATGCATCACCATCATTTGGATCTTTCCAATAATTTTCTCAATCTGTCATACTTAGCCTTTGTTTCATCCTTTTTATCACTAACTTCTTAAAAAATCCTCTCGTGCTTAACTCTATTCATCAACAATGAGGCCTAAAGTTTCTTCAATTATACCTCATCATCTATAGTGCCAACATCAAGCATCACCGAGATACCCCGAAAGTTAGAAAAATATTCTTGGCCTACCAAGTGTCTTCCTTTAGTACATCTCCTACCATAATATATTCTTCAATATGTTTCTCCATATTGGCATTTTTAATTTTGGCCATCTCTTCTCCTATAAGACTGGCATAATTTTTATTTTAACTAGCAGTTTGTGTACCAACTCCTCTATGTATTCCATTTCTATATCATGACCTAATTTGGCCTATACTATAATATCCGGGAACATGCACACAATATTATTTATTAGGTTGGTAGCTTTATTATACACAATTACCACCTTTTTCTTAACGTCTCTCAATTCCTCTTCTAGCCCTTCATTCTTTCTATCCTTTCTCTCCATGTTCTTTTTCATTATTTTTTATTGCAACTGCTTTATCAATATTTTCCTTCCTACATTAGTGGCCATCTTATTTAGATAATTTATTTATTTCTCTTCGATAGTTGGGTAGAGTCAATTATTGGGAAGGATCCCATATCTTTCTTAGAACTTAACTCCAAAATGGAATCCTTTCTTACCTTGAACTCGAATCTTCCATATTAGTTTACAAGCTCCAAGAAAGAATCTTCCTTATGTGTGGATGAGATTTAGAATTATCAAACATTCCCCAACAAAATAGATCTTCGGTGGGCATCAAAATCTGAAAGTTTTCCCTTAGGATCTTGGAAGGTTCATTTATGTAAGAAATTTGAGGTTCTTGTGGAGAGTGCCATGGCCTTCTTCCCCCTACGTGCTGCCTACGTGGTGTCTCTTGTAATATCTTAAATTATGCACACTGTTTCCTCACCAGTTCCTTATTCACCAACACCACTTAGTCAGGCATGCTAGAAAATCACTTAGACTAATGTCCAAGAGCTCACTCAAGTAAGCACAATATACCAAGTCCTCTTTAGTTAGATCATGAAAGATGTGTAGTTAGTATATATACTTACACAACATAAATTAGGAGCTAAAATAGGTGGATCACAACACATATGCCAATAACAAAAGATTTTATCTTTCATTCATCAACATAAATAATTAACAACAAGATCTGGACTCCAATTACATCATGTGCATCCCTTCTAACCTTGGAAATCCATACAAGGTTATCCATTACAAAAAAATTCCTTACATACACCATTCACATAGCATAATCATACATACATAGACCTCTACTAAATCATAAGTCTCTCATACAAGGGAATGTGAATAATTTATATAAGGTAGAAACTTGTAATTTAACTCTTACATGATTTAGTCCTAACAATAGACTCTCTAATTATAGACTACATGCCTCTAAACTTCTACTTTAATCCCTAATCAGTGCTATAAATAACTCATCCTTATCCATGCCTATGTGCTATAATTATCTCTATCCACGCATAGTCATTGTTTGTCCCGCATATGCTTTAATGCCGTTTTTGTCCAATTACAGCTTTTCCTTACCTAACACACCATCTTTGCTTTTCCTATTTTAGCATGTTCTGAAATTTGGCTAACACTTGAATTTGTCTCTATATGAAAACATTCATGTCTGTTGTATTTCCATCTCTTGTGTGCATCTTCGTGTGCTGACTTATACTTACATATTTTCCTATCCTCACATGTAATCCTACACGTATCTTCCGACTCTTGAAACTTCTTCATGATTCACATGTGCCTTTTCCCATGGTATTCAACATGTGTGTGGCTCATACATAGCCACATTCTCATCCCAACACTAAGAGAAAAGGGCTTATCCTAATTAATTGACCTATAAATATAACATAATAACAAGTGATAAAGCAAAGGTATGAAAAATGTGTAAATCTAAAATTCCATAAGAAGAAACATTCAATATTAGTACCTACTACTCGAACAAGGACTTAGTAACATAAATTAGAAAATAAAATCATACCTTGGGGATGCGTTTTGGATAAGTGTTGTAGTGAGATAAATGGAATAGTAAAAATGTGTATCGTGGAATTTTTAAGAGAAGGGAAGGATAAGGATCCTAGGGGTGACCTTTGCGTGCATGGAGTGATAATGATGTGTGCATGTAGTTCCTTGGAATATCATATTTTTTAGAGTGTGCTTGATATTTTCTTCATGGTTTCTTATGTGCTTTTCCTTCGTTGGGATATGATAGGACATGTAAAAGAAAACAAGTGTAGTCAATGCTCTAGGTAAATGCAATTGAAATTTAACTTGAACAATATGTAAAATTGGAAATGCATATTAGAAAAATATAAACCAAGGGGTTAGAGTACACCTGAAATGTTTAAAGAGAAAGGGATACAACTTTTCCTTCTTATATACTTGTTGCTTAGGAGCAGGTTGGAATAATACAAAGGATTTGGGTATCTTGTCTCTAAACTAGGGATTTGAGTGTCCTAACATTAAAATTCAGATTGAGGCATCTTGTCTCCACTAAGGGAAAGTGTATTGGGAGAGATCATAGGATTTTCCATCCAACCATTAACACTTCCCCATTGATAAGTTATTTTGGAGATGATCAAAAATCTAATTTGTAACTTTCCTTGGGTGACACAATGTTCCAGGCATATCACCTGTCTTGCATATGTCATAGGTGCTACTTCTTTAGATGTTCCTACTTTAGCTCCCAAGTACGTAACTAATTCCTTATTTAGTTCTTTTTAGTAACTAAATGTAATTTGGAACTAACTATGTAACTAGAAAATATTGTAAGCTGTGCAATGCTGAAAACTACTTTGTAACTATTTCCCCCTAGGATAGAATGCCCAAGTGGGACACTAGCGGTCACCATTCCTATCTATACTAGGTGGTTACGTATATGATGTAAATTTTGGTCAAGTATATTTATGACCTTGTTCTATGATTGATTTCTTGCTTTGATCATACCGACTATTATTTTGGAACCGCTATATGTAACTACTATAAGGGTGAAAAGGTTCATCTGATGTTTTCCCCCACTTGTTTGGTGTGAGTGAGATGAAAACAAGTGAACATAGCCAAAAAGGAAGGATGAAACTAATATGCATATCTGATATAGGGATTCCTACAGAGGGAATATGGATTACACATGGTAGTTATCATGGCATAAGGAGAACCATTATAAAATGTTAGCATAAAAGTGTTAGTGATAAACAAACAATGCACACAAAAATAACAAAAAGTAAAAACATATAGGAAAACAATAAACAAGGACATAACTAGGAGCTATTAACATACTTGGGATACCACTCAAGATGTCACAATATGATTGAATCCATCAAGGCTTGTGCAAACAAGGTAACAAGAAAACATAGGGCATAGCCCACTAATAATACAAACAAGGTACAAACAAATTAGACAACCATGATTGAAGGAGTCTTGAAAGACAAATCCTACACATGAAGCACCTGTTAACATGTTAGGAAAGATAAATAGTATGCCATAATGTAAGATATGAATATAGGAATGAAAATGTGAAATATTACAATGATAGAACCTGATAGTAAGTGGGAAAATGAATATTCCCTAAGAGCCTTAGTGGGACTGGTAATGGGTATGAATAAGCAACATACATCATGTAACAACCTATAAGTGACCTACATTTTTGGGCCCCATAATATTGGCCAAGTACAAGAAGGCACATGAGAGCATGGGACCTATTTGAAGAAGGGAACACAAGTGGAAGGTACACAGAGAAGGTTTTAACAAAACACATTACACATGCACGTAAGACAAGATGGTTTTGGGACTTAGCCATATTCAGATTTCTAGGAGTGGATAAGGTGACAACATGAAAACTATAGGATGAAGAATGGAATATCCCATGCATGTGATGGAAGGATCTAGAAATAAATCATTACAAAGAGTGGAGAGCTCAGATCAAAGGAGGCATGCTCCATGGGAGGACCACTTGGACACTTGGAAACCAATCTATTACCTCAGAAGGCATGACAGTGAAGGAAAAAAGCTATATATAGAGATGTGTGGGTAGTAGAAGATGTATGTGATAAGAGTAGCATAGGTGGTGGAAGAGAGGTGAAGCTCTACATAAATATCATGGAGGATTTTATGGGTTGGGATTAGAGGAAACATAGGATTGATGGCATATTTAGAGGGATGGGTATATGTTTATCCTTATAATATGAAGGATGTAGTTTAGTTATAATGTGTGACCTTGCTCTGCATTATTATATGGGTTTATTGTGGCCTTAAATGAATGCATTCATGAGAAAAATCCTAGTGCATTTCCTTTGTGTTATGAATCAGTTTTTTATTCTGTTAGATAATATTCTTGTATGGATGCATTGATATGAAAACTCATCCTAAGTTCTCTAGATGAATGCATGGTTCTTTTCCATTCTTTTACACTTAATTATCTATCATAGATGATGCATTCTTACACAACTCACATAAAGGAGGGGCTCGGCACCCGTGTGTGCCTCAGGTGAGTGCCCAACACCCACTGGGTGATAGGCTGATGGGCATGTGATTAGACTATTATTCTAAGGATATAAAAATGACTACATCTTGGTTATGTTCTGGGACTTCTTTTCAAATTTGTTTTCAGAAATAACATACATCTTGGTCCATGTGATATGTGATGATAGAGCGTCGACCTTGGAAAGTGTTGAAGCATGGTTTAAGAGAACGAAGGATGAGTTTTCTCAAAGATTTAGCACTAGACCTAAGTTCAATGCACGTAGATGGGTAGAAGAGAACCTATACCATGAGTTTTATGAGACATTATTCTGTTGTTTTCTAGTAGAACTATATGAATGAATTTCAACATATGCATCTAGATCAAGATGGTACTACAGATCGCATGTATGGACCCAAGATGATTACCAAAGGCTACAAGATACATATCTAACTTAGACGCGTGCTGTTGATCACTGGTAGAAAGGATTCCTAATTACTTATACCTTGGAATACACCATTTCTACATATTCATTCCCAAAAGTTATTGAGTTTGAGTTTTTGAGGGAGCCCAGAGGATCATTTTTGTGTTTTTTTCCTTTGGCTATGAATATCTTGGTCATTACCCTAAGTTTAGATGCATTTCCTATGACTGGCTAAGCTTCTTTAAGCGCTGGGTGAGGAAGATCGGGTAGAGGAAGATGGAAGACACTATAGCTGAAAAGGAAAGAGAGGAGAGATGACTTAAGTATAGTGAAGCTCATGAAAGGGAGATGACTAGACACCACGAGGTTACAAGTGTGATGGATCTATAGAGACAGACATTGTAAGAAGGAGTTCAAGTTCACACTGAGAGGATGTGGAACCTAAGAATTCTATGATACCCATGTTGGAAAGCATGGGAGTGAAGCCACTTCGGCTTCTATTGAGAGTTCATTGCATGGAGAAAGGAGAACTAATGGTGTGCATCCGAACCCACCGGTGACCAACCCCGGCACTTTGTTTTCCAGATCAAGCGATAAGTATTGTTAACCTAGTTGGTATCGGTGGGAGTAACCGATATATGCCTAGGAGATATAATTTCTCATTCGGAACATCCATGGTTGCACAAACCATTCAGGTATTTGGAGGAAGTTTTGGACAAGGTATAAATATACAAGGTTTGGGTATCATGTCTAGGAGTGGCACGGGACATACAATGGGACAATATCACAAACCATTGGTGCACAGTTTAGTGGGACATTGGGAACACTAGGCACGACCACTTTAGGCCATTTTCTAGCTGCAAGAGGTGGATTTGGTGGTATAGGGGCTGGAGGACCTAATGGACCTATTGGATCTAGAGGATCTGGTGGGTCAGGAGGAACAAGATCTCTTGGATCCGGTGGATCTGGTGGAGGAGGAAACACTGGAGGAAACTAAGGCTCTGGATCAAGAGGACAAGGGCCTCAGCCACCTCCACAAGTATTCTTTGAGATGTCTCTACACATACCAAACTATAGGGCTATCAAGGATGCTATAGATCATGTGCACAAGTGTGAATTACTATGGCACATGAAAGGGATCACTACCCTGGAGTGGAAGGTAAGTCAGTTTGTAATGACGTTGTAAGGGCATGCACATAGTTGGTACCAGAAATATGACCCCCATCAAATGGTGGTAGACTACAATGTATTGAAGAATGCCTTCCTAGCAAAATTCCATATCCCTAAATTTGAGCAGAAGAGTATCAACGCCTTGAAGGAGATCAATCAAGGAATGATAGACAATGTAAAAGAGTATGACATGCGGTTCAAGAATCTCTTGTCAAAAATATCCCATGATATTCACCCTTCTCAACATGTTCAATGGTTTATTGGAGGATTGATAACAACTTTCGAAGGGAACTGTCACACAAGACTTTCATATACCCGCTCGAGGCCTTGAAATTTTCCTTACATGTTGAGGCTATTGGGAGCATTGATACTAGTGTTAGCCCTTTTCTGGAGGCTCAAATTGCTACAATGGCTAAGTAGTTGGAGAAGCTATCTGCAAACTCAGCGCATGAGGTTCATAGTGGGCTTTGGTGTACAGAATGTGAAGTGGAAGGGCATGCAAAGGATAGTTTCTTATGGAATTGGTATGTGCCATGGTGGTAGATTATGATATTTTCCATGGGGATCATGATGCAAGTAGGTTTCCTCTACTACAACATGCAATTTGTAAGAATATTTCTTTCTATTACAAGATTTATACCTCTATGACCCATGATACCAAGGATTGTAGGACTGATTGACCAAATTCATGATGCTATTAATCTTGGTGTACACCAGACTAGTCTTGTAAGAAGTTCCAAGGATGATGATCATCTCTATGAAGGGGGCACAAATGAGGGAGTGCATGGAAGAGGTTTTTACGGAGGATTTCATGGTCGCAAATAATTGCGAGTGGAGAATGAAGTGAATTCCCATGAGGAACCTGTTATAACTATGGATCTATAGAGCATTACAAGTGTGAGTGTTCTGATCTATTGTAATGCTCATGGTGTGGGAAGAAACATAAGTACAAAGAGTGTCTAGAGATTTATGAGCATATGAACCAACAACACCGGAAATACAAAGGCACTGGGATGGTGAGTATAAAGAAGGATGATTCACAGTGGATGCCAAGAGTGGCACGTGATTCAGGACTAAAAATTGTATTGGTGACGATGCGAGTAGAGGCCGCACATGCCCATGAGATGCCAAGACAAATGAACATGGTTTCAAGAGAGGAAGTGGTACATAGGAAGTATCTAGACCCCGATCACGGAAGGAGGTGTATCAAGATACTATGGATGTGATTCAGAGTTTGTAAGGGGAGATCTAGTGTCTAAAGGAGCAGTCAAAGGAGTTAGAGCAAAGGAAGAGTGCTGAGACTCTAAAAGAGGACCTAGATGAGGTAAAGGAAGTATGTAGGATGTTAAGGAAAGAGAATATTATTCCCTTTCTAGGAGAATGGATGAGGGATAAGGTACCATACACTAGAGCTAGAGCATGAAAGGTAGGGTTTACATTTAAACCTTCCTCATCATAGCCTTGACTATGATAAGGAGATTACTTTGAATGTATTTATTGATGGTTGGCTTCTAAACAATATCCTCATCGACACAGGTGCGGAGTTCAATGTTCTCACCTTAGATGCATGGAATCAAATGGGAAGGCCCACATTACAATCACCTTCAAATGTGTTATATATGGTGAACAAGACAAAGGTAATGCCCATTGGAGTCTTGAAGGATGTGACTATCACTATTCAAGGGGCTAAGTTCACTGGGGACTTTGAATTCTTGGTGCTCATCCAGGTAAATAATTTCCCAAAATTACTTGGGTTCCCTTGGTGTTATAAGAATAATTCGACATGTAATTTAACAAGGGGTATACCAGTTTCGAGAACAAGGAAGAAGGGTGATTATCAGTTTAACAAATGGGAAGTCAACATCCTATAATGATTCCTTAAGAGAGGAAGTCCTTGACAGAATCTATGTGTGCTCCATCAAAGATCCTGAGATAATTCATCCCACGAGGGAGTTATCCAGTTTGAAGATGCTCAGTCCTTGAGTGATACCACTAGCATGACATGTGACAATTGGGTGCATGGGACTTATGAGTTGATTGGGAAATAATTGAGAGGATTTATAACAAGGGTAATAAAGGCACACTCAGTTAAGCACCTAGGAGGGAAGAAGTTGCCAAGTTACTCTGGAGGAGCATACCCTAAAATTTTCTTGTGAGAAATGGAGGTTTAGTGGAAGAATGAGGACGAGAGAAGGGGAATTATCAATTATAACCTGCTTGGAACTGTAGTGTACTAGTGGGATACACATTGGGAGAGCCTCCTAGAATGGTGCGATGTAAGGGTCACATTTTCTGTAAGGAACTCCAGGAGCAATGCACCCATTGTGATCAAATAATACCATGGTAAAGAGACCACCTCATTTCATGTCCAAGTGTGTGAAAAGGCTTGGATAGGAAGAAAAGAAGTGTTACCACCTTCATTATGAGTGCATAAGTTGCATTATACCTTACAAGGTTGTGCACATGCATGGTATATTTTTTGGAGATGCGTCATCAAACAGGAAATTGATAGGAGTTGACAACTGATCTCATTCAAAATTTCGAGTATAGGAGTACAAATCCATCAGTGGATAAGGCGTTACAAGTAATCAAAATCCTTATGATGACATATAGTTCTATAACTTGAGAAGATAGGCTACTGGAGTTGCTAGGTGAGCCTTATTTTGAGATGTGCCTCAATGAAGAAGAATCAGAGGAAGTACAACTTGAGCGTGCATGCATGGAAAAGGAAAAAGGAAAAATGGTCTATGTAGTAGATAGTGAAGAGATGGAAAGTTTGGATGTTAACCATTCTAAAGGTATGCGTGAAGTCATAGATAATGTTGATGAGAAAGAAAGTGCCTACTATGAACCATTAAAAACAAATAGGGTTAACATTGGGACAAAGAAAGAACCTAAGGAAGCTATCATTGGATACTATTGGTCGAGAAAAGAAGTTTCAAAGGTCCTTAATCTGTTGTGCGAGTTCCAAGATTGTTCCCTTGTAGGTACCATAAATTCAAAGGAATCCACCATTCCTTGGGGGAAATGAAGATCAAGTTGAAGGAAAGTGTGCACCCGATCCAGAAGAGGCCTTATCAGATGAACCCAAATTTATGCGTATGGGTCAAGGAAGAAAAAGACAAGATGATAGCATCTCGGTATCATTGATCTTTGTGGAGGAATTATAATGGATAAGCCCAATGGTCATCAATATCAAGAAGGATTAAAGAATATGGATATGTGTGGAATATAGGGACATAAATGCAGTATGTGTCATTGATCCTTTCCCAACCCTGTTTATTGAAGAAATTCTTGAGAGGGTGGCTGGGTGTGAGGTCTACTCTTTCAGGGATGGATTCTCAAGGTATTACCAAGTCGGGATTGCAAAGGAAGACTAGAGAAAGACAACTTTTACACTTTGAATGGCGAATTTTTTCCTACACGGTTATCCCTTTTGGATTGAAGAATACACCTACTTGTGTTCTTGCGCATCATGGTACAAGCATTCGGGACGCGTCATCCATAAATTTATTCAAGTTTACCTAGATGACTAGACTATGTATGGGTTGGTAAAAGACCATTGTGACAATTTAAGGCCGATGTTTGAAAGATGTCAACAATTGAGGATATCCTCAACATTAACAAATGTGTCTTTGCTTACTCCATTTGGAACCACTGGTAGTAGGACATACTATATGTAAAGAAGGCTTGTTAGTGGATCCCACCAAAGTTACAAGGTAATTGTGGGATTAGGGAGCCTACTAATCAAAGCGCCGTGCACATATTCCTTGGGTATACAAGGTACTATAAGAAATTCATCATGGGGTATGCCAAGATCTCCACGCCCTTGGAGGAATTGCTAAAACAAAAAGTGCCTTTCATTGGGGGGAGAGGCGTAACAGAGAGAATTTGACACTTTGAAGAATAGACATGTCACCGCGCCTATACTATGCTTTCCTTCTTGGGATGAGCCTTTCCACATGCATGTCGATGCCTCAAGGACAACCATGGGAGAAGTACTAGAAAAACTTAGTGAGGGGATTGTTGATCATCCCTTGTGTTTTGCAAGTAGGAAGTTGACACCAACAGAACTAAGTTACACAAATAATGAGTGTGAGGCATTGCCAATGATCTACACACTACATAAGTTTAGGTAGTATCTATTGGTAAAACCATTTATATTCTACCACGAACCACATGGCATTGAAGTAGTTAGTCAAAAACTCATTTTGAAAGGGTACATATGTTGTTGGGTCATATTATTCTAAGAGTTTGAGTTTACGGTGGTTGTAAAACCGTGGGAAGAGTAATTTTAGACCTGATCACTTATCTAGAATTGACTCAGGGGAGGACGTGCAAAGCATTAAGGATACCATACTAGATGTGCAACTATTTAGGTTGTGGCGCATGCCCTTAGACTTGAAAGATATCACCATAATATTGAAAACTATTGTGGCGCCGGATGGGATGAAGGCTCTAGAGAGGAAGTGGTAAGCAATACGTGCCACACCCTACATGTTGATTAGTGGAGACCTATATAAGTTAGCATATGATGAGGTTCGTGGCTGATGTATATTAGAACATGACCATGAGGAAATTATAGAGGAAGTACATGGTGGGATTGTAGGAGGACACTATGTAGGAAATGTAACCATGCAGATGATTCTACTAGCATGGATTTTGTGGGAAACCATTTACCAGGATCGTATTGAGTTTTGTAAGACCTGTGACCATTACCAGTGCATTGGAAAACCTAGAAAGAGGGATGAAATTCCATTATGACTAATATCCACCACCGAACCATTTGAAAAATGGGAAATCAACTTTGTAGGAAAAATTTCACCACCACACGAAGGACCTGGTTTGCGGTATATCATTACTTGCATTGATTAGTTAACATGATGGGCGAGGCAAAGGTGCCTACGAAGGATTTCCTTGTAGCACCAGCTACTATATTTTTATGGGAGAACATAATCAGCAAGTATGGTTGTCCTTTAATCTTTACAAGTGATAGAGGTACACATTTCCTTGTGAAACGGTTAGGATTATGTTAGTAGAATTTATAATGGACCATCACAAGACTACCCCTTATCACCCTCAAGCGAATGGAACTACTGAGGCATTTAACAAAATAATAAGTCACACATTGACCAAGATCTGTGACGTCAGAAGAAAAGATTGGGATGAAAAAGTATCATCCATTTTATGGGCATACATGACAACCTACAAGAGGTTGAATAAGGCCACATCGCTTCAATTGGTTTTGGTGCGGAAGCTATTTTACCCGATTGAATTCATGTTACCATCACTGTGTATAGTGCATGTAGGAGGGTTGGATGATGAACAAGTGCTGGAAGAGAGGATTGATAAGTTGATGTAGTTAGACAAAAGGTGATCACTTGCTAGATGGAGTTAGAAGATAGAAAAGGAAAGAAAAAAGGCATGACATGATCATCATATCAAGAACAAATAGTTTAAGGTTGGGTAGATGGTATTGTTGTATGATTCCAAGTTTCTATGCAATCCAGTGAAGTTGAAAGTCCATTGGTTGGGACCTTACATCATCTCGTACATCCTTGATTCAAGTGCTTGCCAATTATAATTGCTATATGAGACGAGATTACTAGGTCATTTCAATGGAGCAAGCGGTGAAGCCCTACTATAAATAATTCTTCTTGGTTTTTGTAAATAAGGTAGTATTGCAAGTTAGCTTAGAATTTCCCTTTATTGCTTTGTCTTTTCTTGTGTTTCCCTTTATCGTTACTTTTTCCTTTCCTTTTGTTCAGTTTTGTGCCTTGTGCGCGCAGTAACCACATTATCTTTCTAAAGTTATGTAGGCACAAAGGACCGCACATCTATTTTAGTGTGGGGTGGAGTAATGCAAAGTAAAGTATAAGCTAATAATGAAAGTTGAGTGGACAGTAGAAGGAAGCACGTAGGATTGAGAAAACGTGGGGAAATGGTGGATAATGAATTATGGTGTCAAGGAGGTGTAAAAAGACCAAGTACAAAGAATGAAGAGCGCGGGAATAACATGAGGTAGGTGAGGAAAAAATAAGGTAAAGGATAAAATAAGTACCTTTGCATCGTATACGCATGTGTAAGAGTGTTTAGTCGATTGGATGTTTTCACGTAGGATTGGGCATGTGGGTAAGGGAGCTTAAAGTTGGCCTATCAAAAAAAGCTAAATTTAATGTTAAGTATTCGGTAGGTGGTATAACATTTATTGCTAGAGGGGGAAAAAAATATAAATATGAGGTCGAGTAAGTCATTATTTTACCTTGATATTAAGAATTCAAGCGCTCTTGTGAACTAGGGCATCCAGAGAGATTTGTACGAAGGAATAAGAATCCTAGAAATGTAAGTGCATGACCGAGTAGATATGTAGACTAGTGCGGAAGGAGTACATAGGTATGGGGAGAATTAGTTTGTAGTGTGCCATCTTGTGGAAGGTTTTCCTAGTTAGGGTTTGATAACTAGGGCATGAAGATAGAAGGATTTCTTCTAGGAGTTGAGTTTCAAGATTGAGAAGAGTAGTAGAGTAGAGTAAGGAGTTTTTAAATTTTAACCCGACAAGAATAATGGCACCAAAGAAGGTGACCATTTCACCAAAGAAAAAAAAGGGCAAGGGAAAAGGAAAATAAACCGCTACCATCACAAGCTCCAATGAGGAATGGTATGTAGAAATGCAGTACCTAGATGGAGTGTTGTTGGGAAATGAGTGGGTGTCACACTTGAGACAAATGGCCGTGAGTGATTACAACCATCACACGAGAACTACAGAGAAAGAAATGGCATTGGATCTGGTTCGTCCAACTATAAAAACGGACACCGATGGATGGAATGCCAATATACAACGACTAGGTGAAAGTAAATTTGGATAAGGCAGGGCTATTGTAATTGTATGAGTTGCCTTATTTTGGAAATCCAGAGTGACTATAATAGTGGTTGATAGCGTGTATGCATGAAGACCATTTCTACTTTTGAGGACACAAGATGCACTTCACACCTCGGTTGATATCAAATTTCACTGGCCTGAATTGTGAAGGGAAATCCATAGATGACGATTTGAGTGATAAGTAAGCCATCAAGGAAACAAGAATAACTTAATGGTTCGTGAGTATTTTGACATCATAGAAATTCTAGACCCTATTATGAGGATGGCTATACACTTGGTCACCAAGCTTAATGATCAAGAAATATGGACGCAAGTGAACAAGGCATGGTTGAATGTATGTTGGAAAATATCAGAAGGGACCATCTATAACTTGTTTGCCTTTATTGCGGATGAAATCATAAGTAGCACATAGGAAGGAGAAAAGATATTATTCAGAAATGTCCTCCTCACCATCATCTTCTTAGAGATTGGAGTACCAGATGGGCCAGAAAATTTTGTTTGGGAGTATCCAAGAGAACCCCTCACCCATAAAAAGGTTCGAGAAGTATACTTGTGAAACCATGATGGTCACTCACAAGGCGTGCCTAGAGAAGTGGTATAAATGAATGTGTGATGCATTTGGGGTAGAGTGGAGGATCCCAGAGAAGTTTCCCATGCTTATGGATGGAGGGAAAATTTTGTAGTCTATCAACATTTCTATATTGGTATGTTTACATTGACAAATGGGACTAAGAGCCCATGGTGTAAGCTACCCTTATCCTTCACCACACAATACTTCTAAGCAGGGATCAAGGCTTGGTTCAAGGAGGCAAAAAGGCTAAGCTTCAACCTTAGTGAGTTTGACCAAGACCACTATGAGCTGCAATGAAATCTCGTATACCCTTAGAAGCACATGTATGTTGAGAAGTATGTCTCCCACAAAGTACAAATGATGAAGCTGATAATGCTACCGATCACTAGAAGGGATGCAACGATGGTATATCTTCGCATAAGGCCTAATTTTGAGAAAGGTTCCTATATGGAGAGTGATGTATCTATTTTTAAAGAACCCACAGGTTAGAAAAAGGCCATGCTAAAAAAGAGTGAAAGAGAAAAGGTGTAAGAGAAAAAGGCATCAAGTGTACAAACCACACAATCAGTGGGCGCACCGGAAGTAGTCTCGAAGCCTAACACTTATGCACACAGAAAGAAGTCCCTAGTCAAGGTGAAGAACCTAGTAGAAGAGGCGCTAGAGAATGAAGAGCCCCTCATGTATGAAGAATCACCGAGGAGGATGTCACTTGTTAAGGAGAAGGAGAAAGAATAATCTCCTATACTAGAATCACCAGTTAGGAAGAAGCAAAAGGTGGTAGAAGAGGAAGACTTGGAGGAGACAGAAAGCTTAGATGCCTACATTAGTGACAAGGATGATGATGAGATTGAAGGAGGTTAAGACAATTTGGTGTATGATATACATGACTATGAGGAGGAGAAAGATGAAGAGAAGAATGAAGAGGATGATGAAGTAGAGAAGAATGATAAGGAGGAAGCAGAAGATCAAGGTAGGGGGTGAGTGAAGAGGTAAGCACCAAAAATTAGAAAACCCCAAGCCTCACCAAGGAACAAGTGGAAAATCATGGAGAGAGAAGTGGTGGGCATCATTAAGGATTTGGTGGAGTAGGAGTTGGAGTGGAGTGCAAATGAAATTTTAAAGGAAATGGAAGAAGAGAGCATTGGGAAAGAATATGGTAGCATGGGTGGGAATCCCAATTTGGTAGTAAGCTTCCCAAAGGCTGCATGAATAGGTGGGAAGGGTGTAGTGGTAGAAAAAGGGAAAGGAATGGGATACATTAATGATCCAAGTAAGGTGCTACGCATGCGATTCCAAATTACCATACCAATAGAGAAAATCCTAGTTATGACCTTGTTTAATAAAGAAGGACCATATACATGAACCAGAAAGATGTTATCTTGGGCATTCAAGTCCCACGTAGATGAACCTAAATTCAAAGTAAGTCAGGGAGTGTTGATGAAGGTGCTAGAGATAAAAGGAGTTAATCCCTTGGTGAATGCTTAGCAGCTTATCAAACGAAAGCAGGTATGCAATGCAATCAAAATAATTTCAGTTGAGATTGAGGCCAGATTGTTTGGAAGGAATGATAGAGTGAGATTCCTGGAGGAGGAATTAGAGAAGGAAAATAAGGAGCTCATTGAGAAGAGAAAGGAATTGAAGCAAGAATAGCTTATCAAAGCACGCATTTAAGGCGTGAACTGAAAGAAGATAAAGTAAGGGTATGTGAGCTACATAAGAAGATTGAAATGATTACGAGTGCTATTGTTTTAAAGCATCCTAACTTAGCACCACCTGAGAAAAAATATGAATCAAAATTAGAGTTTACGGAGGATCCGACCTCCCTTCTCATGATGGAAAGGCAGCCACTTGCCTTAGAGTCTATAGAAGAAGCACTAGCGCACCAAGAGAAAGAAGAGAAGATGAAGGTTTTTGAGATTGTTGCTCAATATACTAAACTCCTTACGAAGTAAAGTCCACCGCACAAGTCACAAAAAGTTGCATATGACAAATGCACCTGATAGGGATAGAGTGGAAAGCATCTTGGTCACCACACATGAAATGGAACTCAAGGAGTTTTAAGAAAAGAATAAGGGGAACATGGTAGAAAGAGATAAAATCCTAGCTGAGGTAGAAAAGAAGTCAGAAGCTATCGAGACCTTGTGAGGCTTGATCAAAATCTAACTAAAGGAATTATACCCCCAGATCACCCACAAGATGGATGTGCTTGAGGACTTGGGCAAATAGTTGGAGAGTATTGTTAAGAAAATGAGTGCTAAAGGGGAGGAGTTAAGTTTTAAGGAGGTGAGCACCTTAGTCAAAGAACTCTGTCAAGCAAGCGCATAACAAAATTGATGCCTGGGAAAAGCTAGAGGTAGAATTAGGAAGGATTTCCTCTCCTCTAAAAATAATATTTGTTCTCTTTCATTTACCCATTCTTTCATTCTTTCTCCCAATTCTTCATTCCTTCATTATTTTTCCCCTATTCAGAGCCCACCATTCTTTATTCATTGATGAGAAGTGTTTCCAAGGACGGAGAACAAACATAGAGTGGGGTGATGTTAAGCCCTAGAATATTGGCCAAGTATAATAAGGTGCGTGGGAACGCTGGACCTATTTGAATAAGGGTGCATAGGCTGAAGGCACACAAAGTAGGGTTTAGAATAACATATGGCATGCATGTGTAAGACAATATGGTTTTAGGACTTAGACATATTTAGAGTTCCAGATAACACATGAGGAAAGCATGACCCGTGTAGCATACGGAGTGGATAAGGTGCCAACCTGGAAGTTGTAGGATCAAGAATGGAATATTCCATACATGTAATGGAAGGATCCAAAAAGACATAATTTTACAAAGTGGAGAGATCAGATCAATGGAGGCATGCTCCATTGGAGGACCACTTGGACACTTGGCAACTAATCTATTACCTCAAAAGGCATGACGGTGAAGGCAAAAAGCTATATATAGAGATGCACGGGTAGTAGAAGATGTATGTGATAAGAGTAGCAAAGGTGGTGGAAGAGAGGTGAAGCTCTGTAGAAATATCATGGAGGATTCTATGGGTTAGGATTAGAGGAAACATAGGAGTGATGGCATATTTAGAGGGATGGTTCTGTGTTTATCCTTGTAATATGAAGGACATAATTTAGTTTTTATGTATGACCTTGCTCTGCATTATTATATGGGTCTGTTATGGCCTTAAATGAATGTAATGTGGTTAATGAACATGTTAACATGAATATAAGGTTTTTTCTAAATCATATATGTGTTCATGAGCATAATCCTAGTGCATTTCCTTTGTGTTATGAATCAGTTTTGTATTCTGTTAGATAATTTTCTTTTATGGATGCATCGATATGAAAAGTCATCCTAAGTTATCTAAATGAATGCATGGTTATTTTCCTTTATTTTTCACTTAACTATCTATCATAGATGATGCATTCTCACACAATTCACATAAAGGAGGGGCTCGGCACCGCGCTAGCCTTGGGTGAGTGCCCGCCCACCGGGTGATAGGCCAATGCGCATGGGATTGGAATGTTGTTCTAAGGATATAAAAATGACTGCAACATTCATGTCAAGATAACATGTGACAATGCATGTGTGTATGAAAATAATAAAACATACTAGAAACCGTAGTAACATTCTAATCAAAGGTGTAACTTATAGTAGTATAAGGAAGAAAGAGTACATCCAATCAAGATCTAAGAAAATGATTATTTTGATTTTGTTAATTGTAAATATATGAAAGAGAACATATAGAAGAGGGAATAAGGATGACCCTTAGTGTAAGTGTGCAAAGTGAGGTTCATGTAGGGATTATCTCAATAGTCAAGTAGGAACCAAGAATACAAGTGTGTCATTAATTAATGTGGGGAAGTTAGATGCCCCCAAATGTGGATGCCAAGATGATATATGCAATGAGAGTAGTAGGAAAGGGCCCACAATTTGCTAAATAATATGAACATATGTGAACATGAGGCAAGGACCTAAAGTCATGTGAAAGTGCATGTATCATAGCATGTGGAGTAGGATTGTGTCATGCATGTGGAGAAACTAGAATAGGTAGAACATTGGTAAACACAAGAGCTACTAGATAATAATGTCAACATGGTGAGGGGAAAACCCTATAGATTCCAAGATCCCAACTGGATGAGTAGGAAGTGTATAAATAATAAGAATGTACCCATTAGGAGAAAATAGAATAGGTGTAACATTGGGCATGTTGGAAATAGTGAAAAATTAAGTGCAAACATAAGGATCAATATGTGATTCAAAAGATGTGTAACATATGTAATGCTAGGAGGCTCATCAATATCAATGTCAAACAATGGAGGGAGAGACACAAGACTCATTATAAGCAATAGGTGCAATTTGGGAAGATTAAAAGTAATAAAGTAGTATGAATTATCCCCTATGACCATAGACAAAAATGTGAATTGATTTCCCCATGGATGTAACAAGATAAGGTGCAACCATAGTAAATGAATCATGCATAAAATATTGGAAAGTGAAAGAATTAGGAATCATTTTAAAATTAGCATATGATGCTCTAACTTGTGATGAGGAAGGTGCAGAGAGAGATGTAACATTAGAAACACTAAGCATATGATCAATAGAAGTGCATCGAGAGTGATACATAATGGGAGGAGTATCATGGGTGCTAATAGAAAATTGATCTTGTAAATCAGTAGCACTAGGGTGCATCCCAAGAGGAGAAGGATGTGTAATGTAGGTAATGTCATCAACATCATGTATGAGGGGAATATCACAAGGAGTAACAACATGAGGTGTGGAATCTATTGTAGTAATATCCATGGAAGAAGGTGTAGCAAGGAATGGGTAGAAATAACTATATGCATAGTATGTAACCAAGGATGGCCTAGAAGGATAGTATAAGGGACATCATGAGGCATAACATGACATAGAACATTAAGAGTGTAATATCCCATAGTAAGGGGAAGAGAGATTGTGCCCAATAATTTCTTAGGTGTATCATTAAAGCCACAAATACAAATAGTAGATGGATTAAGATGAGTAACAAAAATTTCTATTTGATAGAGAAAGAAAAGAGTGCATATATTAAGACCAGATCTAGGATCAACTAGGACACACTTAACAAGGATATTACGAAGTTAAACTTGGATATAGAATGGGGAAGCATTAGAATCAAAGGTATGGGAAGCCATGAAAGATCTAATAATGGGCATGTAAGGAACATGATTTATAAATGTATTAATAAAATTAAATCTATGTAAGGGAACTAATGATCAGATAAATATAATAATATTTAATCAAGTTCTAGCTAAAGAAGTATAAACAAGAGTGAAAGTTAGGAGATAAATATGACTCAACTTGTAATTGTAGGTATGGACTAATTCTGGACCGATGACTAGGGTAAAAGGAAATTATGAAATATGCTAGATTCAAGTTAGGTTCACCAAATAATTTAATTAAATTTAAATCTATGTAAGGACATTGATGATCAGATAAATATAATAGTATTCTAGAAATATCAAGCTCTAAAAATACAAGCAAGAGTGATAGTTAGGGTTTGTATAATGCCTTAACTTGCCTCCATAAGTATGAACCAATTATGGGATGGTGACTGATCTAGAAAGGATAATTCTAGCATGTATAATTTTTGATTCTAAAACTAGAATGTGATGATCTTAGGGACAAAAGTACTTGGGAGATGATACAACCTCTTAGGCACTAACATCTATTCTATTAACTAGTGTCGTGGTATAGTTGCAATCTTGGTTCTTCATGTGTCACTTCTTGTCACCTTTAGTTCACTATAGGTCATGTTAAGTTTGTTGCATTTCTACTCTATCACACCTATACCTACAAAAACCCTAGATACTTACAAAAGGCTCAAGAACACATTAGAATGAATAAAAAATACATATGAGAGAGTTTTAATGACCTCAGTAGTCTCTTCAATGTGATTATAACCAAGCACTATACTAAATTTTAGACTAAATGTAATTTTGGTGTGTGTATGTGATTGGAATAATATCCCTTGTGCTAGCTTACCCTAATGTCAAAGGAAAAAATAATAGTGGGATATAACTAGTTTTTCCGAATACAAAATATGTGGTATGGAATTAAGAATAACTCCTTACTATACAAGTGAATAATGCAGTTCCAAAATGAAATCCTTAATGTAGTAGATAAAAATATTAGGTCCTAGTAGATGTATATTCCTCTTAAATTATTACTCCCTAATGGATTTAAATAAGTCATGTATATATATGATTCCTTTGTTTAATTTTCATCATTAACAAGTGAAAGGATAACCTAGGGTGATAAACAAAGACAAGAAAGAAGTAACATCTAAAAAATCAGAGAAAGTGGAAAAAAATGACCAGAGGGGACATGAGTGCCAGGAGATCATGTCCTTAATGGGTGGTTATGTGTAGGGAACTCAAAAGGTAAAATAGTGAAATAAAATTTGAGAAAGATGTTGGCTAGTATGCAAAACTGTAAGGTGTAAGTCTAGAAACAACAAACAATAAAGATAAGAAAGATAAAAGTAATGTCAAATCAAAATGAGTGTTATTAATGACTAGTTCTCTTGCTTAGGAATCATGCATATAAATGAAGTACGTAAAGGCTATATGTACATAGTAAATGGATGATTTAGTGACCAAATTACTATGTGAGTATATAAATCATAGTAAAAGACATGATAAATGCAAAATCATGATAAACTTAACTAACTAGGCATGACAACGGAAAGAAAAGAAAAGAAAAGAAATATATGTACAAGAAGGGACATATAAATGGTGGAGTTAAAAACATAATATAGAGAAACATGCAATGATAGGAGAGTGAAAGTAGTTATGCCATGTGATGTTTCATGATTTTTAAGTGAAAAATAAGAACATATTCTTGATGGGGTATTCTCTTAGAGTGCTAGGTGTGTTTTTAACAATTTATTGGATTTGGATTTGTTTGGATTCAATGATTATAAGTTTTTTTGTTGAAATATAATATAATGGGAGATGGAAGACATTATAAAATACCATAAATATATAATATGAGTGAGAAAAGTATCACAATATGACCCATATATAATAATATGATAAAAGTAGGAAGTGATTAATATTAGGAGAAAGCAAATGTAAGAATAAAGGGAGGCCCCAAAGCATGAAATGAGGGAAGGAGATACATTGGTAGAGGCCTCAAAATTTGATGAAAGATGTGGAATGACATTGGAATATTTCTTAATATGTGATGAAAGAGGAGGATGGACATCAGGTTATGCCCAAAAAAGTGATAGAATGTGAGGTAATGGAGTATTTTAGTTTGTATTAGGTTTGAGATCCACACATTTATTATTAGAATGGTGATTTATTGCTAGATTTTGGATAAACTAAGAGAGAAGAATTATGGATGATGTTGAGTCATAACCATTAATAATATGAATGAAATTGGCCTTGATAGAAAAATAAAGGTGGCATATGTAGTAAAATGAGATAGAGTAATTATCATGTATGATGAGATTAGAGTGACCGATAACATCATAGATGATATAAATAGAAGTACATGATACCAACACTACTGGTTTGGGATGTTTTATGGTGTCGAAGATGATATGATTTTGAGAGGTTTGAATTAATATGAAATTAGGAATGATGGAATACCGGTGGCTGATGTAGTCAAGTGAGACAGGATTTAAGATGTCATTGGACAAGATGGAATCAAGGTGGCCAAACTAGCCAAAAAAGTGTGAATTTTTATGAACGACATCAATATTTTTCACTAATTGGTTAATGATATCATATAGATATTAAGTTTTCACATCAAAATTTGGATTTTCTATGAGTGGATGACACCATTAAATATGTTTGATTTTATGGTTCGAGATAAAAGTTAGAAAATTGTTGAAGAACCCAATTGGTGTTTTATAATAAATGGTGATTAGGGCTACTTTTGGGAGCGAGGAGTAATTAGGAAAGGTTATATGCATCATTAAATTTTAATTAGGTTAGTTTATAATGATACTTATGAGAGATATTTAATGTGTAGTATGATTATATCATATATTTCATAAGTTGCCACATCATTATACTCATATTTTTTATCCATTATGATCATATTTTACATCATAAGGTTGCATGTTTGATTCACATCGGATTCACCAGAGTGTATGAAAATAAAGAATGATCCAATAATAAATAATTTCATTTCTCTATAATGGGGTATTATAGTCTAGGATGATAACGGGGTCCATACTAAATATGCACACCCTAGATTGTAAGTTTATGGGGGAAGTGAGACTAGGTAGGTGTTACTCTACTATATGAGGTATAGGGTTCTAACTCCTATAGTTGGAATAGGGTAATGACATATAAAAATTCATTATTATAAAGTGATGATACTAAGGTTGTAAATTAGATTGTAATCAAGGTAATTATAAGGTAAAATATCCAAGAGGTTTCTAGGAAAGATTCACAAGGATTACAAGATAGGTCCAAGAGATTAAAAAAAAAGAATAGAAAAGATTGAGGGTTTTGCAAGGTTGTAAGGTATGTTATCTAAATAACTCTCCTAGTTATTTGGATAACTTACATACATATTATAGATTTGGAATCTTCATTGCGGGTTGTCGCACACTTAAACTATCTACTTGGCACATTTCCTAGGCTGTAGTTCCTCACACGCCTTGCGCACTCTACTTATGCACTTCTCTCCCTTCAATTTTCCTTTTCCTCTTTGTTCCAATCTTGCCTTGTGCACACCTTATATGCATTTTCATTTTATCTAGAAATTATTCATCCTGTGTGCACACATTGTACTTACTTTAATAAGTTAAGTCCCTGGCCCTCTCGCACACCCTACACATTACTTTGTAATAAGTACACCTTGACCATGCATTTCCCACTCACCAGTTTTCCCCATTTCCTCCAGGACATGTTTCTATTGCATGTTCCTTCCTTTTGTTTTTCTCCTGTACCTTATTCTTCTACGTGCATGCTTTTGTGCCCTCCTCTCGTGCCATTTTATGCCAAGTCATTCTCTCGACAAGTTTGAGTGTGTTACACACTACGATCAAAACATGCCAACATGGTGCCAAATATTTGTAACAAATCGATGAGTAACATGTGGAAGAAAATGACAAAGAATTTTCACAGCTTGGAATTCTCATTCAATTAGTGTGCACCACATGTCTTGCATGCCCAGAAACTCTAGATTTTTTTTTACAGTCATAACTTTTGCGTCGGTGCTCGATCCTTATGTACCTTGTCTCATTCGATAGTGTTGATTGGGGCTATAGTGATAGATATTAAAATTCAAATCCTTGGAGGATCGACAGGTGAGAAATGGGAAAATGTCTTTCTAGGAATTGATGAGAAGATTTGATTGCTCCAACCACTCGATTTTATCTCGATATGCCTTCCTTCCTTCTCCAACACACCAAATGAGACTTGGGAAGCACTTTTGACAAATTTCCAAGAATTGAATGTTTTTTGTTGGTGGTTGTATTTTAAATCTAGGTTTTCTCTCATTCTTCTCTTATTCTTCCATCGATTTAACTATAAATGTAAGAGTGGGGTTCATTGTTAATGTTGGACATTTTGGATCCTTAAGATCTTTGATAAGGACTTCATATATTTGTATTTTGAGTTACTGAGACCTATAGATCGGCTCATGCATGTGGATATCAACCTCATGCGCCATTGTAATAGATTGTGCATCCTTGGAAGAAATAGAATCATTGTTTCATGGCTATTCTTTTCCGTAGCATGTTTGTATTCTTCTTTGTTGCCTTCCTTTTACTCTATGTGTTTTTTTGTCTCTTTACATCCCTTATAACTCCATTTCTGGTTGTGTTTCATGGAAATGATCTGGTAAAAGCATTTCAATTTGTGCTACATGTGCCTAGCCTTATTTCACACATTTTCCTTTCATTTTCACTCAAAACAGATAGTGTTCATCCCTCTTTTTATGGTGCTATCGCCTCCATTTTAGTTTAGTTTTCCTTTCTATTATCCTTCTATCGTCGATCCCTTGGCATTGTTAGCTTAATTTTCCCTTCCAAAAATAGGATTTAAAGTAGTAGAAATAGATAGAGAAATTTCCCTTCTCCGGAGATCTGTCTCAAGTGCGCAAGGTCCCACAACTTGGAGATGGTTCCATTTATGTCTAAAACAACTCATTTTCTTGGATTTGAGATGCGGGTGAACGTTTGAATGACCAAATTTTTTTGGCATGCCTGGTGGGACAAGCAGTGAAAGCTTAAATTTCATATTGCTAAGTTATGGTGTGTGGAATTAGTATTTCTAGCCTTTAGAGGCTCTTTTAAACACATCTAGTGACTTCCAACATTTTCAGATCTACTGTTTTGCGATCCCGAATGCCTTTTATGTGAAGAGCGCATACCGAAAAAGTGCTCCAGCCAAATGATACTTTGAATATCTCTAGATTTCACCAAAAATCACACAAAACATATCTTCCATGTAAGCATCCTCATCTATAGTGTGTCACGAGCACCCTACTCCTCCTCACAATAGATAAGTATGACCTACCATGATGCTTCAACCACCTCCTCCCCCAAGGAACTTTTCCAACTTCACTAGTGGAAGCTTGATCAATCTTAATGCTCAACATGATATACCAACAGCCGTGCTCAAGAGTATTCCATACTTCATAGGAGATAACCAAGTCACCACTATTGAACACATTCAAAATGTGTCCAATGTGTGTTCTATTTACATTATCACACATGATGATGTCACTGTAAGGATACTTGTGGCCTCATTCAAGGGAAATGTTCTCTAGTGGTACCAAGGATTGAGACCTACATCTATTTCTACCTAGGATGAGCTTGGAATGGCTCTATGTAATTACTTTGAAGATAAGTCAGATCATCTATTACTGGTGGAGCAGCTAACTACAATGAAAAACATGCCCAATGAGTAGATGGCTGATTTCAACATTGGATTCTAGAAAACTTGGGAAAAATTACTCAAGTGGTAAGACCTACAGCCCAACATGATTTCTTATACTATCTAAGGGATTTGAATAGTGATATTTTAGTCATGATTCAACCCATGAGAGGTAGAACCTCGGATGCTACATACAACATTACAAGAATGGTAGAAAATAGTCTCATTCGGGATGGAAAGTTGGCTCCTAGAACTCTCACACCCTTATTCCCATAAATGTCTCAAACACCCCAACCTTCTATTGCCCATGTTCCAGTGTAGAGAATGTAACCGGTTGCATCTAACTCCTACTCTCTTGTGCAACAGAAATAAGATGAATAATTAAAGGCCCTGATTAGAAACTTGTCCAACAAGGTCATATCATTAGAGAATCAGCAAGTCCAAGCCTACAAAGGTAATTCTAATAAGGCGCAAAGCCAAAATAATCAACCTTGGTGAAATAAATATAGAAAAATAATATATGGGTAGAGCCAATAGAATGATAGATGACATGCTAATTCACACTTGTATTTGTAAGTGTTTCCTCCCGCAACACCTCTTTCAAGCACCCAACACAAGCCGGACACTTGTTCCAATATGGAACAACATGGCACAAGAGTCACAAAGTGCTATTTTACTTATAACATGCCTCATAGCCAATATCACTGTGCCAATCCTACTCGTGCACATGCCTATATGATCCAAAATGCTTCTAACTATGAACCTTCTATTAAAGAAATCAAGCTAAAGAACCAAGAAATGCCATAGGATCTCTCTTGAAGCCAACTTGATATTCTTTAGTGCCAAGGAATTTTACAGAATCAATAAAATTACAAATGATGTAAGAAAACCACATGCCCAAGTCATGGCAGACAATACAAGATATAAAAGAAGAATGCTTGAATCGCATGCAATTTTTAATTCCAAAGCAACACGAGATGATCCTCTAAATAAAAATAAAGTAGTCAAGGAATCAAACAATTAAAATTCCCAAGTTCCAACACACGAGGCTCTTCGCAGAGCTCCTCCCGAAGTGGCACACACTTATCCTTTGGTAGGTCAAGACTTTGCACTAGCTAAGGCTCCCGCCTACGCCCAAACAATCAAGAAAGAATATTGTTGTACCTCAAATGCAAATGTTAGTGAATCTTCCATTCAACATCATGGATGAGATGAAAAAGATAAACATAAACATCAAAATGTGGGATGCCCTCACCATTCCTTCTCAAAGACGACCTATTACATGAAGCTTTGGATCAACTTATGCGTGTTGATCTAGCTACCTAGAAGCTGCGCGCTTCTATCAATATCTTCCAAGAATAGGATAAGAAAGTACATAAATTTGTAAATACCCCACCCTTTTATATGTCCATAATAATAGGAAAACATGTTGTCCATATAATACATGATTGACTCAGGTGCTAGCACTTCTGAGATTGAGTGATTCTATGAGGCATTTTAGGCATATGATTCAATTGATGTTTGAGGTCCATATGTTTTGAGATCACTGTTGCTCAAAATGAATCCCCTAGTTATTTTGACAACTTACATAGTCATTCTGGCTTTAAAGATCAAACATTGCAGATTGTATGCTCTCTAGTTATTTCCTTGGCACATTATTTGGTTGTAGTTCCTCCACAAACCCCATGCAACCTTCCTTCTTCATTCCTTTGTTTCCTTCCATTCTCCTCCACATACACCCCTTCCATGTTCCTCCCTTCCTTTCCAAAGTTTGTGGATCCTCCACGTGTACCCTTGAATTTCCCTTCAAATTGGCTCATTCCCTTACACGCTTCTTCCACATTCTTCCATGCCATACCTTTCCCTTACTTTGCACTCTATATGATTCTTTCTTGGCTTTCTACATGTCCTTTCTCTCCTATCACCACACACTCTCATTTAGATGTCCACAATCTACTTGCATACTTGTCTCCTACATTTATGCATCCATTTCTTCTGTGTGTGTTACTTACGTGCACTTTTCCTTCACTTTACTCTTTCCCACCTCTTGATTTTGCACGCGCTTTGTGCATCCTCTTGCACCAATCATTGCGCCATGTGGAAAACTATCACCAACCTGGGCATCGAATCCTTGTGAAAAATCGTTGTGTAAAATGTGGTAGAAAAGAAAAAATAAATGAATAATTGGTCAATCCTCTAGCTAATTAGTGCATGCCACGTGTTATTACGTGTCTATTTTACATCAAGACTTCAAATCATCATAACTTTTGTTGCAATATTCAAATTAATGCACATTTAGTCTTGTTGGAAAGCTACAAACATGGGATACACTAAAAATCATTAAAATTCAAATATTGGTGAGATTTAGAAGTTGAGAATTAGGGAAACACATTTTTAGCCATTAATGTAGATATCTAATCAACTCAACCACCATATTTTATTTAGAAATTTCCTTCTTCATTATTTTAGAAGAAAAACAAACACGGGAGGTGCATTTTTAAATTTATTAGGTAGAGTTGTAATGTTTGTTGTTTTAATTAAATTTTAAATCGAGTTTCTCTCTTTTTCTCTCCTTTTCTCGTAAATGTAAGAGATTTTCTCATTGAAGAGGTTGTTGTTGGACCATTTTAGTTTGCTAAGAGCTCTTCTCCTTAGCATTTTAAGTATTAGGCCTTTAGATCTGGTCTTTGCATGTGGATATCAGCCTCATCCACCATTGTAATTTACTGTGCAATTTCGGAAGCAATATAAGTTTGGTTTTGTGGTTATTCTCTACCTTGACTCGTTTTATTGTTTTTTCTTGCCTTTCTTTTACATTGTCTATTTTTTGTGCTTTCTCACATCCCTTATATGTTCCTTTCCGAATGTGCCCCATGAAAACAAATGTGTGATTGTGTTTCAAGTGCTGTGATACATGTGTCTATCCTCTCTGTGTGCATTCCCCTTCACTTTCACTTAAATCTAACTATGTTCACCCCCTTCTTTCTGGTGCTATCACTTACCTTAGCTTAGTTTCCCTTTTCCATGTATATCCTTCTAAACCTGGTCCCGGGATTCTTCAAATAGTGATAGGTATATGCATTTTCCTTTGTGGAGTAGTTTTAGTAGTAGAAATAGGTAGAGGAACCGACCTTATCCAAAGGTATTTATAAAGCATGCAAGGTCCCACAACTTGGAGACAGTCCCATGTTGTCTCGTAATCCCACTTCATCTTGATATGTGATGAGTGTAATTTTGAGCTCAAAATTTTTTTGTCACACCCGGTGGGACAAAGTACTCTTGAAAGATTAAATTTCATCATTTATAAGTTTTAGTGTGTGACTCAGTGATTTCCATCCTTTGGAGGATTTTTTCAACACATTTGGTGACTCCCAACTTTTAGATCTATTATTTTCAATAGTCCACACACCTTACATGAGAAGGGCACTTACCGGATAGAGTGCAACATCCAAAGAGTATTTTGAGTACCTCTAGTTCTATCCAAAAAGAACACATAATAGAACTACCACACACATATCTCCATCTCTAGTGCGCCGTGTAATTTCAACACCACCTCTGACGATGTGCTTGCTTTAATCGCCCGTTGGAAATCTCATGCCTATCAATATAACAACACAATAAAATCAAGAAAATTAGGTATTTTTAATTTCATCGGTAGTGAGATTCCTCTTTCTCTTAATACATAAAACCATATTCCAATATCTATACTTAAGAGTATTCCATTATTCAATGGGTAAAACCATACTACTCTAGTTGACCACATACATGACATTGCTAATATATATGCCATCCACAAAGTTATGACTATTAAACTATTATCCTCTTCATTCAAAGGGAGATATTTTCAATAGTTCGAAGTCGATAGAAGGGTCAATTAAAAATTGGAATCAACTAGGTGTAGCCCTTTGTAGTCGGGATTTGGAAGAAAAGGCTGAAAATATCTCCTTGAATAATTGAAAACCATAAAGAGAGCTCCCAATGAGCTCATGGAAGACTTCAACTTCAGATTTTATAAAACATGGGAGAGGATTACAGCCCTACTAAGACTAACTATAAAAGGTGCTTTCCTTTACTTTTTAAGGTGTTTAAATTATGATATTACTTGTCATGATCCAATCCATGGGAGGATAAATATTACCTAGGGCTTATGCATTAGCTATTAGGGATAAGAACTGTCTAATTCAGGTAGGAAAGTTATCTCTCGGACTTCCTATGCTCCTATTTCCGAAATTCCTCATGCACCCTAGAATTCCATTACCCTATTCCAAAGCAGAGTGCTTAACGCACTTCTTCCACATCTTACCCTCACACATAGCATAAGGAGGATGAAGAAATGAAAGTGATGATTAAAAAATTGTCCAACAAGGTCATATCTTTAGAAAATTAGTAGGCACAAGCCTTCAAAATAATTCTAATCAAGGGTATAACTAAGGCCATCATCCCTTTAGAAATCAATATCCAAATAAGAGATATGGGTAGAACAATTAGAATGACAAATGTAATGCTAATGTGCACCTCCCATTGTAAAAAATTCCTCCTACACAGCCTCTTGTAGCACCCATTTTGAGTCAACCACTTCTTCCGTTAAGAACAATATGGCCCAAGAGTTAGAATGGTTATTTCCTTGTAACATTCCTCATAGCTATTATAGTTGTGATAATGTGTTATGCGTGCATGGTTACATGATTCAAGATGTTTCAAACTTTGAGCCTTTCACTAGTGTGTGTGAACCTAAAAATAAACAAATGCCATAAGTTGTTCCTGAGGACAACCTTATGTTATTTAGCACTGAATAATTCTATGTAATCAATCAAGTTACGAATAAAACAAATAGGATGCACGCCATGTTGTTGATAACATAAGATACAAGAAGAGAATGCTGGACTCGGAGTGTAACCTCCACTTCTTCTAGTCGAGTGATCTCCAAAAGTAGAGGGATGCAAATGTAATTCATACCAATTATTCTTGTGCACAAGTTTCCATGCATGAGTTTTCACACAATTCTTTTACAAAAGTGGTGCGCACCCCTACCTTATTAGGTCAAGCCTCTATGATAGCTAAGGCCCCTTCCTTTCGCACCCGAGTAATCAAGAAAATATCTGTTGTTCTTCAAATGCATAAGCCTTTGGGATTTACATTCAACATTGTGGACCAGATGAAGAAGATAAATGTAAATGTCATAATGTGGGATGCCCTAGCCATTCCATCTCAGCGTGACCTATTGCATGAAGCTCTAACACAACTCCTGCGTGCTGATCCAGTTGTCAAAAACCTCATGCTACTGTCAATATTTATCAAGTAGAGGAGAAAAAGTAAGTAATGTTGTTAAAACCCCACCCTTATATATGTCCTTGATAATAGGAAAACACCTTGTCCACAATTGTATGATTGACTCAGCACTATCACTTATGATATGCTAAAGAAAATTGCTGATGTATTAGGTCTTCAAAGACAACCCCATGTCCAAAGTGTTAGGTTGTGGAGCCTATTTTCATGTGAGAAAGTGTTGAAGAATATACACTAAGAGTATTGTACACTTTCCACAATTGTCTCACTAGGGTTTGGGGGCGCAACCCCCGAGAAATTTTTTTTTGGCCTTAAAATGTGTCCGATATACCGGGAAACATGCTTTTCTCATATGGGCAAGATTTTTGACCCATAGGTTTATGGGATAGTTTTGGCCCATGGTTTTGATACCCATGGGTTTGTAAACCGCTTAAGCGATTGTCTACGTATGTGGTTTTGTGCATATTTTAGGGTTAATGTAGCATTGCGAGATATTTTTCTTAATTCAGTGTGAATTCTATAGAGTTTGTTAAGCATAGCTCCAAACAAATTTGGGTATTATATTGAGAGAGCGGTGGCTTGTAATAAAATTTGAGCAAGTGATTCTTGGTGGACGTAGCCCAAATTAGGTGAACCATGTTAAATACTGTCTTTTTGTGTTGTGTTATTTTATTTTACACTTTTATTTAAGATCTGTAATATTTTCTCGCATATTAGTTTCTCTTGTTGTGATTCAGTGAGGGATTATTCTCGCGTATTTTATCCCTTATTTCCTAACAATTGGTATCAGAGCCTGGTTTGGTTTTTGAAGTGTTGAATCACAGGAAAGTTTTATCTTGAGTGGGATCTATGGAAGATGATGGAAGATCAAGGGTTGATAAATTCAACGGGAAAAATTTCCCTCTTTGGAAGATGCAAATGGAAGATTAACTTTATCGAAGGATCTTTATATTTCGCTATCTCGAGAATGTGAACAAAACCTTGAGCATGATGGATGCGAAGGGAATTTTATGGATAGGAAGGCACTTGGGAAAATATGGCTGTCTTTCATCTTCAAGTATTATTTAATGTTTCAAACAAAAAGACTACAAAATAAATGATGAATGCATTATGGAAGTTGTATGAAAAACCATCTTCCTCTAATAAGATTTTTTTAATGAAAAAGTTGTTTAATATGAAGATGTATGAGAATGGTTCAGTAGAAGATCATTTAAATGATTTTAATACGGTTGTAAATATGCTAGCTTCGAGTTACAATATAATTTGATGAATAAGTTAGGGATTTATTAATTTTGTGCTCTTTACCTTAGAGTTGGAATAACTGGTAATGGTAGTAAGCAACTTGGTTCCAACTAACTCAAAGTTGAAGTTTGAGGATGTTGTAGGGGTGATTCTAAGTGAGGAAATGTGAAGAAAAATCTCTAGGGAATCTTCTATTTTAGGGAATGCTTTGACAGTGGAAACTAGAGGGAGATAGAAGAATAGAGGAAGCTGTGGAAAATCAAAGGATCAGGAAAGGTCAAAATCCAAAAGTAAGATAGTATGTTGGCATTGTGGAAAGTCTGGGCATGTAAAGAAGGAATGTTTGGAACTTCAGGACAAGAATAAACAACAGGAAGAAAAAAAGGAGGAAAATGTGGCAATGGGTAATGTATGTCAGGATGCTTTGATTCTTTCTTTTTGCACAATATTACCAAATCTTGGGTTTTAGATTCTGGGGTTTCTTTCCATGCTACTCCACATAAGAATTATTTTTGATTATGTTGAAGGAGATTTTGGGCATGTTTTTCTTGGTGATGATGAGCCTTGAAACGTAGTTGGAAAAGGTTCTGTTTCAAGTTAAGATGTAAAATAGGAATTCTTGGATATTAAAGGATGTCGAGACATGTGCCTACATTGAGATGAAATTTGATATCGGCGGGCGGTTGGGAAGTGATGGTTGATTGTGATATTTATAGCATACTCTTGGAATGTTACCAAGGGTGATCTTGTGGTGGTAAGAGGTAAAAAGGTTGGAACCTTGCATTTAACCACTTATAGCACTAATGTTTGTAATCTTGTGGATTTAGAAGTAGATACAACATTGCGACACTATAGGCTCGGTCATATGATCCATAAGGTCATAGAGATCATAAAGAAGGATTTTTCTAGATATATAGAAACAATTTTGGAGTTCTCGTGAGGATTGCATGTATAGGAAACATAAGCAAGTAAGGTTTCTCAAGGTCGGACCTACAAAGAAAGAGAGTAAGTTAGAGTTGGTGCATTATGATGTATGGGAGCCGACTAAGGTATCATCTCTTGGGGGTTCAAGTTATTATGTTAATTTTATTGATGACGCAACAAGGAAAGTTTTTTTTTATTGTATTAGAAATAAATTTGATGTATTTGACACTTCGTTAAATGGAAAGCCTTGTAGTAGAGAATGAAATAGGTCTTAAGCTAAAATGTCTCAGGTCAGATAATGGAGGGGAGTATTGCAGCAATGAATTTGATGATTATTGTTCTAAGAATGGAATCCATAGGAAAAATACGGTTCCATGAACTCCAAAATAGAATGGGGTGTCAGAAAGGATGAACATAACAATAATGGAACATGTTAGGAGCATGAGGTTACATGTAGGACTACCTCTTTCTTTTTGGGGAGAAGCGGTAAAGCACAACTATGTACTTGATAAAAAGAGGAAAATCAAGTTCCTTGGATGGACGCATACCTGAGGAGGCTTGGTATGGTAAGAAAGTTGATTATTCATTTCTTAGAGTCTTTGGATGTGAGGTGTTTGTCCATATAGACAAGGATGATAGGACCAAACTAGAGGCTAAATAAAAAAAATGTACTATCATTGGCTATGGTGGTGATTACTTTGGATATAAATGTTGTAGTATTAAGGAAAAGACAATAATTTGATCTAGGGATGTGATATTTAATGAGAAAGTCATGTATAAGCAGTAGTTACAGGAAAATAGGGAAGAATCCAAGAAAGAATATGCAATGGTAGAGGATCTTTCGAATGGGAAAGTGACACATGAATCAGTTCATGAACCTCCTCAATAGGAACCCAAAAATCCTATATTGAGGAGGTCTTCTAGGGTAAGAAGAGAACCTGAACATTTTTATCCTTCTCTTTATTATTTATTACTCACTAATAGTGGAGAGCCAGAGAGCTTTGATGAAGTAATGCAGGTAGACGTTGGGAAGAAGTAGGAGTAAGCCACGGATGAGGAGCATCAAGCACTCATGGAGAACCAAACATGTGATTTGGTGAATCTAATCGAAGGAAACATAGCATTACAAAACAAGTGGGTGTTCGAGTCAAAGAGGAAGAAGGAAAGAAAAGATACGAGGATCGATTGGTGGTTAAGGGGTTTACACAGAAAAAAGGTATAGATTTTGATGATATTTTTTCTCCTGTACTAAAAATGAATTCTATTAGAAATTTTCTTGGAATAGCTCTAGTAGAAGACTTGTACTTAGAGCAGCTTGATGTAAATACTGCATTTCTCCATGGTTATTTGGAGGAGGATCTATATATGCAGCAAACAGAGGGCTACGAGGTCAAAGGTAAAGAGGAGATGGTGTGTAAATTGAAGAAGAGCTTGTATGGCTTGAAACAAGCTCCACGTCAATGGTATAAGAAATTTAATAGCTTCATGATGGAGCAAGGTTATATTAGGTGCCATTCTAACCATTGTGTGTATACAAAGAAATTTGAGGATGGAAGTTATATTATCATGTGTTTGTATGTGGATGCTATGTTGGTTGCAGGTAAAAACATGTAGGAAATAAAAGTACTCAAGAAGAAACTAAGTGAATCATTTTCCATGAAGGATTTGGGGGCATCTAAAAAAATCCTTGGTATGAGGATATCTCAAGATAGGAAGGAACGAAAGCTGACTTTATCTCAGGAAGAGTACATTAAGAAGGTCTTGGAGAGATTTCATATGCAGGATGCTAAACCGGTTGGGACTCCTTTGGCAGTCCATTTCAAGTTATAAAAGGAGCAAGTGTCCCATGATAGAGCAGAGAGAAACCAGATGTCTAAGGTACCTTACTCATCAGTGGTTGGTAGTTTGATGTATGTCATGGTATGCACCAGGCCTAATATTGCCCATGCAGTGGGAGCGGTGAGTAGATTTATGAGTGATCTAGGTAGAGATCACTAACAAGTAGTAAAGTGGATCCTTTGGTATTTGAGAGGGACCATGGGGAAAGTTTTAAAAGTACAAAGTGGATCATACACCATTTTTTTGGTTATGTATATTCATATATGGCTAGAGATGTAGATAGTATGAGGAACATGACATGTTATATTTACACTATATATGGCACAACAATGAGCTAGATTTCATGACTACAAAAGTTGGTGGCTTTGTCAACCATAGAGGCTAAGTATGTTGCTACCATAGAGGCAAGTAAAGAAATGATTTGGTTACAACATTTTCTCGAGGAGTTGATACATAAGCAGGAGGAAGGAAAATTCATAGTGATAGTCGAGTGCTATACACCTAGCTAAGAACTCTACTTTCCACTCTAGTATGAAGCATATACGTAGTTAAGGTACCATTTCATCGGGATAACTTTAGAGGAAGAGAAGTTGAATCTGGAGAAGATTCATACCACTTAATCCTATGCACATGATGACCAAGGTGGTCACAAGGGAAAACCTAAAGCTATGTTTAGCTTTGGTTGGTCTTCACGGAAACTAGTGAAGGGTTGAGAAGCTTGTTTAGAGGAAAAATAGTCTCCAAGTGGGATATTGTTAGGTTTTGGAGCCTATTTTCATATGAGAAAGTGTTGAAGACTGTACACTTTCCACATTTGTCTCATTGGGGTTTGGGGGCGTTGCCCCAAGAATTTTTTTTTGGCCTTAAAACGTGCTCGATATACTGGGAAACATGCTTTTCTCATATGGGTGGGGATTTTGACCCATAGGTTTATGGGATGGTTTTGGCCCATGGTTTTGATACCCATGGTTTTGTAAAACTACTTAAGCAGTTGTCTACTTATGTGGTTTTGTGCATATGGTAGGGTTAATGTAACATTGCAGATGTTTTTTGAATTTGGGTGTGAATTCTATAGATTTTGTTGAGCATAGCTCCAAACAGATCTAGGTATTGTATTGAGAGAGCGATGGCTTATAATAAAATATTAGCAAGTGATTCTTAGTGGATGTAGCCCAAATTGGGTGAACCATGTTAAATATTGTCTCTTTGTGTTGTGTTATTTTATTCTACACTTTTATTTGAGATCTGTAATATTTTCTACATATTAGTTTCTACTGTTGTGATTTTGTGAGGGATTATTCCACATATTTTATCCCTTATTTCCTAACACAAATGAGTCTTGTAACTTGATGGATCAACTGTTACCACTCTAGAAGTCATTAAGGATATTGATTTAACCCTCCATGCATGTCAATGTCTAACAATAACTCAAGATAAGTCAATTATTGACCTACCTCCTTTGTTTTTCCTTTTCCTATTAAGAGATTTCACTACCAAGGTGGATGGCTACTTGTCTTTGATTGGTCTCATATGTTACTTAGAACAAGGTATGATATATGGTTTACCATACAAACTGATCCCATATTTTCATATCATGTTGAGTCATATGACCCATCACCTCTCCAAGCCAATTTCCTAATCCAAGAAGGCCAAGAACAAGATTTAGTTTCAATAGAGCAACCTATTCCTCCCCCCATACTTGATCTATTATTAGATGAATGGGTGGAAAAGCACTATGAATTTGATCCTTATGATGAATCCCTTAAATATTTTGAAACTAGTCTTGGTACTTATTGTATCCTTGAAGAAGAAGTTATGCTTCCACACGTACTCAAATAAAATGATGAAAATTATGGTCCATGGAAGTTATATTTTGATGGCTCCAGAAGCAGAAATGGCATAGGTGTAGGTGTTGTTCTAATTTCTCCCAAGGGTGATAATTTATTATTCAAACATAGGATTCAATTTACATGCTCCAACAATGTAGCATAATATAAAGTGATGGTGCATGGTCTTCTTATTGTTGAAAAGAGACAGATAAAGGTGTTGCGCAGATCTTTGGGGACATAAAATTTATCATCCCTAGGTCACAAATAAGTGCACAACAAAAAAATATTTTGAAAGATTATAAGCATAGATTTTGGGACCTCCTTGAGAGATTTGATGCTCTGAATCTGTAAGTGGTACCAAGGAATATGAAAAAATAAGTAGATCAGATGGCCACACTTGTTTCGCAATTATCACCTACTAAGGATTTCATCTAAGGTAGCGTGCAACATAAAAGGATGGTGATCAAGCCATCTATTCTAGATAATGATACCAACTGGTAATTATTTGAAAAGGATGAGCATATTTTCCAGTTCATTTAGAATGAAGATGAGGTCTCTTTAACATGAAAGCTCACTTACATGATGACTATGGTGACCAAGTGATTCAGCTAAAGAAAAATAAGTTTCCTAAAGGGCTAGTCACCTTATAGAAAGTTTTCAACCCGATGATGAGTTCAAGGGTGGAGAAAATTATATGAGCATTGCACAAGAATATTGTATTCCATTCACCATTCTTCATGGAAAGAGTTGTTACTTAGTAAAGATTGTGCGCATGATGAAAAATAGGCCTTCATCTCTCTCGTGTCGAAATACAACAACATTTTTCATGGGAGTATGAATACCTCAAAGGATTTGATCCAAGTGTTGTGCAACACTCCATTTACCTTGATCCTAGTATCAATACCATTATATAAAAGCAAAGACTAGTCAATCCAAGGATAAAGCTCCTTATGAGGAAATAGTTGTATAAACTCATTAAAGTAAGGATAATATTCCCTATCAAGTACTGCTTGGTTCACGAATCTTATTCCAGTAGAAGAATAACAATGAAATCAAATTCTGTGTTAATTTTAGATAATTTGAATAAGGCATTTTTGAAAGATCACTATCCTTTTCCTTCTATGGAGTAGATTTTGCAGACAGTGCATGATGCGAAGATATTTTCCATGCTAGATGGGTATTTTGGTTTCAATCAGATCATGGTCAAGGAAGAGGATCAATTCAAGAAAAAATTAAAACCAAATGTGGAACATACGCATATAATTAGATTCCTTTTGGTATGTCAAATGCAGGTGAAATGTTTTAGAGGGCTATGAAAATTTCCTTCAAAGGATATATCAATGAGTTCATCCTAGTTTACTTGGATGATATAATTGTCTTCTTAAAGTAGGGGCATATCACATGGTGCATCTAGAAAAAGTCTTTAAGAGATGCAAAAATTTAGGGTATCTCTTAACCCTAAGAAGTGTGACTTTTCTATGGCACGGGGAAATATTTTGGGAAATTTTGTCTCCAAGGATGGTATTATTATTGATCCCGAGTGCATTTTAGCCATCCTTGTTCTCTCCTACTAGCGCATAAGAAAGCCTTACATTATTTCCTAGGAAAAATAAGTTTTTAGGATATTCATTTCAAAATTTGTAGAATCGGTAAGTCCCATCACCTTGATGCTCTATAAAAACACATCTTTCAAATGGACAATAGAAGGAAAATAGAGCTTCAAAAAAATCAAGAAAGAAATTTCTTGTGCACCAACACTCATCAATCCAAATTATTCCAAGGATTTCATCCTTTATGCTTATGGAGCTGATGTGAGTGTTGCTACTGTCTTGACACAAGAAAATGAACAAGGAATGGAGTAGCCAATGGATTTATTTAATTAGACACTGAAGGATTATGAGTTAAAATATATTCACATGGAGAAACAAGTCTTCACCATCATGCATGTGCTAAACAATTTCAAAAGTATGCTCACCAAAAATCATATCAAGGTATTATTTTCAAACTCAAGTGTGAGAGACTTCATCATGGGAGTAGAATCAATGAGAAGAGAGAAAGATGGGTGTAGACACCTAAAATTGGTTACCCAATTTAGCGTCCCTTGGGTTTGTTCATCCTCTCGGGTAACCCGGGGCACCTTTATATCACCACTTCTCCCTTAGGGTATTACTTAAATATTTAATTTAAAGTCCTATCCTAAGTTTGCTCCACCCCATTATATTTCACCCATGGTTAATTAAAAATTAACCATGTAATTCTATCTTCTACATTTATTTCACTTCTTCTTATCTACCCCATATCAATTTCCAACCTCTCGTGCTATTATTATCCATCTATCCCACCTATTTCTCCTCTCCTGGAATCATGTAGTGGTATTTTTCTCGTATTTGAGTTAGAGGGATAATATTCTTATCCTTCCAATTCATTTCCTTTTCGCCACTTTAGGAGTCTAATCTCTGATCGGCGCCAATTTTTCTAAGCCGTGCCGATTTTTTTGAAAGGCACTGATTTTATCTCGGTTGGCACCATTTATAAATTTATGACCTAAGATCCTCTCTGGTTAGATTTAGGATTTGGTTGCCTAGAGATTTCTTTTGTCTAAGCAATTAAAGAGATTATCAGAGGAAGAGAGTGAGTTTTGTGTAGTTTAATCCCTGAGAGGTGCATTGTTACTCTATCCATGGATCTACAGCTCTTGTGGGTCTCCACAGCTACCCTGGTCATCAATCATCAATCAAGTGTTGTTCATGTATTTATTCTTTGGTAAGCTTCATAATCTCCTTTCAATCAACACCGATCTAGCCCGATTGAATTTGATTAGTCTTTAATCAATGCCGGTTTATCCAAATCGGCACTAATCGGGTCTTTCTTTGGTTTCTAGGTTAGAATCCATCAATTTCTACCTTAGATCCTCTTTTTCCATCTTCAATATTTGTTTTCTAATCAATCTTCAGTAATCTGGTCTTACGTCCAATCCGTTTTGCTTAGTTTTCTTTCTTCTTTTAATTTCGGCCTTTTATCTCTGCTGTGCATCCAATCGACTCGATCACTTCACGATCGATGATGACCTGAACCAATCAATGCCGATCACTATTTGATTGATGTTGAATTAAAAAAATGACGCGATCACTATCTCGATCGATGCCGATCACTGCAGAAAGATACAAAATTAAGGTAACACAATTTTAGCTTTATTTTTACAGTTTCCTGCTTTCTTTCAGTTTTTGCTGCGATTGTTACATTTTGTTTGATATTTTTAATAAGAAAACCTAAACATTTGCTTACATATTTTATCATGTATGTATTTACTCTTGATTGAAAATGTGAATTGACATCCGCTGAGGAAGCTCATTGCTTCCCGGACCTACTTCCTAGGCAGTTCACCCATATATCGTCTAACATCATCTTTTTCTATCAAGGATTTGTGCATCACAGGTTTCTTAGATCTACTTTACAGATTTTTCATATTCACCTATCTTGTCTCCATCGAATTCTCTCCATTTACGTCTTCGGTTCTTATCCAATCTAGCAAGTATCAATTTCATTTGAGTTTTTCCGGGTTTTTGTGTTTAATTTGGTGCATTAACTTGGACAAGTAACAAGCGTGGAAATTCTTGATCTACATTCTAGCATGCCCAGTGGGACCCCACCAAAGTCCCCTATTGGTAAGTTCATTTCTTTTCCATTTTTGAGCTTTTGTTCTTTTTCTTCACTGATTTTCATCAGTTTTCCTTAAGCATTTCCTTTCTTTATTTTGGTCTTGTTTCTTTCGTTTATAATTTGCAAAATCAAAATTATTTCTTTCTCGTATATCTAGATTCTCATTTCTATTTCTAAAATTAGTAAACCTTTCATTTGATTTCAAAGCTACACTTTTTGATTTATCTCTTTGTGCAAAATTGTCATTTTCTTGAAAGTTTTCTAGTTTCTTAAATAGAAATTTCTCTTCTACTAGCATCTAGTTATCTAGATATATCTTTCTGGATTTGTTTGTGTGTTCTGCTTAACCTTGTCTTGTGGAGCGGTTTGCTTGTTCACGGGATTGTTCTAAGGGAAGAGCTCAACAACATGCTTTTGAAGTCCACACACCTTGGAGAGCTAAATCTACAGGATTTCTCTTTTGAGGTGGTTTCTCCTTTTTAAGAACTTAAAAATAACTTGTTTGTTTGTTTTTATCACACTCAAACACTTCGGTTTCAGGATTCAAAATAATTAATCACATTGGGAAAGAACTTGTTTGACTTGTCTTCATCGAAATCAAACACTTTGGTTTTAGTGCTTAAAAAGAAAATTTTCTTTGTCATTTCTTTTGTATGTTCTTCATCTAGTTTTCTAAATAGGTTGGAAAATTGATCAAAATCGGTAGTAACACTATTTGATTTTTATTTTTCACCCTTGCACACAAAGCCAAAATCACTAGGTATAAAGAATTTAAACAAAAACTCCTTCCCTGGCCTTGCCTACTTGGAAGTGACATCCAAGAGGAAGAACCTATGCGGTACTCCGACCGCGCTATAAATTCACGGAAGTTCTGGTATATATTGGCAAGGCACCTGACTCCCTTATCGCAGCGGTGTGTGAAGTGTCGGGGTAGGCCCCTATATCAAGCCATGTACTAGTCTTTTACTGAAGTGCCTTCGGGACTCCTCACCAAAACATTCCCCAAACCATCCTTAGTTTGGCCAATTGAGTAGTCCCCGTTCTAAAAACCTTCCCAAACATTTTCTTTCTTAAAAGGCATGAAAATTTAAAAGAGATAATCACCTACGCTGCTTGAATTATCTGTGCATTAGTTAGGACAATCTCTTTCTATTTTTTTGCTTGTTTATGATGGTCATCACCCGGTCATAATCTAGAAAAATGGATCAACTAGTCTCTTCCTCATTTGAAACCACCACTAATGTGGATGTTTTGCCCTTGGATATTCTTTGGGACCACTATTATTTGGTTCCCCATCTTGGTCATATAATCCTTTCTATCATCCTAAAGTGATCCCATCATGACCAAATTCCCTTAGTCCTTTAGAGGTGTCATCTGCTTCTGATATAGAGTATGTTCCTCATAGAGATCCTGAATTTCAGGCACTCCTTGAACACAACCTAGTAGCCCTTATGGACTACCTAATATATAAGTATTTTCAAATATCTAATCAGGGACCACCGATCCAACAAGTTTACGATTATTCTCATGAGCCATAACAGGATTTTTATAGAGCAGTTAGCATGATTTTTCATGCCTCGAAGCACGAAAGAAGGTGGCGCATCTATGCCTCCTTTTTCTCTTCCACCAACCATGTCGATTGGTTCTCAAATGACCCTACCTATCCCTAGTGCCGTGGCTACCTCGACTACCCCACAACATACTTTTGAGAGGCCTTCTTCTTCAGCTATGATGAGTGCGTCCATGCTCCCACAAATTGTTGTTAATTCTTCTATGTTGTCTATTATGTCTCATGGTCGTATCTCTCTTTGAACCAACCCCTCCTATCAATCATCGGTCGGTTCCTCCTTCTCATCCTCTAGTTGGTCTTTCTTCTAATGCTCTAGCGATAGTGACCTTTACCCATCCTTTGGCATCAGAACCCCTAATAACCAATCTAGTGGTTAAAAGCCTCATTCAGAGTTTGTTTCCCACCATATCAAATCAAATCAACACTCACATTCCTTAGTCCATTCGATTCGATTCAGTCGGAAAGTGTAGGAACCTACCAATCACAGGCTTTGTCTTTCATTCAACCATTTTTCATCTCACAACCTATTTATACGTTGAGACTCCTTCATAACAAATACCTTTCCAGGCGTCACCCAGAACACTTGGTTATTCCTCTTATCATCCTTTTAATACGTAGACCAATCCCCCATTAACGCCTCAATAGAACATACCATTCTCTTCTTATAAGGGACATACCAACATGCCCCCTCCTCAATCTGACATCGTCCAATTTCTTTTCAAGAAAATCATAGACCTAGAAGTCTCCACCAAAGGGGCTTGCCCTTCATACTCTTTTGAAAAAGTATGTAATGAACCAATTTATCCATCCATGGATTTTAAGCCTTATCCTTCCCAATGGGAACTTCCTAAGTTATCAAAATTTCATAGCCGGGAGGATCCTCAACAACACCTATGAGCATTTAAGCATGCTTGTTACCTTATAGTCTAGGATCAGGAGCTTATGCTCCATACCTTTCCTATGTATTTAGCAGGCCCGCTTTAGACTGGTACAATAACATACCCCAACATTCTTTGTTTTCTTTCTCTTAATTGGCTCAGATGTTTGTTGAAAAATTCTCAAGAAACATCACACATAATATCTCGATTACATATCTTTATAACATTCACAATTCGATGACGAGTCTATTACAGAACTTTGTTGCTCATTGGAGAGGGATAATAAATCAATTGTCTTTATCCCTCCCTCAATCTCAACAAATAAATTTGTTTACTTCTCTTGCGCCAATCATATTTCCTCCACTTTAAGGATTTAAACCTTTCATACATTTGAATAAGCCTTTACGATGGCACGCAAACTTGAGTCCCATGCCATTGAACAAGGAAGCTAAATCTACGTTCTAAGTCTAAACCAAATCTTTCTCAATTTACAAAATCAAACCCTTCCGATTCTAACAAAGACAAGAATCGGGGTGCACCAATGTTATCGTATTAAAAAAATCACGAGTTGATAACACTTCTAATCAAACACCTCGAGAGAGACTCTTCATCCTCTAAAAAGGACCTCATCATCTCGATCTTTTACTTCGTTGGGGGAATCATATGCTTCTATCTTAGAAAAAATGTTGGAAGTTCATATGATCAAACTTCCCCCTATTAGAAATTTTGATGAGAGCCAAGAATGACCATTCTAGTATAAGGAAAATGAATTCTATCATTATCATAGAAGTAAAGGCCATGACATTGAACGATGTTAGACATTCAATAATATTGTCCAAAAATTCATTGATAAAGGCAAGCTCATTCTGGATAACCCAAATGCTCCCCCAAATCAGGTGCTTGATGTTTTTAAATAGCCTTTTCCAAATCATTCCTCAAATAATGATGCTTCGTGGTCTCAAAACCAAACGCTCATACTATTAGCTTCATTTCTACTAATGGTTCTTCTTCTAATTCTGAATCATCCACAAATGGGTCAACCGAGTCGAACTCTCCTCAAATCCTTCAAATTCGGAGAGATCCCGCCATCCTCAGATGGTCCATATTTGAGTCTTCCTTTATTAGAAAACAGAGTATTCTCCTCTACCTCACCATATGATCTTCCACCTATACCTGAGATAGTGTCATCTTCATCTATCTCGACATCAAATTTCTTTCGATGCTTGAATCATTTACATCCATTCAAATTTCCACTATAGATACTTCTACTTCTATCGCTCCCATTTTTGTCACGACCATGCATTTGGTTAATGTACCCATAGTTGTACCAACTTCTATGCCTTTGGAAGCGTCCTCAATATTAACCCTTCCTGTCACTTTTCCTACAGTAATCACACCCACAATTATAGAATCTAAAGTACCATCCTCACAAGAGACAACTTCTTCATTACCTATCTCTTCCACCATCAGTGCTTCCTTGCTTATTAAGGAAACATTTAAAGAGATAACATCGACACCTATACTTCCGAATCCTAGACTCAAACATAAACAATTGGAGTTTAAACCTAAGATTACATCATTACTATCATCTCCTTTACTTCCTCCAAAACGGTTACAATCACCTTATGTAGTTGAAGTTGTCACCATCCCTGAAAAGGGAAAACCAATATTTCAGACCATCAAGACTCTTGGTGCTTTCCCTCAAAAATCCCTCTCTACGCCTCATAAAAGATTGCATTTATCCACTAAAAAGGCATCTTCTTCTACAAAACCATCTTCATCGGTGCCTCATAAAGTGGATTTACCCACTAGAAAGGGGTCACCTCTTTTATCAGAACCATCATCTTCATCACTAAAAGCTAAGGAACCCTTTCTACCTCCTATCGATTTATTTTGGAGCTCCTCCCCCATCTAAATTAGTCTTATCTAAATCATCATCTGTTTCGACCAAGTAGCCTTCTTCATCTCCTAAGACCAAAACACTTGTCACGTCTTCGTCATCTTCAAAATCTATCTTAGGAGCACCTCCTCCACCAAAATCAATCTTGCCTCACTTGCTTCGTCTCAAGCACCTAAGGTTGCCTTTCCCAATATCTAGAAAAGAAAAACAATACCTAAAAAACAGCCGTCAAACTAGATATGCGAGGTTCTTTTACCTCGATCTCTTTAAGACTAAAGAGGTGCCTTTGTCATCTCTATGCTCATCTTCGTCTACTGATTCTATATTGAAATCCTTCACCAAATTATCCAATCTTCATCTATATCCCTTCCTCCAATCAAACCGTATAATCCCAAAGGAGTAAAACCTTCCCTGGTTCAACTCGATTTGATTTGTGCTTACCATCACACTCCAGGTCATGACAGGGATGTAAAGCCCTTGATCTATCGTTAAAAATGACCTCTTAGAAGAGAGTGACCTTTTACGGAAGAAGAGGAGGAACAAGTGTCTCTGTCATCCCAACTACATCTGAGCCTAAATGGTCTACTCAGGCCTCTAATTCTATTAATTCCACTCTGGATGATCTTCCACCTTCTCAAATCGACACAATTCATATCACCACTAGAGCACAATAGTATGATAATCCATCATCTTCTACAACCTCTCGACCATGGGTCATCATTTCTATGGCCCCGAAGGAGTTCCTCCTTCCTCATCGCCCGAGACCTCGGGTCTCTATTCGTGCTTCACCTCGGGCTCAGATTCCCATGTCAGTTGAGGAGAGTGTTATGAAACAACTCACCCATGCTCTGGTCAAAATGTCTCTTTTTGACCTCATTTAATCATCTCCACAGCATCACCAGGCTTTGATTGATAATCTGTGCCATATCGTAGTAAATTCAGATGAGCCCCAACCTTTCGAGATGGTTTTAGGATTGAATAGACCATTAAATGCCATTTCCTTCGAGGATTCTAAAATTCCTTGCCTTTCTTCTAAGGATTTAGAGGCTCCTCTCTTTATCACAGTTCAAATCAATAACACTACATTAAAACACACTATGATCGCGGTGGTGTTGCACTCAACATCATTTTCTCTCACACATTCGAGCAACTTAAGTTACCAAAGAACGTAGTGTCACCACCACCTTTCGCCCTTCAATCATTTAATGATCAGCTGGCGGTTACCTTAGGAACTGTGGTCCTACCCATTTAGGTAGGAAAGAAATTAATTCACGAGATTTTTACATTGTTGAAGGGAAATTCCACTACAATATGATCCTCGACGCTCCTAGATTTGTACAATACCTGCTGCGTCCCATCAACCCTCCATCAATGCATAAAATATCGGGATGAGGGAAAAATCTATACTCATATAGGAGATCCTTTCCCTTCCACACAATGTGACATGACCACAGTATGCCCCTCAAAGGAGAATGCTTGTACCACTGAAGAGGCTTCATCATCTTCCATACCTACAAAATTACCAGATTTACAAAATCTAGAAGAATCGTTGTAGTGTTTTTCACAAGGAGAGCTTCCTCTTCTCTCTTTTGACACCCATCTCAAACCTAATGAGTATGGTAGGCTAGATAAACAACACGAATATCAACCAGGTCTTGGTCACATTGTCACCATTGGTCTACCCAATCAACGAGAATAACTTCATCCACGGTGGTCTTAATACACCTCACTATTTTCTGGATTCTCCTCCTAGGCCAAACCCTATTCGACGGGGTTTGATTGTCTACAAAATCCGTGTTCACAAAAACTTATCTATATCGATGTGCGTGGAAAGAATTCAGCCTAGGAAAGTATGAATAGGGTGTGCATGACCTCGCATCCATTCCAACTCTTAAACCACATCAAAAATTTGGTTTAGGGTTTAAACCTCTCTCGAAAGCCACCATCACCATTCTCAATTAGCCTCTTTCCATTAAGGAACCATCTTCTCCCATTAGGTCAAAAGCATCACTTGATGTGGACAACACCATTTCCATTCCGCCTAACTTTTTTTAGTCAATACCATTTCCTTAGGCCTATTGACCTATAAGACTAATGGCAAATCCACTTTCATACCATTAGTCTTCCCCGAAATAGTTGGAGAAGACTCTCCCACTATCAATACTATCCTTTGTGTGGATGATGATTCTTTCCTTGCCTATCCGGGGGTAAAGGATTCTTATCTTCCTAAAACCATTCCTTCGAGACACGTCTACGCTTCTCAACGAAGCCACTTCCAACTTTATATAGGGACTTAGAAGACCCTCACATCATTAAGGTCTCGCGATCTCTTAATCCACAAGAGTTAGGAGACTTCACCGCCTCTCTTTCCCAAAGCATCACCAAGCATTTTCTTGGTCATACGAAGATATGCCAGGGCCTCGATCCTAATATCATGGTCCACAATATCGTTACTCTTCCAAACATCAAATCCGTTAAAAAAAAAGCGCATAAGATGCATCCTTGTATAGCTCTCCTTGTCAAAGAAGAGTTACGGGCTTGCTTTCGCCAACTTCATCCAACCCATTGACTATCCAAAATGGGTTTTAAATGTAGTACCGAGTAACCAAAGCTACTAAGAAAATTTGAATTTGCACCAAATTCCGGGATCTTAATCTCTCTTGTCCAGAAAGATGATTTTCCTCTACATAATATCGATCAACTTGTGGATTTAAGCTCGAGTCATGAGATCTTTGTCTCGATGGATGGTTTCTTTGGGTATAATCAAATTCTCATCACACCAAAGGACCAACATAAGAATTCCTTCATAACTCCTTGGGGGAATTTTTGTTATCGCGTCATGCCCTTCGGTCTTAAGAATGCAGGAGTGACTTATCAATGTGTAATGACCTACATCTTCCATGACCTCTTACAAAAAACTATAGAAGATTACGTTGACAAACTCCTCGGTAAGTCAAAATGCCAACGGGATCATCTTCTCATTCTTACGCCTCTCTTTGAGAGACTCATTCATTTTTCTTCACCTAAATCCATTTAAATGCGTGTTTGGCATTCTCACCCCAGGTAAACTCTTAGGATTTATCATTTCTATTAGGGCATTGAAGTCAATCCCACAAAAATAAAGGCTACCCTCGAGATGCCTCCCCTTCTAACTTTAAGTAGCTCCATGGTATTTAAGGATGATTTCAATCAATGCATTGTTTTATCTCATGACTTTCAGGACCATTGTCAACCTTTTCATCATCTCCTCCATAAAAATGTTCATTTTGAATGGGATGAGAATTGCCAAAAGACCTTTGATGATCTCAAAGCTTATCTTCTTTCTCCACCTATGCTTACACCTCCACGCAAGGGGGATCCATTCTATCTTTATATTTCTATGACTGACCATGCTTTGGGAGCCATGATCTCACATCGGGACACTAACGGTAAAGAACAAGCCATCTATTATATCAGTCACACTCTTCATGAGTATGAAACACGCTATTCTGAAGCTAAAAAATTGTGTTGTGCTCTCTTCTTCACAACTTCTAAACTTCTTCATTACCTCCTTAATCACAAAACTTACATTGTTACAAGTGTCAATCCACTCAAGAAAATGCATGCGAAACCTTATCACAATGATTGCATCACTCGTTGGCTCATGCTCATGATAGAGTTTGAACTCGAGTTCATCTCATAGAAATCTATCAAGGGTTAGGTCATTGCAGATCAATTAGCTGATACTCCTCTTCCAGACACTCAAATACCCATTGCTCAATTCCTAGATGAGTACATCCAACAAATAGATTTTGGTATGTCTTCATTTAAAGTAAAAATCTTCTTTGATGGGTCCAAATGTCAGCTAGAGGGGGTGCAGGTTTCGTCATGATTCCTCCTTGGGGTGCACCTATCCCTGTCACACACAAGCTTAAATTTTAATGTACCAATAATATGGCCAAATATGAAGCTCTCATTTTAGGTCTTCAAAATGCCATTAATCTCGACACTCGCCATATTGACATCTTCAGTGACTCTGAGCTTATCGTTAATCAAGTCACTGATGTCTATCAGTGTAAGAATGATATCCTTCAAAAATATTGTGATATCATTCTCTTTTAGCTTCAATATTTTGATAAATTTACTATCCAGGATATTCCTTACACTGCAAACCAATTCACAGATATGATGGCTTCTTTAGCCTTGCTTATTCTACCATTCACTGAAGACTCTTGACTTTATGTGGTTGTTTAGCATTTAGACCAACCATCTCATCTTAGGCAGTTGACTTCAATCAACGCCGTCATGACTAACACTCAAGATGAGTGGTATTAACACATTTTTGATTATTTATCCTGTTTAGTGCTCCCTCTAGATCTGACTTCCAATGGCAGAAGATATTTTATCCAACGTGTAAACTGCTATACTATTCTGGGTGGAATCCTCTACAAACGTGGCTTTGATGGTATTTTTCTTCGCTTCCTCAAAACCCCTGAATCATCTAGAGCCATTCAAGAGGTCCACGATGATATCTGTGGTGGAAACTTTGGTGGTTTTTCTATAGCTAAGCACATCCTACGTTTAGGTTATTATTGGCCTTCTCTTAATCAAGACTGTTGTGACTATGTCAAGAAATGTGTCAAGTGTCAACAACACGCTAATCTCACACATATCCCTAGTTAGGCCTTGTAACCTACAGTGGATTTGTGGCCTTTTTCACAATGGGGTCTTGATCTCATTGGCCTCATCAATCCATGCTCTTTGTAGCGACATCACTCTATCATTACTACCACAAAATACTTCACTAAATGGGTGGAGGCTATTCCTCTTTCATCAACCAAAGCCAAACCTATTGTTGATTTTGTCTATCAACACATCATTTGTCACTTTGGTGTTCCTCACAAACTCATTACAGATAATGGAAAGTCTTTCAAAAAAAAATATTTATAGAAACTTTGTGACACCTTCAATATTAAACTTAGCTTTTCTTCTCCATATTATCCATAATCTAATGGCCAAGCTGAGGCTTCTAATAAAACTTTGTGTAATATCCTCGCAAAGGTAACTGGTCAAGCTGGTAGGGATTAGCACTTACACATCCCTTTTGATCTCTAGGCTTATCGGACTAGCATTTGTACCCCTATCGGTCTTTGCTACTCCCTTCACTCTCATCTATGGGTGCGAGGCTATCCTTCCTTTGGAAGTCCGATTCCCTCCCTTCGTGTCTCTCTTAGAGAGTTTGTCTCTGATGAAGACTATCGTCAAAATCATCTAGCACAACTTGAGTTGTTAGATGAACGTCATCTCAATGCCCTTTAGCATCATCAAGTCTATCTTGAGCATGTAAAGCATGCTTATAACAAGCATTTACAGCAACGTGACTTCCAAGTTGGTGAACTTGTTCTTAAAGAAAACTAAAATGTTACTACTTTGGAACGGAGTCAACATGATAAGTTTGCTCCTAACCTGGATGGGACCGTACATTATCACTCATAAGTATGGATTTGAGGCTTATTGCCTATCTTCCATGGATGGTATACTTGAAATCGAGCCTCTTAATGCTTTGCATCTAAGGCCCTTCTCTTTGTTAAAATCTATCTTACACAATTTTAGTTGCAAAACAAATCTCTTCATCCATCTGCAACCAGTCATGCATTTCGTAGTGATTCAAAACTATGTGGTTCTCCATGTTATATATTTTCTACATTAAATATGAGTACCACAGCTCTACTCATGGCATTTTCCTTACGGATTTGTTCCTTCTCATGGTAGGAATACCTTAATCACTACTTAATCCACCCTAGGTGTTCATCTTGATCAAAACAACTTTGGTGCATGCTTATGTGCTTATATATGTTTTCTTCCCCTTTATTTGATCTATTTTGTCTAGACTCGACTTCTTCCAAAGCTCAAAAAAATAAATAAATAGGAAAAGAGATGCTATCCTAGTCTCAAAAGATAGACCGATCCTTGAAGGATAGCTATTTGTGCCTTATCAAATAAAATAAAAATATAGACCATTCCTCGAAGGATGGCTATCATCAAAATCAAAATATAGACTGATCCCTTGAAGGATGTTTGTTCATTTTATGGCATTTTCAGCCTTTTGATAACAAAATTCCTCTATTAGCCGGTTTGTTCACTTTTTAGCATCTACGAAAGACTTCCCGTATCAATCGGTCTTTCTATATCTAGCAAACTTCCCACATCGACCGGTTTGCTTTTCTATTAAAAGAAAAAAATCATGAAAGCTGTGATATGAAACCTTTTCGATCATATGGAGATCTTGTTTTCCCCATATATGCACGTATTTAATCCTTCATGTGTTTCGACAAGATGTATACTTAGCTCTCATCCTAATCTACCTCCTAGATCTCGGTTTGCGCCTAACTAGTGTCGGGTTTATTTTAACCTCATCTATGGCCTTGTGTGCATCATTTTTTGATTTTCTGTCAAGGTATCTATTTATGGTTGGTTAGGGACCTAACTCATCATTATTTTTCCTATCTAGGTGTGGTGCTTTTTATTTATAAAAAATAATATCATTACATCACTTTCTTTCACAAAGGACATCTTTCATGATTATTTGTTATTCATCCGAGTTAAATTGACATTCAACATGTTAAATTACTTAGTCAAATATATCATCTATATGTGGTCATCTTATCTCTGCATCTATAATATCATTAAAAAAATGTGTATTAAAAACACATGTGAATCCATCTATCTATCTCATTTAAATTGAATTAACATTTTAGACATGTTTATTTAATCAACCATGACAATCAAATCACATCTATTCATCTATCATTTATAACATGCATCTATATCCATAAAAATTACATAACATCTATCCCTATCTATCAAAATTAAAATGCATGAGTACAATCACATAACACAAAATGATGAATATATATACATATATATGTTTGTACAAAAGAATGTGTGGCTTCCAATTGAGACGTATACATCGTATCCACAAGGAAACTACCTTTAACTCGAGGCTACATCAATATATATCTACAAAATATCACATCTATATGGTGAAGTTAGATAGGTGGAAGACACTATCTCCTCCTCCCTCCTCAGGACCGAGCTATCTCTCCTGACCACCTCCTACAAAGTTAGAGATTCCCGCTACCGTAGCCCTACCACCTCCTCAATCTCCTCTAGTGCTCACACCCTCCAAGGCACCACCACAGTAGTTGTCACTATCCTCCTCCTCGCTCCATACCAAGGCACATCCGGGGTGTCTTTGTGTCGAGTGTCCTCATAATATCTCACCTCGGAAAGGAGGCACGAGTAGGTACTCAGACTCACCATGCCAGGTGCTCGTAATGGTGCTGCTGCTGGCGGTGGTCCTCCTGCTACCGCACCCTCTGCTCTTGACTCTAAGGTGGTGCATGTATCACCATATTTGGCCCTAAGGGCCTCCCTGTGCCTATGATAGTGATCTCTCTGCTAGATCGCTGTATCCTGCTCCTAACAAGCGGTGTCTCTCTCTCTCTGTATCAGGCTATCCCTCTCCTCTATCAAAGCCCTAATCTCCTCGAGGGAAGCCTGGTGTGTATGTGTCAAGGCAGCATGCTCTCCCTTAAGTCACTCTAGTGTTGTTGCTAGATCCTCCTCCCCTGTCTCTGTAACTATTGGGAGATGTCGTGGAAACTCCGCATGGTACCACACCTCATAGCCCTCATCCACTCCTGCATCATCATCATCATCTATAGGAGGTGGTGCCTCCCTGAGCGGATCTATGGGAATCAGTATAGGTAGATCTATCTCTCTGCTATCCCATCTGTATGGTGTGTATATGGTTAGGATGATCTGAACCAAACCAAATTACCTCACCACCTGTATAAATGGGACTCGCTCTAAGAGCTTTGGTTGGCGGCCCATGACTACCCTGCTACGTCTCAACTCCACTAGATGGGACTCTGTTCGGCCCATATCGGATAGACCCTGTAGGGTCTCCATATCACCTGTGCTAGTGTCAGAGTCTTAAATCTCTCTGAATACCACTCTGCAGATCTCCCTATATCTCCTGGGGCCATGTCTACCCACCATCATCGGAATCCATACTCAAGGACTCCCCCTACTCCTGGCATCCATGGAAGCCCAGATGGCCTGATCACTGCTATATGCTCATATGCCCAGCAATGGAGCACAAAAATCATGTCTATCCCAGTCTACCTCCCTGTGGTATACATCCACAACTCGTGATATATCTATGCTAGTAAGGCATCAACAAATGCAAACACCTACATGAACTCTAGAATGTCGTAGACATAGTCAAGAAGGAGTAGTGGGAACCGTCCACCTCCGGAATATGGTAATGCATAGTATGAGATAGCCATCTGGATCAGGGCTATCAATCTACTCGAGAGTCATCCTACCGATCTTTGTGAATTTGTCATCACAACCCTAGACACTATCTCTACATCATTGGCCTTGTCCCCATATAATCATACCAGGGCCCTCCTCTACTTTGCTCTCGTGGGGTGATCTCTATCAGGTCCCCTATAATCGGTAACCTGAGGATCCTATAGATGTCCTCATGGGTGATGGTCATCTCACCCATCCAAAACCAAAATGTGCAGGTCTGACTATCCCACCGCTGCACCAATGCTCACATGAGCTCCACATCTCAGGGTACCCACCTATAATAACGAAAACCCCTAATCTGGATAACTCTAGATGACGCCACTCAACATCTGTCACATCTGGTAGTATGGTCTCTAGTAGCTCGGGAATAACATCCCGCATGTGTAGGACCTCTCATGCCTGCATGATATCAAACATCGTCATTAGTTTCATATTTATCAAAATCCACATCATTAAATTTTCATCAAAATCTTTCTCAAAAATCAAAAAATGTCACTTTTTTCCAATTGCACCGACTCATGCTTTGATTGGCACCATTTACTTGACGGTTGATGCTGATTGAGTTTTAATCGATTCGATTGCTTCCTAATTTGCGCTGATTTTTCAATTGATGCCAATTATGAGGTAGAGTGCCAAAAATCCCTCTTGCCTCCTACTACAAAAAAACATGAAAAAAAAAAAAATAAAACGCTAAATGTATGAAGCTTAGGAAGGTTCACTTACCCCTGGTCGTGTCCTCTTCCTCTTCTGACTGCTTCTAGAGGCTTCCATGTTGCTCAAATTCAATTTTTGATTTTTTCTAAATCAATCGTCACAGTCAAATGAATTATTCTTGTTCACCTTTTCTATACTTATAGGTTTTCGGAGCGGTCGGTGCCGATTATTTTGATCGGCGCTGATTTTTGTGGTCGATGTTGATTAGGGGTAATTGACACCGATTGGATCCAATCGGCGCCGATCGGGGATATTTCAATATTTTCATCTCCTAGTCACACCGGACGTGCTTTATCCTCATCTGTTCTCCTATCTTACGCATGTGTCCCCGTAATAAATTACCGCCATATTTACGCCTTTCTTTTCGATCCTTCTACTTGGTCGCCTTGCATAGCCTCACATGTGTCTCACTCATGGCTCAACTTTTCTTGTCATTCCCCACAGGGCATCTCATCATTAAATATTTTTATGTGCCACCCATAGACACACTGTTCTACCTAGTCGGTAGTATTTCTATTATAAAGTCCACTATAGTGGCCATATGATGATTTCGCGGTGGCTATCTTCTCAAGGCCGTCGCTTCATCCTTCTTGTCTAAGCATTGATTCTTGGCTTGTTTATTTGATCATTGTTATGACCTTATTTTTCACCTTTCAGCACATATTTTCGGTGTTATCACCCATTCCGAGTTCTTCCCTATACATGGGTAACTCGCGTTTTTTGCAACCTAAAGATAGCAGGTCTGTAGGCACTAATGTCATCTCATTCGAAGGCCGTCTAGTTGTCCCTGCCAATGTGTCACTCTTTAGTTTTTGCTATATTGCAGTCACCTTTAACTCACCAGTCTGTAGCCACTTACGTCATCTCATATGAAGACCGTCTAGTCCGCCCTAGCAATGTGAGTTCCTTAGGTCACTACCTTTTTTGTTTTTTACGCACGTCATCAATGATCAAATGTACCCTAGAAATATCACTAGGGCATTTTTCTTCTCATCTACCCTTTTAAACTCGAGATCCATTGGTTTTTTTTGGGGCCATCCCATCCCTAATTTGAGGGGGATCACATAGTCTCTATTCTTCCTTTCTTCCAATTCCTTGTTTTTGTCTCGCAACTTTATTTATTGCAAGTTTCTTGACAAAAAGGGGCAAATGTAGACACCTAAAATTAGTTACCCAATTTAGTGTCCCCTGGGTTCGTTCATCCTCTCGGGTAACCCAGGGCACCTTTATATCACCACTTCTCCCTTAAGGTATTACTTAAACATTTAATTTAAAGGCCTATCGTAAGTTTGCTCCACCCCATTATATTTCACCCATGGTTAATTAAAAATTAACCATGTAATTATATCTTCTACATTTATTTCACTTCTACTTATCTTCCCCATATCAATTTCCAACCTCCCGTGCTATTATTATCCATCTATCTCACCTATTTCTCCTCTCCTGGAATCATGTAGTGGGATTTTTCCGTATTTGAGTTGGAAGGATAATATTCTTATCCTTCCAATTCATTTCCTTTTCACCACTTTTAGAGTTTGTTCTTTGATCGGTGCAATTTTTACGAATGGCACCGATTTTATCTCGGTTAGCGCTAATTTTATCTCGGTTGGTGCTGATTATAAATTTATGACCTGAGATCCTCTCTGGTTAGATTCAAGAGCTGGTTTCCTAGAGATTGATTTCATCTAAGTGATTAAAGAGATTATCAGAGGAAGATAGTGAGTTTTGTGTAGTTTAATCCCTAAGAGGTGCATTGTTACTCTATCCATGGATCTACAGCTCTTGCGGGTCTCCACTTACCACTGGTCGAGCAATCATCAATCAAGTTTTTTTAAGGTATTTCTTCTTTGGTAAGCTTCTGTAATCTCCTTTTGATCAACATTGATCTAGCCCGGTTGAATCTGATTAGTCTTTAATCAATGCCGATTTATCCAAATCGGCACTAATCGGGTCTTTCTTTGGTTTCTAGGTTAGAATCCATCAATTTCTACCTCGGATCCTCTTTTTCCATCTTCAATCTTTGTTTTCTAATCAATCTTCAGTAATATGGTCTTACGTCCAATCCATTTTGCTTAGTTTGCTTTCTTCTTTTACTTTTTGGCCTTTGGTGCTCCGCTGTGCATCAATCGCGCCGATCAATGCCGATCAACGCCGACCCAAACCAATCGATGCCGATCACTATCTCGATCAACAACGACAAAAAAATGATGCCAATCACTATCTGATCGATGCCGATTAGTCTGCAGAAAGATACAAAATTCAGGTAACATAATTTCATCTTTGTTTTTACAGTTTCTTACTTTCTTTCGATTCTTCTCTACGGTTTTTACATTCTGTCTACTATTTTTAATTAGAAAACCTAAACATTTTCTTACATATTTTATCATGTATGTCTTTACTCTTGATTGAAAATGTGAACTGACATCCACCGAGGAAGCTCATTGCTTCCCGGACCCACTTTTCAGGCAGTTCACCCATATATCATCTAACGTCATCTTTTTCTATCAAGGATTTGTGCATCGCAAGTTTCTTGGATCTACTTTGTAGGATTGTTCATATGCACTGTCTTTTCTCCATTGGCATTATCTCCATCTACGTCTTCGGATCTTATCCAATCTATTAGGTATTGATTTCATTTGAGTTTTCAGGGTTTTTGTGTTTAGTTTGGTGCATTAAATTGGATAGGTAACAAGCACGGAAATTCTTGATCTACAATGGGTGACCAAAATTATGGATTTTTATGTGAATATCAAAGCCACAAAACTAATTACAGGAAACACGCTCTATAAATAGATTTATGAGGAAACAAAAATGATCAAGAAAATTCATTATTTCTAGATTAATAAATTCCATGCACATGTAACTAGATGGAAGAAACGATAACATTTATTTCCTCTAGCACATATTCTCCTAGTACGAACCAATAAAAGAGACGACATACGAGGCCGTAGTCTATTTCATATGTGCTAATCAATGACATTATCTTAAAAATAAATATTGATGACATCTTTCTTTGAGATGTATTGATGATGCCCAAGTTGAAAAAGTGTTATTATAATTTCACGATGGATTTCACGGTGGAAACTTCTATGCCAATGTAAAAATGATGAAGATAATCAAAGCATATTAATTTTGGCTTACCCTATTAGCGGATGTGTATAGGTGGGTTATGAAATGCAAGGAATGCACTTTCTTTGTAGGAAACAAGAAATTGGAAGCACTTCCACTTCGACCAATCCAATCAGATCAAATTTTTGCACAATGGGCTATTGAATTCATAGGCATGATCAATCCTCCCTTGAGTGCTAACCAAAATTGGGTGTTGACAACTACATACTACTTAACCAAATGGAAAAAAGTTTTTGTGCTCAAGGAGTGTCTTGAGTCGAGTCATCCTTGACTTTCTCGAGAATATTATAACAAGTTTTGGCATTCCTTTGACCCTTATATCTGATAATGCTAAAGCCTTCCTTGGTACTAACATTTCAGATTGACGCTTGCCTCATAATCTAATTGAATAATTCTTATAACTATTACCCCTAGGGTAATGGATTGGCTGAGTCTACCAACAAGAACTTGATCAAAATCATGAAGAAGCCAATGAATATCAACCAAAGGTAGTGGTACACAAAGGTCTCATGTGCACTCTGGGTAGATAGAATCACGGTGAAGAAGGCAATAGGTACTTCACCTTACAAGCTTGTTTATGGAAAGGAAGCTAGAATTCCTTTATCTCTTGAATTTCCTTCATTAGAGCTTTCCCAACAATTAGAGTTTGAGGGTGTAAACTAGAGAGAAATCAAAATGGAAGATCTGGTTGAACTTGAAGAATTAATAAACTCTTCCATGATCAAGCTAGAAAAACATTTACAATTAATAAAGAAATGGTTTGGTGAAAGGATAGACCTCAAGATTTCAAAGTTGGTGACTTAGTATTAAAATGGGATGTTAAAAAAACCAAACCAGAGCACCATTCAAAGTTTGATGCACTTTAGAGTGGACCATATAATATCAGTTCTTAGAAAAAGGATAACTCTTTTGAGTTGTCTCACCTTGATGGAGGCGTGCTACCAATCCTAGTTATTAGGATTTCTCTCAAGAACTTCCATTAAGTCTTCTGCATCATTGTAAACATTAGAGTAGTTTCAATTCCTCTAAGTGAATTGTGTGCATAATGTTTGTTTGTATATATTTATTTGCTCTCACATGATCCTCACACATGCTATTTTGTTTCTTTTAGGATGTCGGTTTGTTTAGGGATCTTCCAACCGTTTCCATTAGTTTTGGAAGTATCTCAATACTGAGTCCGAGATAATGCTTCAAGTGACTCTAGGGGTAATTCTTCATAATTACGAGATCAAAAATTTCATTCTAGGTGACACCATGCCCAATGGATGCTTCAAGGCTACTAATCTCATTCATTTAATAGGTAGATGGCCCCTGAAAGTCACCAAACTATTGTCCAAAATAAATCCCCTAGTTATTTTGACAACTTAAATCTTCATTACAGCTCGAAGATCAAACATTGTAGGTTACACACTCTCGGGTTGTTTCCTTGACATATTATTTGGTTTCGAGTTCCTCCGCATGCCCCATGTACCCTTCCTTCTCCATTCCTCTGTTTCCTTCCATTCTCCTCTGCATGTACCCCTTCTCCGCACTCCTTCCTCCCTTTCCATAGGTCCCAGGATCCTCCGCGCACACCCATAAATTTCCCTCCAAATTGAATAAGTCTCTTTCATGCTTCTTCCACATTCTTCCATGGCGTATCTTTCCCTCAATTTGTGCATTATATGCTTCTTTCCTAAGTTACTCCACTCACACATTCTCTCTTATCTTTGCACTCTCTCATTTGGATGCCCATGCCTTACATACTTGTCTCCTAAAATTATGCATCCATTTATTCCATGCGTATTACCTACATTTGCCTACCCTTAAATTTCCTCTTTCATGCATCTTTCTTTTGTGCACACTTTTCACATCCTACCGCACCAATTAATGTGCCACATGACAAATTGTTAGACTTGAGTGGGAAAAAAACAACCTTTCAAAGCACGCTAACTAGGAAGGCCTGAATCCTTGCAATGAATTTTTACATGACACATGGTAGAGAAGAAAAAATGAATGAACAATTAGCTAATCCTCCATCTAATCAATGTGTGCCAAATGTCATTGTTTGTCTAGTTTACAATGTAGACTTCAAATACTCATAAATTTTTTGCTGCAGGATCATATTAATGCACGGTTGGTCTTGTTGGAAAATACTTGACATGGGATACACTCCAAATCATTCAAATTCAAATATTGGTGGGATTTGGTAGGTGAGAAGTAGGGAAACACATTTTTAGCCATTAATGTAGACATCTAATCAACTCAACCACTAGATTTTATTCAGATCTTGCCTTCTTCCTTCTTCTACAAGCCAAATAGACATGGGGGCACATCTATCAATTTAGTAGGTGGATTTTTAGGAATTCAATGCTTTTGTTGGTGGTTAAATTTCAAATTCAAGTTTCCCTCTTCTTCTCTTATTCTTCTCTCATTATTATATAAATTTAAGATATTTTCTCATTGAAAAGGTTGTTGTTGGGACCTCTTTATTTTTTAGGATCTCTTCTCCTTAGAATTTTAAGTTACATGCATTTAGATCTAGTCTTTGTATGTGGATATCAGCATCATCCACCATTATAATCGATTTTACACTTTCAAAAGTAATAGAAGTTTGGTTTTTGGCTATTATTTGCCTTGACTCATTTTATTATTTTTCTTCCCTTTCTTTTAGATTGTCATTTTTGTTGTGCTTTCTCACATCCCTTGTAGGTTCCTTTTCTGATTGTGCCCCATGAAAATGAATGTGTAAGTGTGTTTTAGGATTTTATACGCATGTCTATCCTATCTATGTGCATTCCCTTTCATTTTCACTTAAAGCTAAATGTGTTCACCCCCTTCTTTACGGTGACATCACCTTCCTTAGCTTAGTTTCCCTTTTCCATGCATATCCTTCTAACCACGGTCCTTGGGATTCTTAGAATAGTGATAGGTAGATTTATTTCCCTTCATAGGAGTATTTTTAGCAGTAGAAATAGGTAGAGGAACCGACCTTCTACTAAGGTGCATCTCAAGTGCACAAGGTCCCATGACGTGGAGATAGTCCTATGTTTCCTCAAAATCCCGATTCATCATCCCGATGCGAGGCAGTGCAAGTTTAAGCTCTACAACAATCACCATCGACGTGGGGAAATTAGGTTTAGGATATTATCACTATGAATTCTTCATTAGATTTTAATATATTATATCTATTAAGGGATCATCATGAACATTATCTTTGTTGCATCATTTTAGGAGTTTGAATTAGGATCAAAAGATTAATAGATTATTCTATATTCCATTCTTAATCTTAAATACTAACATATTATTCTACCTTCCATTCTTAATCTATGTTATAACTCCTAGGGAGGATATTATAATGAATACTATTTATTTGAAATCTAATTAAAATATACCTTGTAATAATAAATCCATTTTTATACTTACTTTTGAAAATTTGTTTCTTGAATATTATACTTCAATAGAATGAAAAGATATCCATATAATTCTATTTTGATATTCTCTAGTTAGATGTTAAAGTAAGTTGTTTTCTTTAGATTTTTTACGAGTTGTAATTTTATAGGTTTGTGATAGAGTTAATCAACGGATGCTAATTTTTTCCTTATGAATAACATGTTTAACTAATTAGTCCATTTCCCATTATGGGGAATTTTGAGATATGTGAGGCATATTTATTTTTGGAAATGACCTTGGAAAATTTAGTACATCCTATATTATTTTTAGTAGTTAGAATATTATTTATATGAGAGTGAGTTTGGGGGTGAGTTATACTAACAATAGACCCCAAAATAATAGTATTTAGGTGAGTGTTTGTTAGAGTGATAAGTATCTAATCCTATGTTGTAGGATAATTCAAGCATATACATTTACTTCTCATTAGAATGAATATTAACAAATCATATGATTATTTCCTAATTCTATTTTGGTATCAAAGTCGGTACTATGTGAGTGCAATATGGTGTAGTGAGTTTTAAAGGGAATTTTCAAATTATTGGCTGCCACAATTGATGAGATTCAATTTTTAATGGATATGTATATAAGATTAGTTTATTTAATTCTTAGATTATAGATAGGTGTATACTATATGTGTTTTAAAATCCCGAGGGATTGACATTTGGGAGTGTATTAAAATATAAGAAAAATATTGGAGAAACATTTTAAAAATCTTATTGATTCAAGCATATGAAAGGTGGTCGTTTGTGTGGGTTGAAGTTTTTAAACATATCAAAAAGAAATTAATGCACCAAAAAGAGGAATGTATTAGTAGAGTTGTAACCATAATATTAAAACCCAGCCAACCAACACCATAAGATAAACAATGTAGCAATGAAATCATTATTTGTTTAAGCATGTGAAATAATATAAAAAATCAAGTATGGTGTCATAAAAATAGAGCGGCAACATGGAAAAAATTGAGCATAGAAAACAAAGAAAATGGATAGGTGAAAACTAATAAAATATTACATTAATTTATCTTTCATTTATTTCACCAATACCTATTTTACTATGTACAATGAACTATTTATAGTTCTAGTTTAAAATATGGAAACTCCTTTTTATGGATGAGTCTACATCTTAGAATGTTCGATTTTCTATAAATTTCTAAGAAATGTTCTATTTTTTAAGTTTGGAATGTTGTATTGAAAATTATAGACAATCTTATCTTCCTAACACCCCTCAAGATTGGATAAAAATTTATGAATGAGATAAAAAGGAGGGGAACATTATACCAATACCCAACCTTAGTGTTCATGTCTAACATTCCAAACATTCCTCATAATTTCAAGAATCTGGCTTTTATAATACTCTTGGTAAATATATAAACTATTTATTCTTTAATAGGATAAAATTGTAGAGCGAAAATGTTTTATTGAAAATTATACAAAATGTAATGAACACCAATATCAATATCCTTTATTTTAGCATGAAAAAATGGATTATTTGCAACCTCTTTGGTACTTTAATTTTCATAATAAAAAGTAGTAGAAGAACGTTTCTGAATACCATGCTCAAATAATTTTTTATTTATCTAAACAAATTAGTTTCTACTCTATATTATACTTCACATGAATACAATTATGTAGTTGTTTATTGTTTTCTACTCCATGTAATAACACCTAATATAAGATAAAAAACCATAACCACTATTATCTTTTTTTAATCATATATATCATTTCCTCGATATGAATTTGTAAATATAACCAAGAAAATAAAGGACTTATAACCATAGTGGATTCCATAACGAATTTTTCTCGTGAATGTACCACAAAATTGTTTTTATAGTTGACCAATGAATTTATTTGGCTTTGTACATAAATCTAAATACTAGATTGATGATAAAACAAATGTATGGTCTAGAATGGGTTAGGCAAACCAATATACCAAAACATTATTTGTATAAAGTGGTATCTTCCCTCTTGGAAGTACACTCTTTACTAAGCTTTAATAGATTAAAAGGGAGTACAAACAGGCTTGTATTCAAGAATTTTATTTTATTTTTCTAAAATATCGAAAACATATTTTTATTGTGAGATAAACAACCCATCATTTAGCCTATAAAATCGTAAACAAATAAAATAATTTAACTCTTGAATCACTCAAATTAAATTCCCTTTTAAGATTAAATTGCAAACCATTAACTATCCCAATATTTGTTCCACTAATGAGTAAATCATCCACATAAATCTGAAACATGAGTAATCTCATCTTGAAATCTTGTCACATATATATTTGGATCTGATTTACATTTGAGAAACTTGTGAAGCTGAAATTTCATGTCAATATTCTCATTCCATGCTCTCGGTGCTTATTTAAATCCATACATTGAATTTTCTAACCTACAAACAAGGTTAGGATGTTTTTATCTATAAAACTAGGTGGTTGATCTATGTATATTTATTCATATAAATCTACATTAAAGAAATATATTTTAACATCCATTTGATGAATATGTCACCCAAGACTAGTAGCAAAATAAATAAGAAATATAAGTATAATTTTTCTTATGACAAGAGATAAAAGTTTCTTCATAATCAATACCCTCCTTTTGATTGAATCCCTTAGGAACTAGTCTATCTCTAATTTTTTCTATAGAACTATATGATTCAAATTTTATTTTATAAACCCATTTACAACCTATAACATTCTTACCTTTAGGGAGGGACACAAGTTCCCAATTTTTGTTCATGATACATGAATCATATTCTTATTTCATGGCTTTCTCCCATTCTTTCTTTCCTCTAGCTTTATCATATGAGATTGGATCATTAATCTACAACACTTTGTCTAGGATAACACTATCACTCCTTTGGATTTCTGATCCTTTCCCTTATGTCTCTTCGAGACCCCTTATATTTTGTTTACATAAAATCTCTTTTTCTTCATCATTACTACTACAATTATTGTATTCATTTTTAGTAGTGTAAAACCTAGATTAAATCAATGTAATCTCCATTTTATTATAAAATATCTAAAAATTTAGAAGTATATGTTAATGTGGAGTGATAAAAAATGGTTCTAAGTTATACTTTTTCATCAAATTATACATCTATAAAAATAAAGACATTTTTGCTAAATTATATAACATGTAGGCCTTTGAATATTCACTTTAACCCATAAAAATCTCATGCATATTTGGTTCAAACTTATTCCTCTTTCATAAGGGATATGTGCCCAAATAATACACTCAAATAATTTAAAATACCCAATATGAGGCTTTCTTCCACTTTACCTTTCTTGGAGAGGTGACACTAGTGAGTTATTTGGTGGGTATTATATTAAAACCGTATCTTTACACAAGCAAAAAATAAACCCCAAAATTGGTCGTGCAAAAATTTAAAATGTAACACATAACGGGACATTTTTAAAAGAGTTCTGTTCATTCATTCGGATAACCCATTTTGGTTAGGAATATATGGAACTATTATTTGAACCTTAATACCATAATTTTCACAAACTAGTTTAAATGCATAATTATAATATTCAATTCCATTATCTACCCTTAAGCATTTATTTCTCTTAGAACTCTAGTTTTCAACTATTGACTTAAACTTTTGAAAAACATAAAATACTCCAATTTCACTATTAAGGAAATAAACCCATACTTGTCTACTATAATTATCAATAAAGGTGAAAATATACCTAGAACCTAAAAGTGAAGGATAACCTAGTTTATTGTAGACATAAAATCACACACATTACTATTTTACTATACCACCAAGTATGTTGTTATATGCATGGATCTTAAGTAAGAAAATTATTCACTTTGGTGAGTTACACCTAGTACATGCATTTTCTTTGGTTGTTTCTATTTTCTTTCTCTTTCACACATGTCACTTCTGCACCCACTTTTGGCTAGGTCACGAGGATCAGTGTCTTTCATTCTTTTCACTTTTTTTGTCGGTTATCCCAAGACACCAATGCCCATTCTGGACACTAGCATCCATGTAATCTTGTCCAGTCTAGGTGTTTCTATCCTCTTTGTTATTGTTTACATTTTTGACATTTGTGGTCAGCCTTTTCAATTTTATTACTCTTATCCCGAGGGTGTTAGTTAGCATGTTGTGTCACTAGTGTCGAAATTAAAACTAGAGATCCCTATATATACACAACATACATACCATTATGGGGGTGGGAAATTTGAAAGGGAAAACATATATACATACTATCAAAGGGATTATATTTTTGGCTTGCTTACTTTGTACATACACTACATATGAAGGGGAGTTATAAATTCCATCTCACACATTTACATTTTATCTAGCTATAACCTGCTATCTTGGCATCATTGGCATGAGGGAAACCTAAGGACATTATTTCACACATAAGCACAAAGAACTACATGGAGTTTGGAATGTAGTGCAACACTCAGTCATAATTTCATCCTTTGGATGACCATCGGGGTTAGTTTGACTTCACATATTGCATTTTTCATTCCAATTTGATGTGTTTGTGATATTTTGTAGGTAGATAGGGTTTTGTTATAGGTTACCGGTTATAGGTACCTTTGTGATCTAAGTTTGAATATCAGACAATCAATAGTAAGTGATAGTGAAACCCTAGTGACATAGGAAAAATCAGATTCCAAACCTTTACACAGTCATAGGCACCTAGAGGGGTCTCTGGAACCGAGGCATCCTCACCTAGTCTAGGCACCTATGTACATATTTGTCTACAAATTCTAGAAATAATATTGAGAAATTATGATACACTTTGCATTTCTCGCTTATCAATTGTGTCGATTGATTTATTCCAAGATAAGCGTAAATTAGATAAGTGCCATATCTCTCCTATTTTATTACACAATTGCATCTTTAGAGTGCTTAGAATTTGTATTTTGGTGTATATTATCATACTAGTGACTCTGAAATTATATTTAATAATGTTCATATTTTATTAAATCATTTCGTGAACCCCATCCTCGGTCAAACTCGTTTCCCTAGGATCCCCAAAACCCTTATGGATAATAATAGATCACCCTTTCCCAAGAAAACTATGCATCATGTTAGTGTGAATCCTATCCTCGATGTTGCTTTAAATTCTAACTTAGTGATCTTTATCATCATGCTCAATGTGATTTCAAAATTCTCCAACAACTTCTTGCTCATGAAAACACTATTCCCACTAGATTTTGTAACTCTAGTGTGAACATAGTTTCACTTGACCAAAAATTCACTTCATGTTTTACTTATTCTTATATGGCCACCCATACTACTCCACCTTATTCCACTCCTATTGGAGCACAATATGATGTTGTTATAGATTAAATTCTTGGTCTTGATTGTGCCTTTTGTAGATATAAATAATGTTACTTCCAATGTTGAAAATGTACATGTGTATGATGATGTTTCTTATAATAGTCAAGATGAATATAAAGCTATATCTCATGTTTATCCTCTTCTTTGAAAAATGTTTCCAATGACTGCAATGATACATCTTATGATAGTTATCATATTACTTCTTTGTATGTTGATAATTAACTTGATGAATTACTTGCATGTGAAAACATGACCGATAATGATCTTTGATTATATTTCTGCTCATGAACATGTTAACGAGGATGTTAATTCTCTTAAGACCGCTGAATGTGAATTTTCCACTCCTCTTTCTTCCACCTCTAACGTTGTTTCTAATGTCATTCATGATGATTCTACTACTCCTACTAGTACACCTTTTATCATTGCTTCTAATTATAATTCTAGCATTTATGTCAATATTCCATGTTCCTATCCTCCTCTACAACCTCTTTATTCTTCTATAGATGCTATTCATCATGATTCTTCTACTCCTATAATTTTTGTTGATTCTACCTATAGAATTTCTGTTGATATTCCATTTTCCTCTCCTCATCTTCCACCTCTTTCTTCTTATTCTATAGATGCTATTAATGGTGCTTCTACCATTCCTACTAGTACATCTCCTCTTATTTCTTCTACATCTACATCTAGTGTTCTCTGAGCCTATATCATCTTCTCCCTTCTCCATATCCACTTATTATTCTCACATTCCCATGATCACTCATAATGGTAAGTTCTCTGCAACCTCTCAATGTCCCTTTCACTTCTTCTACAATTCCATCAAATGATATTTTATAACTCATGCATGTTTTTGGCTATTTTCAATCTTAAGTTCACTCTATCACTCTCGAAATAAAATCCTATTATGCTTCCATTGACAATAATTCTCTTCATGGAAATCCCATCCCTAAGAAAATTCACAATTCCACTTTCCCTAAGGATTTCATCATGCCTACATTTACATGTTTTGATGGCATTGACAACCCCTATTTGCATCTCAAGCATTATCATTCAACAATGGCCTCTTATTCTAATGACCACTTGCTCCTCAAATATTTTCATCATAGTATTGTTGATCATGCTCTTCAATGGTACACTCATTTTCCTTATGGATATATTAACACTTATTGTGATATGGAGGATGCTTTTCTTAGGAAGTTTATAGTTAACAATGGACCTAGAGTTACATATGATGGTTTACCTACTTTTCATTAAGGAAATAAATAACCCATTATAGATTAAATTTTACACTTCAATTCTTGTATGCATTAATTATTATTTGAGCAATTGATTTATAAAAGTAATTTATCTTTTGTCGTGGCTTAATTCCTGCATTGAAAGAAAAATTATTATATGATACATGTGAATATTTTACGCTTTTGTGCTATAATGTTATAGATATAGAAAAATATTTAATTGCAGCTCATGTTATTCCATATCCTCCTACTTATAGTTCTTCTGCTACTCCATTTCCTACTACTTCATCTCCTCTTCCTTCCATCGAGCGTCCTCCACAGTCACGAGTAGGAGATGGAGAAGACTTAGGTGGAGACTTACGTGGTAGAGGGGAAATAAGACACTTGCATTAAAAATATGTTAAGCCTCATAATGTTTTACATTATTTTCTTGATAAGTGCTTAATTTTCTTACCTTCTAATAAAAATAATTCTCCTCATCGCTTGCATCATTAGTGTGATCATCCTTATTGCAATTTCCATCGAATCAATCGCCACTATGAAAATCACTATTGTGCCCTTCGTGACAAGTTACAACAATTAGAAGATAAGGGTGTCATTTCCGTTGGCTATTACTCTTGTGGGATTTCTCTTATTCCAATTTCACATAAGCATGCTTCCTCCACTGTTCATTTGTCTCCTTCACCCACTTCTAAGGTTGTCATTCATCCATATCCTAAGATAATTATCCATCCATGTCCTCCACCTAGATCATCCATTATGGCATCGTCTCACACACCTCACAGTTCTATTACTTCCCATTGGATTCTTAATCCATCAAAATATGTGCTTCGTATGACTACATCTCCCATCATTAGAACCATTTCATCGAAAATTTAGTTTGGCTTTTACACTCATGATGTTACCATTTCACATGCTCTCCACCATCCCTTAGAGGCCTCTTCATCTTCGGTAGGTGATTTCTATATGATTACCTCATTACCTAATGACAAACTCATGATTTATAAGGTTATTACATGAGTGTTAAGGGATATTTTATAGCAAGGACCTTAATCATTCTTCATGCTCTGTGCATCACACTCTATCTTTCTAGAAATACACTCTCAAACCATTTCTTGATGACACACTCTTGTTATATGGTTCATTCTTGATTGTCAAGGTGTCTTTTATAAATGAACTTCATTTTTCCTACACATACACTGGGGAATCAATATTCTCCCCTATTCATCATGATTACACATAATTACATACATAATTCTCATCCTACAACTAGAAAGGAACTAATCTTCTACAATTGCATATCATCTCAATCACATTGTTATCCCACATTACTCGCTATATTACATCACATACCTCTCATCCTATTAATCATATCTTCTACACTTCATTATCATTTAAATTTCACACATTAATTACCTATCCATTTCAAATAAGAACAACCATTTATGCATTGCATATAAAATTTTGTAAATCACAATACAATAATCACATCATACATCAAAACAAAATCAGCACAACACAATGATACCAATAATCCATTTATATATATATATATATATATATATATATATATATATCATCAACATTATAGTTTCAAAATACAATTCTTGGGGAAAGCTCCCATACATAACTACTTCCATATACATTATACATCATCCTCATTATTGCTATATATAATTGCGAGAGCTCTAGAATTAGATGCTTCACTCACTACTCAATCTGCCGCTAGTCTCGGCCTCTATATTTCTCTACCTATCTCCACAGTAAATCTACCTCGGCCGAATTCTTTGCAAATTGGCCCTAAAGATCCATATATCTCACAAATATATCTTGAGGTAGGGCTCATCCTCATACTGACCTCCCTCACTCACTCGGTCTCTACATGAGCCTCGTTACACTTGATCAATAATACAATACATGTGGCCTTCTGCTATAGCCACCAACTCAAATAAATGGGAATGCTCACAAGAAATACCATCCACTAATTCTAACATCACACCTCCCATGAGCACATCGGTGGCACGTACCATGTCAACATGCATTGATGAATTGCAATCAATGACCAATACACATCACCTGCAACCATCCAAACACCACATTAGTTATTACACAAGTTTACTAATATACACTAACTAAGTGATGATAAAAAAAATACCAACAAAAAATACTTATGCTTAGCTAATGCTACTATTAGGCCATCTCCATTGGGGAAGGTGCATGTCCCTCTACTTCTCTAGCTAGTGGTCCACCCACCACATCTACAAAGAATGAAAATAATGACACTCACCGATGTGTTGTACACAACTAACTATAGGACTGCACCAAACATCATCCAACCTTATTGGCTTTATGGCTGCATCTACCTCATCGGACACGACTAGACTAAGTGTGCTCCTATGGAACATGGCCTCACTTCTAGCTGCCTCGGTGCTCTAGTAGCTATCAACTATACATATGGATCTTGAGGCACATCCTGAGCCATACCAAACTATATTGATACTCTCTCTACCGGAACATCTCATCTACTCATGGGAGTTGGTCCTCCAACCACATGGTGCTCTGAATTCACTTTGCATCTCTACTCGACCCTATAACCACCAATCGTAGTCTCTATATGGCCTCAATATAATGTCCCTAGTCCCATTCATCAAGCATCAAGATATAAGTTCTCATGTTTAGTATCGTACTCTTGGTGCCTACCCACCTCACTATAAATATATTGGGTCTCGCCCAATCAACACATGGCCCATTGAGTGGAATTAATATTACAATATTATGATATGCCCATACATGTAACAATGTTGTGGCTCTTAGTACACCCCCATGGTCCTCTGTGTAAATTTATATAAATTACTATATAAATGGGCTAATAAACAACAAACCCATGTAAATCTCACCACATTTTAAAAAAGTAACCATACTCACCAACTCATTGATCGTGCGTGAAGCCACAACCGTTGTTATTTTATCGAATCTCGACAAAATCACTTCCATAACCTGTGGCATCCTCGCAAGGTGAGAGATCTAATTCTCACTTAATCATGGTAAAAATGAAATTACTATTCACTTTTCACTATTACTATATACAAAAATTTCAATTTTCCATTTACTATAGTTACCATTTGCATGTATTTTTCCAACTAATACATGGCACACTGATTTTCACTCATCTCTTGATATTTGTTACTCCATTTTCCCCTCATTTATGCTATTTGGCTTAGAAATTTTCCTACCACCATACTATAACCATTATATAATGCTATATTCAAATCTATTACATATACTACTTAGCATACATGAAATCTTGTAACATCTTCTATACTACGTCTTGTTCACTATTACACCTTTTCACCTCAACTTTTGGTTCAATGATCGTTATCTCCACTCCTCAACCTTTCAAAAAAATGTGGGGAATACAATGAGGATCACCCAACTATCCCTCTAAGGCTACCATACAATCAATCGATACTCTGAATACATCATTATCACAAAATTTTCAAAACATATCATGCAACATTTAACATTTTCTACTATTTCAAATATATCCCCCCTAAGTTCCTAATCTAGGGGAAAAGAGAAAAATTATCTCCATGAGTAATCTATCACATACATATAACCCTGAAGAAATCATTTACTATTTGAATCAAATCAATCAATCGGTACAACATATCATACTTTACTATCTCTCCCAGATGACCTAACTTGGGAGCTACATCATTTTAGTATCTCTCCTAGATGACCTAAATTGGGAGTCACTTTACATTTTCTATCGCTTCTAGATGACCTAACATGGAATCCATATAACACTATAATAATCGGGACACCTGTGGGAGTGGGAGAAATGAGATGTCATTGCCTTTCCTATACTTCTCCTATATGGGTTATTTAACATGGAACTAAACACAAAACTAAAGTTTTTCTTTATCCATTTGCAACAGTTGGACCCTTTGGGGACGTAGTCATTGATAGAGATTAAAACTATACATATCTCCCCAAAACTCCTCCTCTAGTGGAAATATGCATAAATCCTACCATTAAAAAAAAATTGGGTTGGGAATTGATCACTCCCTGCCTCTTCAAATTTCCATTGGAAACAATCAAAATCTCCAAATCCTACAAATAATCTCAAATATTTCTCCAAGTTCTCATTACGATTGTTCGATATCTCTATTTATGATACATGGGTCGACACATTGATTCATTATTTTCCATGCTATATGTTCTTACATTATACATTCACTTCTACGATAGGGATTCTCTAGAATTCTCCTTTGGTATGTTCCTTACTTCCTTTACACTACTTGAATTTCATTCAAATAACATAAAGGGGGTGAGTAAATATAGACAAAAAATCATGCACATATTACTATCTTAATATACCACAAAGTATGTTATTATATGTATGGATATTAAGTAAGAAAAGTATTCACCGGTGACACATTACCTATTCCATCCATTTACTTTGGTTGTTTTTATTGTCTTTCTATCTCAAATTTGTCACATTTGCTCCTAGTTCTGGTTAGGTCATAAGGATCTCTGTCTATCAATTTTTTCACATTTGTCATCTGTTATCCCAGGAAACAAGTTCCCATTTGATGTCTTTCCCACCACTCTCTTTCGGCTTGGGTACACCCAACATCATCCACCCTTATTGGCTCTATGGTTACATCTACCTCATATCGGACCTAGATGCACTAGTCAGTGTGCTCATGTGGCACATGGCCTCACTCTTGGCCACATTAGCGATCTAGTAGCTCTCACCCATACATACAGATCTAGGTGCACATTCTGAGCCATACCAAACTATCTCGATAATATTTCATCCTGAAATAACTCAGCCATACTGGGAATCGTTCCTCCAACCACATCATGTGCTAAATGCATCGAAAATCTACTCCATTCTCTAACCACCCATCATATTATCTAGCTGGCCTCCATATGATGGCCCTTGGTCTTATCTAATCACTCATCGACCTATAAGTGTCTGTGTCTTGTCTCCTTCTCTGTTTTCCTACCCACCTCATTTGTAAATATATCGGGTCTTTCCCAATCAACACATGGCCCATTGAGTGGCCTCAATATCACAATATGCTCATATGCCCATACATGTAAAAATGTAGTGGCTCCTAGTGCACCCCATGGTCCTCCTATGTGAATTTATATAAATCCCTGCATAAATGGGTTAGCACACAACACACCCATGGCAATTTCACCACAAATTTCTATTTGTGAAGCCATAACCACCGCTATTTTCTCGAATCTTAAAAACTCACTTCCCTAACATGTGACATCCTCACAATCTGAAATATACAATTCTCACTCAATCACAATAAAAATGATATTACTATTCACTTTTAACTATTACTATATATTGGATTTTTTCAATTTTCCATTAATTACGATTACCATTTGCATGCATTTTTCCAACTAATACATGACACATAGTTTCACTCATATCTTGAGATTTTCTACTCCATTTTCCCCATTTGCACTATTTGATTTAGAATGTTTCCTACTATTATATTGTACATGTTACATAATGCTATATTCAAATCTGGCACATATACTACTCAACATAAATGTAATCTTGTAGCATTTTCTATATTACCTTTGGTTCACTATTACACCTTTTCACCTCTACTTTAGGCTTAGTCCTCGTTATCTCCACCCCTCACCCTTTCACTTTGAAAGATGGGACATATAATCAAGATCACCCAATGATCCCTCCCAGGACTACTATATAATCAATCAATACTCCTAATTCACAATTATCATAAAATTTTCAAAACATCTCATGCAACATTCAACATTTTCTACTATTTCAAATCTATTCCCCCTAAGGACCTAATATGGGGAAAAAAATAAAAATATCTCCATGAGTAATCTATCACATACATCTAAACCTAAATCAATCCTTTACTATTTGAATAAAATCAATCAACCAAGATTATAACATAACATACTTTACTATCTCTCTTAGATGACCTAACTAGGGAATCACTTTACATTTTCTATCACTTCCAGATGAAATAACATGGACTCCATCTAGCATTATACAAATTGGGACACCCGTGGGAGTGGGGGAAATGAGACGTCATTGTATTTCCTATACTTGATCCTATATGGGTTCTTCAACATGGATTTAAACACAAAACTAAATTTGGTCTTTATCCGTCTGCAGCGTTTGGACCTATTGAGGATGTAGTCATGAATGGAGAGTAAAACTATACCTATATCTTGAATAATCTTCCTCTAGTAGAAGGATTCCTAAATCCTCCCATTTACAAATAAATTGGGTTGGGAATTGATCACTCCCTACCTCTTCAAATATCTATTAGAAACAATCAAAATCTCCAAATCCTACAAATCATATCAACTATTTCTCCAAGTTCTTCTTATGAGGGTTCCCTATCTCTATTTATACCACATGGGTTGACATGTTGATCCATGGTTCACCACACTATATGTTCTTACATTGTACACACACTTCTACAATAGGGATTCTCGAGACCTCTCACTAGTATGTTCCTTACTTCCTTTACACTACTTGAATTTTATTCAAATAACAAACAGGGGAAAATGTAGACATAAAATCACATAAAAATTATTATTTTACTATACCACTAAGTATGTTGTTATATGTATGGATATTAAGTAAGAAAATTATTCACTGGTGACACACTCCCTAGTCCATCCATTTACTTTGTTTATTTTTATTGTCTTTGTCTCCTATATTTGTCACTTCTACACCCAGTTTTGGTCAAGTCATAAGGATCCACATCTATCAAAATTTTCACATTTTTTGTTAGTTATCTGAGGACACTAGTTCCCATTCTAGACACTAGCACCCAAACATTCTTGTCCACTCTGGGCACTTCTTTCCTCTTTGTTCTTGTTTACATTTTTTACCTGAGTATTTGGAATTTTTTGTTTTCTTTACTCGATCTCGAGGTCTTAGTCAACATGTTCTTTCACTAGTGTTGAAATTTAAATAAGATATCCCTATATATACACAACATACATACCATTATAGGGGAGGGAAATTATAAAGGGAAAACATATCTACATACTATTAAAGGGACTACATTTTTGCGATGCTTACTTGTGCATACATTGTGTAGGAAGGGGAAGTTCTAAATTCCATCTCACACATTTGAATTTTATCTAGATATAGCCCACTATCTTTGTTTCATTTGTGCATACATAAGCACAAATAACTACATGGACTCTAGAATGCAATGCAATTCTCGGTCATAAGTTCATCCTTTGGATGACTGTTAGGGTCATCGACTTCACATATTGCATTTTTCATTCTAATTTGATGTGTTTGTGAGCTTGTGCAGGTAGTTTGGGTTTCTGTTATAGGTTATAGGTACCTTGGTGATCTAAGTGTGAATATCAGGTGATCAATAAAAGGTGATAGTGAAACCTTATAAGTATAGGAAAAATCAAATTCGACCCTCTACCACGATCACACGGGTGCCTAGAGGAGGTCTCTAAAGCACCTAGGTTCCTTGCCCTAGTATAGGAGCCCATGTACAACTATGTATGTAGATTCTAGAATTAATATCAAGCACTTTCTACACTCTACCCAACCAGTTCATTAGTTATTTGGTTCAAATACTTTCCAGGATAAGCGTAAATCAAATAAGTTCTCTATCTCTCCTATTTACTTATAAAGTTACATCTTTAGAGTCCTTAATTTTTTTATTTTGGTGTATATTATCATTTAAATGAATCTTAAATTAGATTTAATAATATTCATATTTTATTATATCATTTACATAAATCACTATGAATGAGTTGTAGTGGATAATTGGATCTTCGTGTTTTATCCCGAACCAAAAGGATCTTGATGATATTTACCTAAAACACATCCTTCACACATACCTTCATAAGTTGGAATACTTTTCAATCCTTTAACCATTTCATTTCCAATAATTTATTGAATTTATTGATATTTTATATGTCTAATTCTAACTTTCCATAATTTTGACATATAATTAGTCAAAGAAATAAAAAACATGAGAGAGTGCATTCATCATCAAAAAATCAAACAAAATTAGAGAGAATTTCTTTACGATCAACTCTACAAATGAAAATTACATTACTTGGGTAATTTTTTTCTATGACAATGATTTTATCTACAATGAAAACAAACTCATAACCAACTTTAGAAATTTTATATACTGAAATAAGATTCACCCCTAATCCTTTAACCAGTAAAACATTTTTCAAAGTCCCATTTGTCACATTAATAGTCCCTATCCTTATAACAATTTTCACTTCATTTCCAATGGTAATTTCTTGATCTAAATTTTAGTCTTCATGAAAATAAATAAACAAAGATATGATATATCTCTAGTCATGTGAAAATATGCTCTCGAGTCTAAAATACATTATTTATTATAATTTGAAGCCAAGTATCCCCATAATGATAGGTTTATTATTTAGTCCAAAAATTACCTCCATAATTTATTTTTCTTGATTTTTAAAGGAGATGGCCATAAAACTATGTTTATTTGGCTTATCATCCTTTTGTTTACACCCTAGTAATATTTTAGAATGTTATTGTGTAACAACTAATAATGATGTAATAGTTATTAGTATGTAGAATATTATGATCTAATTAACTTCCAAAATAAATTATACATGACCAAAATAATGCATTCAAACTTGGAATGAGAAGAATGATTGATAAATAATTAGCAACTTTCTCAAAACATGAGAGGATATATATAATTAGATGTTCATGATGATTATATAATGATATAGGTATACAAGCACTGGAATAAGAAGATTTGGAGTTGTGGATTTTATGTTGAAGACTATGGAAATAGAAAATGAATAACTACAAGAATGTATGTATTCTATATGGTATGTGTAGGAGCAAGATACGGTTCAGGACATTAACTATATGGTTTCAAACCTAGAGATAGTCAAGATTTGAAATTTCTTACATGTTTCACTTTCTTGGAAATGGCAATCAATTTGTGTCTCTCTTACTCACACAACCTTAGGATGAATTGTGATGAAATGCAACCTACTATAAACCCTAACAACCCACAAAGTCCTTCATGGAGAATTAGTAAAGAAAAGGAGAAAAACATGTGTATGCCTTTTAGGGTGGACCACCCTTGGTAGTGAACTACCTAACTACTAAACCAATTAAAGTGTTGCACTATATATCCTCTTTATAGAAATCAAGCCTTGTATAGTTCTTCTAAGTTTTTGTACTAGTTTGTATATCTAACTAACCATTGGGGTGCCCTAATATCTCTTGACACCAAGATAGTGTGATAACTACACTGTATAGAATATACCCAACATGATAACAATGATATGTGACATGCCTTAGCTACATGACCTAACCCTTTATTGATTGAAACCCTTATATAATGTTTGGGATGACTTTGATATTGTTAAGACATGACTCTATGATATTTGCATGATTGTAAATGGATTAAGCTAGAATCTTTTACCTAGTTAAGTGCTTAAAACTTGTAGTAGGGATAACCTAAATTATGTTCAATTAATTTGAGTAGATTTAATAACCCTTTGAGTGAATTTGGAATTATGTTTACAATATGATATTGTAAGAATGCCAAGTGAGCTATAAAATGATCATGAATTTCTTATATAGTCTTCCATAGGAATGATATTCTAATAAGGTTGAACTTAGGAAGAAGAAATGACCCAAATAATTATTTGGAATTGAAAGAAGATTCAAGGAATGGGGAGAAGGTTTGTACAGGTTGGAAAAGACCAAACCTCATATCCCAAACCTTTCATATGATGTTGGACAGGAGAGAGAAACATTGAAAACAAAAGTTGTGTCATGAATATCATATGTTTTATGTTTCTTTGATAGAATAATATTTCTAGAGTTAATGACGAAGAATAGTGTAAAGATAATAACATTGTAGAATGGCTATAGAGATTATGAGTTAAGATTTTGAATGTGAACACTTATCTTAACAAGGATACAAGGTCAAACTTGGTGTTGCATAAAGATAATTTACTAGATTTTAGTGTCTACACCTTTAACCTTTCTTGCTTAGAATTATACTTCTACTTTTATCTATTTATGTTATTCAATTATTTTTTCTCTATGTGATTCTCACCTCCACAATAGCCATAAATAATGGGTTTTCTTCCTTACAATTTTTTTGTACCATGATTTATAGAAAAATGGTTAGAACCATTATTATAAAAAAATTATTATAGTTTTTCTAATTCTTCTTTCCTCAAAAAAATATAAAAATGGTTTATCCTTAGTTTTATATGTGCACTTCTTATTAATATATACTTCTCTAATACTTTTAAACTCTTCATCTAATTTAAATTGATCATAATATTTTTGGTGATACTAGTATATAATTAAATAACCATTTTTATTTATTCTTTAAATATTTTATATGTTTGGTAAGCTTGCTTTCTACCATTTCAAGTAGCTAAAAATATTTATTTTACATATTCAACACCTATTTTCTTTAGACAGAATTTAAATATGTAACTTCACTTAAGTAGTTAACTATTTTTCAAAATCATTTGGATATAAGTTCACCAAATTTTAATTTATACTAAACATGATAGAAATATATACATCCTTATAATCATTTTATAAATTTTACAAATCTATTGGATGATCAACATTAGAAAATATTCTATTGAGATATAAGATCAAAGCTTTGCCAATTTTACCTCTAGCTTATTCAAAGTTATATTACCAAATCTCCCTTTCTTTATAACTATATTGAGGCCATTTTATTTCTTCATGCACTATCCTCCATAGAGCCTTCTATCTTAAAGCATTATTGACTGTAATCTTCTAAGTTATAAAAAAACTTTTAAAAAATGGCAAACCTTCATTTGTAGAGCCCATGAGGTTAGAAACAATTAGTTTTTAAGTAAATGGATTAAAAAATCTAACAAATCACTTTTGAATCTTATATAGCTTAAAAAATAAATCAAGTAACTCCTTGACCATATTAGTAGAATTTAGGCTATGATATCTTTGTTGGAGCTCAAAAGCACACTGTTCAAGCTCAAGATGAATTGGGGCTTTGAGGAAACATGGGACTGTCTCTAAGTTGTGGGACTTGTGCTTGAAACAAACCTCTAGAGAAGTCCAAGTTCCTCTACCTATTTCTATTGCTAAAACTACTCCTAGGAAGGGAAATGTAGCTACCTATCACTATTATATGATTCCAAGGGACTAGGGTGAGAAGGATATGTATAGAAAAGGAAATCTAAAATAAGGGGATGTGATAGCACTATAAAGACGAAGATGAACAATATCAAATGAGTGAAATTAAGGGAAAATTCATATAGGGTGGGAAGAAAAATATGCCACAGTATAAAAAAACACTCACTCACTTACTTTCAGCAGAAGAGCACAACAAACAAAATCCTGCTAGAGATATAAGATATCCAAAATGGATAAAAAAATGTAAAAAGGAAAGAAGATGAAATAAAATTCAAACTAGGGTAGAATATAGCCATAAAATATAACTTTTATTGCTTCCAAGTGATGCAAAATTGATTATAGAGGTGAAATAGGAAAGGATCTACATGCAATGGATCACATCTGTGGCCTACAAATCAAAATTTGAAGGAATAATTGTCTTAGAAAACCAAGGGATACCAACCTTTACAAATGAGGAATATTCAACAATATATAAAAGAAGGAGAGTAGAGGAAGGAAAAGAGAGATGGAAACTAGGATTTTCAAATCCAAACACCAACGATTTTCATTAAATGCCTATAAATCTTCCCTGTATCACTATCAGATCCTCCTTCTCATGTTTGTTTGAATATCTAACTAAATTTGTGTGGTGAGTTGTGAATTTATACATTAATGGCATGAGTCATGTTTCCATATTTTCTACCTACAAAATCCCATCAAAATATAGTTTTGAATATATCCTAGAATGTATCCCATGTCAAAAAATTTCCAACAAGACCCAGAGTGCATGTATTCAAGATTTGTATTAGCGATTCGGCGATTTGAAGTTCACGGTATAATTTGAACATGTAAGAAAAATGTCATGATTTGATTGGATGAAATATTCAGATGGATTTTTAATTTTTGTATTTTATGCCACATTTCATGCATTCATTTTATGTAAGGATTTGACATGTAGCTGGCATGTTTTGATAGGATGTGTGATGTTCTCTTTATTTGACAAGCCGACACACAGAACCCAATGACTTGTGTAGAAGATTACACTTGGTGCTTGTGAAAGAGAAAGAGGCATGAGAAGGATGGATGAAGAGGTTTTCAAGCACATGCAAGAGGGTATGAAAGGAGTGGGAAGAAAAGGTTCATATTTGAAAAGTTATACAAGTATGTGAGGAATAATGGAAGTGTAAGACAAGGTTGTGTCGAAATAATTTCGTAAGGAAAATGTGTGATGAAAATATGTGAAAGGAATGAGAGAATGAAAGGAGGTGCATATGAATCCCAAAAGAAGAACATGCATACAAGGCATGCTAGGAAATTATCAAGTTATAAGGAAATTCTGTAGGTGCATGCAAGGTGAGTGCCCAACGACCGGGAAAGAAAGTGAATGCATAAGGAATGTGCATAGAGGAAAAATGGAAAGAGATAGAAGAATAAAAGAGAAATGTGGAAACACGCGAGAAGGAAGCAAGGAAAAGGAAAATCACAAGGAAGGATTATGAAGGGTACACAAGGGTGTGCATGAATAAGCGTAGCAATACATATGTGCCAAAGTATAAAACCAAGAGCGTGTGCAACCTAAAAATTGATGTCAAATCTAGAATAGAAGCGCAAGTTTTCAAAATAACTAGGGAGTTCTTTTGGACAAAATTTTGATGACTTTAGAGGCCATATACCTGTTAGATGAAACATATTAGTGTCCTTAGAATCATCCAATCGGCATGGATTCTACCTAAAATCATTAAATTCTCATATACAACTTGAAGAAACACCCTAATCACTTGAAAAAATTATCCGGACTCGAATATAACTACTTCAAAAATGTTGGAAAGTTCCAGCCAAATATAATTTTTTTTTTTGAACTTTTGAGCCCATGCACCAAAAAAATGGAAGCAATAAAAGTGTGTATGCCGGAGCGTATGAAAATAAATAACAATGTACAAACAAGGAAATGCATGTAGAGCACACTTGGAGGAATCAAACTACTCTAATATGTACATGATATAAAAGACTTAAAGGAAATGTTTAAGATAAATCCCATTGAGATGGATTGGTAGTGCATCTCTTTCCAATTGAGACAACTCAAAGAGTTATCCTCCTTAAAAAATAATGATATATGGGCCACTCTAAAGTGCATCAAACTTTGAATGACTCCTGGTTTAACTCTATCAATAACCCATTTCAAGACCAGATCACCCAATTTGAAAGCTTGAGATCTAGCCTTTTTGTCAAACCACATTTTGGTTGATCTCACGATGCTATTACAACTTAATTATGGAAAAATTCCTTAATTCTTCAATTTTAACCAAATATATCATTATGATTTGTATTTGGTCTATGCCTTCAAGATCCAACTTCTAGGCCAACTCTAATGAAGTAAATTGTAGTGATAAAGGAATCCTTGCTTCTTTACCATAAACTAGTTTGTAAGGTGAAGTACCTATTGCCTTCTTCATTGTGATTCGTCTATCTAGAGTGTGCATGAGACCTTTATGTGCTGCTACCTATGGTTGATATACATTATCGCTTCATGATTCGATCAAGTTCTTGGAAGTATAATTTTCCAATCCAATTCCCTAAGCGTAGTAGTTGGAAGAATTCTTCAAGTAAATCCCAAAACTAAGATCCCAATCAGATATTCATACACCAAGGAAGGATTTCGTATTACCAAAGATGATGGTCTCGAGGCAAACTAAACCTTGTTATAATACCCTTAATAAAGTCAAGGATTAATAACTTGGTTGAATTTTGAGAATGAAAAATTTGTCCATATGGTGAAGTAATTTGCAGTTGTCAACACCCACTTATTACTAGCACTCGAAGGAGGGTTGATCATTCTAATGAAGTTCAAAACCCATTGTGCAAAAGCTAAATTTTCTTAGATTGGGTGAAAGGGAAGTGTAACCAATTTATTTTTTCCTAGAAAGAAAGAACATTCTTTGCATTTCATGACCCACTTGTGCATATCTGTAAACAAGGTAGGCCAATGTTATCATGCCTTAATGATCTTCATTATTGTTGTTTTGGAAGATTAGTTTTCACTAGAGAATCCATCATGAAATTATGCTAACACTTTTTTGTCTTGCATGTGATCAATACATCTCAACAACATTCCATCAATGTTTCTTTTGAAGAGAATTCCATTAATCAACATGTATAGAATAGACTACAACTTCATATGTCTTCCCTTTGCTTTATGTAGACAATGTGGGTATGCCCTAGAAGAGAGAAATGTTACCATGTCTTCCGTTCAACTGCGCATGCTAGGTTCTTCATTTTTCTCAACATCAACATGTAGAGGCTCTTCATCAAAGAACAATAAATCCTCTTGTTCATTTTGTGCATCCTAAAAAAGTTGCTTATAGAGTAAATTACGTCTACCCATATTTGTAGCTTTGATAATCACATCATACTCCTTGATTTTAGTCACCCATATAGCTCTCTTCTCACTAATTTATGATCCCATGATGAAGTATCTCACAGTAGATTGTGAAACTAACACCTTGACATGATTTGTGGTGATCATACCTTTGATTTTTTAAGATCACACATGATGGTAAAGACATATTTTTATCTCGTGACTATATTTTAATTTACAATCGTTTAGTGTTTGACTAAAGAAATCCATTGTCTTCTCCAGTCCTTGTTCATATTCTTGAGTTAAGAAACAAATAACACTAGCATCAACTCCATAAACACAAATGATGAAATCCTTAGATTAATCTAGATTTATGAGTGTTGGGGTACAAGAAATTTATTTCTTGATTTCATTGAAGATTTATTCTACTTATGTTGTCCACACGAAGGCTGTGTCTTTCTTGAGCATGAGGGTAATGGGCCTAACCAATCCTATAAAGTTAGGAATAAATATCCTAATGAATTTGATCTTACTTAGGAGTGATTGCAAGGCCATTTTGTGTGCCGGAAAAGAAAGAGAAAGGATGGCCGATAGATGTTTAGGGTCAATAGAAATGCCAACATTAGAGACCATATGGCCAAAAATATTGCCTTGTGCAATAATTTTTTTTCACTTCTTGGTGTTAATAGATACAAATAACTCTTTGAATCTATAAAATACTTTCTCAATATGCACGAAGTGATCTAGAATCTACTTTGAGAAGATAGTTATGTCATCCAAGTAAACTAGGTTGAACTCATTGATATATCGTTTAAAGGAAATGTCCTTTTTGTCCGGAATGTTGTGCCTACATTTGACAATCCAAATGAAATTTTATAATAGGAATATGTTTCCCACTTGGTCATAAATGTTGTCTAAAACCAACCCTCTTCCTTGATCATGATCTAGTTGAAACTATAATACCCATTCAACATTGAGAATCTTTGTGTGCTAGCCACACTCTGTAGAATCTATTCCATAGAAGTAAAAGGATAATGATACTTTAGAGAGTTCTTGTTTAAATATCTAAAATCAACACAAAGTATGATTTAACCATTCTTCTTGTGCACTTTGGAACAAGATTCACCACCCAAGTAGAGTATTTGGTAGGAAAAATAATTTTTTTCCTCAATGAGTTTGGGTAACTCCTTCATAAGGGGCTCTATCTTGGGATTAACAAACATTTTATTTTATCTAATGGGATTGATGTTTAGATCAAGGTCAATGGATTATTTAGAAACACTTTGATCAAATTCTTTGAGGTCTTCATGCTCCCGTGAGAATATGTCAACATATTTCTAACATAGAGAAATGAAGGCATGTTTTTCATCTTTGTGCATGCTTTTACAAGAAGTAACTGTTTTCCATGTGAAATAATGACTAGGATACAATATTCTTGTGCAACACACATGTTATTTTCTTCACCCTTGAACTCATCATCATGAATTAAGATGCTATCTATAGTAACCATCCCTTTAAGCAACTTATTTGTCTTAAGTTGAATCACTTGCTCACCATAGTTGTCATGCAAGTCAACTTGCATGTTTGAATAAAACTAAGCTTCATTATAAATGAACTAGACAATATACACATCACTATCAAACACTTTCTAGCTAGCTTCATTATTTGGAATGGATGGATTGACCACTATCTTGATGTGCTACACCTTACCTTGGAAAAATCCTCATCCAATGAGAATTGTGAACTAAGGGCCGCCATTTGATCTACTTCTTTGTTAAATTTTCTTGGCACCACCTACAGATTGAGTCATATCTCTCAAAGAGGTCCCAAACTCTGTGTTTATATGCTTTGAGAAGATTTTTCTTTGCTACACACTTTTTTTTTACTTGGTGGTTAACCAGTTTAGTGTCCCCAAATATCTACAATGCCTTGATTTTCATTTTATTAGCAATGAGAAGACCATGCACCAATGCTTCATATTCTGCTATGTTATTGGAGCATGAAAACTACAACTGTGCATGAATAATAACTTCTCACTCTTTGGAGAGATAAGAACAACACATGCACTTGCACCATTTTTACTTCTAGAGACATGAAAGTACATCTTCCACATTCCATAATTTTCATCATTTTAGTTGTGTACAATAGGCAACATGGTTTATTATTCAAGGATGTAGTATGTACCAAGACTAGTTTCAATATCTATATCATAGGGATCAAATTCATAGTTCTTTTTAGCCCATTCATAGAATAATAAATTAGGTATGGAGGGAGAAATATGCTACTATTTAAAACTAATTCTTGTTCTTGGCCTTCTTGAATGAGGAAATTAGATTAGAGAGGAGAGGGTTCATATGAATCAACATGATAGGAAAATATAGGCTCAAATTATATAGTAAACTAGGTACCATAACCTGTTGTTAGTAACATATGGAAAAAATCAGAAGACAAGTATCCTCACACCTTGGAAATGAAATTTTTTTGAGAAGGAAAAATGGCTAAGTACTAGCCACACCTGGAGGTTTGGAACCATGCGCAAGGGTTGTGCAAAAGGGAATGAGCACAAAAGAGGTATCAACACGCAAATGTTTGCACATAAGAAGATAGAATATGATATTTAGCCAATTTTCCAAAGACATGGCTAAAAATAGAAAAGTAGAAGAGGATTGGCATCCAAGCAAGGTTTATAAATATATAAAAACAAGATGGCTTGGGACACATAATAAGGAAGCTATAATTGGAAAAGTAAACATTGAGAAAGAAGAAGATCATGCACAAGTCAAGCTAATAATAGGATTAAAGAAAGGCATATATTTAGATTAATTTATTGTTAGCATAGAATGAGAAAAAACATAGAGGTTCTTTTTTTATGCATGCCTATTATTAGGAAGGTACATGAAGTGGTGAAGGGAAAGTTCCCACCATTATATATAGGTAGTGCTTATAAGTTTCAAGAGTTGACGTGTGTGAGAGTTAGAGCTTCTTAAGGGTTCTAAAGACATGTAGTCATGGATTTTGGAACTTGTATGAGAGCATAAAGGTCTTGTGCATGAATGTATTGAGGTTATTTTAATTAACTATTTGTTATGTAATACAATTATGTTCATGATGGTGTTCATGAATATTAGTGTTGTTCTTCTTGAATGATTTGTTTCCTTATTATATGTGTTTCTAAATTTTCATGGTTATGTTAACATTACGTGTATGCATGGTTTCGAGGTTGTAAATATGATGAATATTCTTGCTAACATTCGATAAGCAAAGTAAAGGAGGGACCTAGTAGCTATGCATGTTTTGGGTGAGTATTCAGATATGTCTGGATGAAGTGCCAACGTACATAGCTATTGAGTGGGTAAATAAAAGACTACATTTTGGTTCTATTGTCAAGACCTCTTTTTAAGTTGTCTACCGGGAGCTATTGAGTGGGTAAATAAAAGACTACATTTTGGTTCCGTTGTCGAGACCTCGTTTTAAGTTGTCTACCAGGATATTACATGCAGATAACATATTGAGTGTCTTTGGAAAGTATTTAAAGTTGGGTAAAATATGACCAAGACGTGTTTATAAAAATATATAGCATTGAACCTAATTTTTACATGTGGACGTGGTTAGAAGTCAACTTGTATGACTACTTGTATGGAAAGTACTTTAGCTTCTTCTCATTAGATTTGTACTAGTGGTTGGCATCTTACGCATCAATTATAGCTTTTACCCAAGGAAGAGATTTTGGATGTAAGAATACTATTAGATCCTCTTTGATTTGACCGAGACGTAGACTAGAGTTATAGATCATTAGTGGGAAGGTGTGCTACATAGCTATACTTTGCAAAGTATGTAATCTTGACGTATTTATGCCTTGAGGAAGCAAATTTTAATTTCTTACATGAGCCAAGAGGATCCTATTTGCACACGATCCCCTTAGCTATCAAGATCTTAATGATAGAATTGGGGTAGGAGAGATTACCTATGGATAGATAAACCCCCCTTTGTGTGCGCAGATGTAGGAACGGGAATAGAGAGGATGACAATGATCTTTGTGGAAGAAAGGAAGAGAGAGGAAAGATGAATCAAGTATAATGAAGTGTGATATAGGGAAGTTGATGCGGTGATCTTTGTCAAGAAGAATGATTAAGCGATGATAGTGATGAGAGCCTTATGGAAGACAAGAAGATATAGTATCATGTCCTACGGACATTGGGAAAGCACAATAGAGAGACCCCATCGAATTCGATGAGAGTGTGTCGAGGAGAGAATGATAATCGTGGGTGCACATCGACCCATCTTGGATACCTAGCCCTTGTACATTGTGTTCTAGATCATAATTAGTTGTTGAAGAGAATCACATCGAAGACGAAAGCATGATCTCCATGTTGGTAAGGATATACAAGTAGGCATATTCTAGTTTCATATCGGGAAGTACTTGTAGATTAAGGATGCACACATGGTAGTACAACAAGTGCTAATGTTTGGTAGTGCTTTGGAAAGAGTTTTTATAGGTGTGTCATCATGTGAGTTTTGGTATGTATATCATTTGAAGAAATATTGTAGGTGTTGTTAAAGCTTAGATAATGGGTGTCCAATTTAATATAACTAGGACACAAGGAAATTCATATAAAGGGACACATGTCACCGCACACGAACAAGAGGCTCAAGAGGTTCAAGTCAGCCATAATGCAGAGGAAATCCTAGTGGATGTTATGGATCTAGGTCTGGTCCTAACCCACGTAGGGTCTCAAGCACAATAACCACCACCAAATTAGCCACAATAAACACCACCTCAAAAACCACAACAATAGACAACTCAAGTCTATTTTGAGATTTCATTACATTTACAAGAGTATAGAGGCATGGAGGATGTTGTTGAGCATGTGCATAAGTGTGAGTTGCTATGGAGAAAAAAAGGGATTACATCTCCAGATACAAAGGCAAGCCAATTTTCCACCACAATTCAAGGGCACACACATAGTTGGTATAAAAAGTATGATCTACATTCGACTGTAGTGGATTATGATGCATTACACGTTGTGTTTTTGGTGGAGTTCAAAATTACAGAGTTTAAAAATTAGAGTATTAGTGCACTCAAGGACATTAAGTAGGGTTTATATGAAAGTGTGAGGGATTATAATGCCCAGTGTAAAACTCCCTTGTCTAAATTATCTTACAATATTCATCTGAGTCAACATGCACATTGGTTTTTTGGTGGTTTATTGATTTTGTTTCTAAGGATGCTATCACATAAGACATATTTATATCCAAGTTAGTCCTTAGAAGTAGCTCGTGTGATGAATTGGTTGGGAGTGTAAACCTTTGGAGTTATCCCTTTTCTTGAGGCACATATACAAAATATGGTTAAGTAGTTAGAGAATATTTCTACCAATTCAGCATATGATACACGTAGTGGGATATCGTGTAATGATTATGAAGTTGAGGGACATACTAAGGATAGCTTTCGCATAAGACTGTGTGTGCATTGTTACAATCTTGTGATATTTTCCACAAGAATCATGATGTATGAAATTTCCCCCTCTTGTAGTGTGCAATGATGAAGAATGTTTCTATCTACTATAAAATATGTGACACACACACCCATGATACTAAATACTTCCAACTGATGGACCAAATTCATGAGGCATGTGAGACTAGATTAATTCAAACCACAATAGATTTTTTTGCAGAAACAAGAAGCCCAACCTCTTTGAAGGATGTAATAATGAAGGTGGATTCCGAGGTGGATATAGGAGTAGATGCCGGGGTGGTAAAGGTAGATTCATGCATATGACATGTTATACTTTGGGTCGCATTAGGTCAATACAAGCATGAATGTCCCTAGAATCATGTATGCACATATTATGGAAAATAACATAAGGTTGAGGACTGCCTTGATCTTTATGAGTATATGTGTAAAACTAAGAAGAAGGTAAAGGGTGTGGGAATGATCAAGTTGCAACACGTGAAGAATGAGAAATGGACACCGTACGTCTACAAGAATCAACATGTGACTATAGAACACACTCAAACTTTAGAGGTCATGTCGGGAAATCCCATATGAAATGGAATGTGTCTACAAAATGGATAACTATAGAAAATAGGAAAAATATGCAAAAATGGGTGAAAGTGGCTAACAAGTAATCAAGATAATAAAATTTCCTCTATGGGAACTATAGGAATATGCTCATCTAAGGAAATGATTTCTTGTCTAACTTGGGAAGGATAAATGGAATGATCGAGGAGAATGGACACTCGAAGGATACTATAAATTTTAGTTTCATCAAACACCCTCTCGAATCGGGTGTGGAATGCATGGAAACTATCCCGTGTTTGCCTCATAGAAGTATCCAGAAAAGGTCATAGAGGTGTGGGAGGAAATGTGTGAATATGGAAAATGGATGAATTATAGGAACTAGTTTCGACCAACTGAATTTTTCATAACTCGTAAGCACTATCTTATTTGACGTTAAAAGTTGTCAATCTGTGAGATAACAATGGGTGGAAGTGAGGTGGTCTGGAAAACAAGGTGTCTAAGGCCTTGGTCAACGTTTGTCAATTTTGGAGATAAGTTTGGTTGTGGTGCCATTGGATCACACATGTAATCTTTGGGTTATCTTGGGCCTTGGATGGCCATGTGGGATATGTAAACTACTAAAGTAAAGAAACAAAAAAATCAAAAAGAAAGTGCAAGAGGGAAAGGTCAATCCTAAGAAAACTAGGGATTCATGAGGAGTTGTATTAATTCCTGCTAATTATAACTTTGTGCCTAATTAACAAATTAAATCTAATTAATTGATCAAAGGAACAAAACTAATCTATTTTTTTGTGCTTTTAAACAAAAGAGGAAAACGAAAAATAAAAGAAAACTAATTAGATTAATATAATGTTTCTATATTTTATGTTTCTTTGGAAATAAAATAAATGTTTAAAGACAAAATAACTTCTTCTAATTACATGAAACTACTTCTATTGTAATCTAGATTACACTAAACGAGGAGATAGTCGGATGTGGTTATTTCCCTATGCAGAAGATTTAATTAATCTAATAAAAAATGCTTTTTCCTATTTTTAATTGTGGATGCAAAATCTTTCTAATGAAGAAATGTAAATCAAACACAAACACAAAACCTTCTAAAGCTAACTTCTCATGTAAATCCACAAGGATAGGTAGAGAAGCAACTTTTCACGGAAGCTTTGTTCATGTGCAACCAATATTGAATTTTGAATGTAATGAGCTTTAATAAATAGTTTAATAAATAAATAAATGACAAAAAAACTTTAACAAAAACTTCCTCTAAATACTTCTCAAGAAAATCCACAAGGATAAGCTGAGAGGAAATCCTCAATGAGAATCTTTTGCAAAGGAAATCTACTGTAATAATTACTTCAATTGAATCTTTCTGAAAAAAATATTTAACAAGACTAAAGATTTGAATCTATTCAAAATAAAAAAATAAACTTGCAGGAATTCAAAGACACCCCAACCTAGAAATGTTTTACTGAGACACATCCAATGTTGGAAATTCTTCTTGATGTCCCCTCAACTTCTTTCTAATGTGTGTTCAACATATCTAGATAGATATGATAGAAATATGTGCAAGAATAATGGTATAATGTTGGATTTGGTTGGTTTACAAATAAAAGAGAAGCAAATGCGAGAAAGGGAGAAGAAAGCAAAAAGAACTAGTTTTCTTATGTACTTCTTGGCAGGATTCTAGCAACATAATAATGAAAAATTAATCGAGAAACTCCAACCAATGCTTTAGGAAGAAGCTTGGTTCTTATAGAAATTTAGTAGTGAATTGGGCTAACCCACTTGGCGGGATTGGCTTTACACATGACTCTAGAACACACTTGACCTCCTAAGGTCATGTGGGCCAGTGATATGAAATGGAATGTGGCTATGGAATGGATAACTATAAAAAATAGGTTAAATATTTGAAAATGGGAAAGGTGGCTAACAAGTAATCAATGAAATAAAATGTCCTCAATGGGCACTATGGGAATATGCTAATATAAGGTAATGAATGCTTGTCTAACTTGGTAAGGTGAAATTGAACAATCAAGGAGAATGGACACATGAAGGATTCTATTAATGTCAGTGTCACCAAACACCCTTTGAACTAGATGTGGAATGCATGGGAACTATCTTGCATTTTCCTCGTAGAGTATTCAGATAAGGTCATAGAGGTGTGGGAGGAAACATGTGAATAGGAAAAATGAGTGAATTGTTGGAACCAATTTCAACCAAGATGAATTTTCCAAAATTGTAAGAACTATCTCGCTTCGACATTCCAATCCGTCAACTATGAGATGATAATGGGTAGAAGTAGGGTGGTTTAGAAAACAAGGTGTCTAAGGCCTTCGTCAATTTCTTCCAATTTTGGAGCTAATTTTGGTTGTGGCACTAGTGGATCACACACGTAATCTTTAGGTTATCTCAGGCCTTAGATGGTCATGTGGGATTTGAAAACTACTAAAGAAAATAAAAAAACTCGTAAAGAAATTGCAAGAGGGAAAGGTCAATCCTAAGACAACTAGGGATGTGTGAGGAGTTATATTAATTCTTGCTAATTAAAACTATGTGCCTAATTAAAAAATGAAAGCTAATTAATTGATCAAAGGAAAAAAACTAATCTATTTGTTTTTGTGCTTTTAATGATTTTAAACAAAAGGGGAAAAATAAAAATAAAAGAAAACTAATTAAATTAATCTAATGTTTTTATATTTTATGTTTACTGGAAACAAAAGAAATGTGCACATACAAACTAACTTCTTCTAATTAAATGAAACTACTTATATTCTAATGCAGATTAAACTAAACATGAAGATAACCGGATATGGCTATTTCCTTGTGTAGAAGATTTAATTAATCTAATAAACAAATGCTTTTTCCTATTTGTAATTGTGGATGCAAAAGCTTTCTAATGAAGAAATGTAAACAAAACACAAGCAAAAACCTTTTAAAGCTAACTTCCCATGAAAAGCCACAAGGATAGGCATAGAATCCAATTTTCATGGAAGTTTTATTCGTGTGCAACCAATATTGAATTTTGAATGTAATGAAATTTCCTAAATAATTTAATAAAGAAAAAAATGATAACAAAGCACTGTAACAAAAACTTCCTTTGAATCCTTCTCAGGAAAATCCACAGGGATAAGCTGAGAGGAAATACTCAACAAAATATTTTGCAAAGGAAATCTACTATAATAATTATTACAATTGAATCTTTTTGAAAGAATGTATTTAACTAGAATAAAGCTTTGAATCTATTTAAAATGAACAAAGAAACTTGTAGGAATTCAAAGAAACCCCAACTTGGAAATGTTTACTGAGACACATCCAATGTTGGGAATTCTTCTTGATGTCCCTGGATCTTCTTTCTAATGCACGTTCAACGTATCTGGAGATCTATTTTGGAAAGATGTGCAAGAAGAATGGTAGGATGTTGGAGCTAGCTAGTTTACAAGTAATCTAGCAATAATGTGAGCAACAGAGTAGAAATGAAAAAGAACATGTTTACTTATGTACTTTTTGGTGGGATTTTTGAAACATAAAAATGAAAAATAAATTGAGAAACTCTGACCAATGCTTCAGGAAGAAGCTTGGTTCTTATAGAAATTTGGAAGGGAAGTGGTCTAACCCACTTGGTAGCCAAGAAATGTCACATCACTTAGAGAAGGGGGAAATTAACTTACTAAAAATAGTAAGTTAGGAAGTGGAGGTTTGTACACATATAATAAGCTCAAAAACAAGAAACTTGGTCAAGAAACATACATTAAAAATGAGTTTGAAGAAATTGACATGTTTTAAAACATGCCAAAAGAGTATCAGTTAAATGTGCATGGAACCACCAGAGTGTGTAGACTCGAGGTTGTGCAAGCGCCACTGGAAAGATTAGTGGTTATGTAACCACATCATCATTCCTTAACTTAAAGCAAGAAAGCTAAGGAAAATCTTGTGAAATGATAAAGGAAATAAGGAAAAAGATAGAAAAGGAAAACAAGGTAAGATAACATGTTGCAAGTGAGAATTTAGATTTGAACATCATTTGAAAGATAGTTTTTTGTCATTGGGGATTTAACTATTCTAAAAATGTTGCACCATGTAAAATCGGGTGCACGCAAGCACCTAAGAAGATACCTTCTCCAAAATTATAGCCTATGATGGTTACTACTCATGCGAAGTGGCACGCGCAAGCCCCTAAAAGATAAACCACTTATCGAAGAGAAGACATTATACATGTAAAGTATCTATATGCCCCTCATCAGAAGGATGTCTATTAAGAGATCATGAGAGTGATAAGAGACTTGTAGGGTGAGATACAATGCCCGAAGTAGCGAGATGCATGAAAGGGAACACACTAAGAACATTGAGCTCCCTCATAAAGATGTAGATGATCTAAAATAGGTATGTAGGATGTTGAGACAAGAGAAAATCATCCCACTATTAGGGGAGTGGCTACATGAGAAGGCACTATGTGATGGATTTTAGTGCGAATGTAAGATACTTCATGTAAATTTTCCACCACAGTAACCATGAGTATGATAAGGAAATCACATTGGATGCAATTTTTAATGGCTTACTACTAGTGAGAAATATTCTAATTGAAACATGTGTTGAGGTAAATTTTTGACTTTGGTTACATGGAACTAGATGGGAAGACAACCTTTTCTATTGTCTTACAATGTTTTATATATGGTGAAGACGATAAGGGCCATGACTATCGGGTATTGAAAAATGTATAAACTAAAATTCAAGGAGCTAAGTTTATAGGGGATTTTAAAGTTTTGGAACTTGTTGAGGTAGAAAAATTACCATCATTACTTGGGTGACCATGGTGTTATGCAAATAATGATGACATAATATTCAATAAGAGATATTAGTTTCAAAAACAAGGACAAGCCATAGTCATACCATTGGATGAGGTGAAGGATATACCTTACATTGAGCCATTGAGTGAATAAGAACTAAATAGAATTAATATGTGCATAATGTGCAACCCTAAGAATGTGAAGCCATCTAACGAATGTGTAATTCAAAGTGGGATGATTCACACTCTATTAGAAACACCACTAGTGTTAATGGTGAAAATTGGGCTCATGAAACATACAAGATGATCGGGTGTGAGATGAAGGGAATATTTACTTGGATGATCGGGCCGTGCATGGTTAGGAATTTGGGTATAAATCAGTTACTAAGTATACGGGTGAGGAGACTCTTGATTCATTATTTCATGCCATGGAGAACCAATGGCTGAATGAGGGTGCTAGAAAGAGTATGCTAGTTTACACTTTATGTGGAATAACGGAGCATTGGTGGGCAAACACATGCACAACCTGTTGGGGTGAAAAGAAGTGAGAATTTCCTTTTAACAAGGTTTACCTATAATAACATACCTTCTCTTATACATAAATAGGATGAGGATGAGAAGACTCTTGCTTTGGTACACATCCATAATGTGAGAGACAATGGGTGCAAGACTAGTGTATTCAAAAAATCACACACTTTAGACACTATTTAGTCCTGGTCTCGTACTACTATTTAAACTGTTTTTGAGTGAAGAAATTACTAATTGACCCCTATATTTTGGCCATCTTGATTTGTTTTCTTTCATCATTCCCGACCTCTTACACCTGCATGCCCAATAATATTTTGTCATTTCACATTATTTTAGCTTTGACTGGGGTGCCCATGGGCACCTTGGTACCACCAGGGGCACCCCGATCCTTTTTGAACTTTCTTGTCACTTTTTGGGCACTTTCTAGTTGTTTTAACTTCTTATCTTTTTTTGGTCGGTCATCTCGGGGTTAATTATGAAATTAGATCAAGATAACCCTATAAATATAAATTTATGAGACCATAATGAGGGATTAAGACCTAGTCACTACTATCATCCACCTAGAGTTACATTCATCTAAGGTGTTTGGAGATAATTTGCATTCACTTAGCACCATCACAAAGGAAAAATTTAGTTCATTTGCATCACACAAGTATAGGAGGGGATTCTATTCTATTCCATCCACCATTATACTACATTTTTTACATATAATTATTTCTCACTACTTCAAAAAGTGTGACTAAAAAAGAACACCTAGGGAACATGATTCACACACACATAAGAACCACAGTTGGGTTCGAAATGTAGTGCAACACTCAATTAGTAAGCTCATTATTGTGGAAGATGAGGTTAGTCTGACCCATTCATTTGCATTATTATTTTTTTAGTGTTTTCATAATTCTTGTGGCTTCTTAATGTGACAAAAATGAGGGTTTGGACCACCCATGAACCTATGAGGGTCCCTCATATTGGATTATCGGAGACACACGGAGCAATGCGGTCAAGTTAATGTGACAAATAATGAGGGTTTCAAACCACTGTTGAACCTATGAAATTTATTTGTGGACATTTTACAGAGACCAAGGCACCCATTTTGTAGACCAAGGCACCCACATGCACCCGGTCACTCTCCGGGTGCTCCAATCTAGCTAGATATCTTGGATCCATGATTTTGGGGCCTCCGACAATCGTTTTGGCTTCTTAATTCTCGAGTCAATTTTGCGACATAGTCCAGTGAGATCCTCTAATAAGTTGAGTTCATTATAACTCTCTTAGTACTTGAGGGTTTTAGAATTTTCATTTTCATAGTTGTTTGGGTCATTTCCATATTTATTTACTATGATTATTTCTTGTATTTACATGTCGTTTTAGACTAGATTCTTATATTGCACATTTTAGATAATTTTAGTTAATAATTTTGGTGAACCCGACTCGATCATTCATGCTTCTAGGTTCTTCATTCATTACTTATCATCCTAGGGGTTGGTCACCATGAGTGTCCTAATTAATGATTATTTTCTTTCCAATCTTGATTTACTACATAGAGTCCAACATCTTCTTGCTACTACTTGCATTTGTGCTGACATGCATCCAGACTCGTTTATCAATCATTTTTCGATGCATTTTCTTCACACATAGTATTCAAGTCTAATCTTCCCTGTTGATGTTCATACTTTTGATAATGACCCGCCTCTACATATCATATGTCATATTCATAATGTAGGTGTTAAGTGCACTTTGATTGATAATGGATATGAACTTAACTTGTGTCCTATGTCATTCCTTGAAGTTTTAGGTCTTTCCACTTGTGACGTTAGTCCATATAGTATTTCAATGCATGCTTATGATGGTTCTATCTGTCCTTGTCTCGGTCACATTACATTACCTATCACTGTTGGTCCAAAGAATGTCCACACTACCTTTTTGTTGTTGATTTACCAATATCCTACAAATGTCTCCTTGGTGGGCCATATATTCTTGCCATGCAAGCTATTGCCTCTATTGTACATAATTATGTCAAATTATTACATGAAAGCATTGAGTACACCATTTTTTTTATCACAATCCATTCCAGTATTGTGACGACACTCCTAATACTAGTCTTCCTATTCTACGCACAAATATTACAGATGATCCCCAACGTAGGGAAGAAACAACTCACTTACCACGACTAGACGGTACCATTTTTGTGATAGATGCAATTTATTCTATGCCACTTGCTAGCACTATCATGTTATGATTCCATATCGGGTCCTATCTAGTCCATGGTCATTGCTCTATTACTCGCATCTTTCCTGTACCATCTTCATCGAGTGCACCCATCATTTACTTGCATGCTCTTCATGAATGAATCATATTGGGAAAAAAATCCATTTGACCCTACATGAAATGTCACTACATGTTCACATGATGATTTGACTCAGCTTAGTTTAGCTCTTGAGGACCTTCATCCTTCTATTCATGATCCTCATCTCTACTATGCATTTATCACTATTACTACTACTTATGGTTTGCATGTCTTTCATCTTATGGTCTACTTATCATATAACCCTTGCTGTTCTCAAATGAAATTAGGGTAATATTAGATTACTTATATCGGGGCACTTAGATCCTAGTCATACAGACATTTCATTTCCTATTCCTTTTGGATGCATTTTCATTTGCAATACTTCTTTCATAGGATATACACAAAATTTCACTTGTTGGTATGTAAATGGTTTTCCACTTCCTCCATTCACCAATGAGTAATATGTTATGGGCATGTACAAATTATCCCTCAATGAATCATTATGAAATCAACCTGATACCATCTCCTACCAAGTTACTAATGCTTTTCCATTCAATTTAGACCCGGAGGATGATGATCTTCTCGATGACTTTACATGATCTTTTTACATATGCTCGGGGGCATAATGCTTAAACATTCCCTCCCCCATCATCATATTATCATAGGCATATCTCTCATCTTGACATTATTGTTCATTCATATCATTACATAATACTACATCACACTCCTAGCATTTGCACATACCTCATCTTGACATCATTATACATACATCTCATAGTCATACACCTTCATCACCACATACAACAACCGACGGAACTTTTTCCTTCACTCTCATTAGTTATTTCATTTAATTTATGGCTTAGGAGGTATATCATAACATACTACCCCCACACTCCTATTACCATCTATCACCTTTGCATTCTCCTACATCAATCTTCTCACATAATCATACTCATCATACGTTATAACGTCGTCATTACCCGATGACACACTCTTGTGCTTCAGTTCACACTTAAATGTAGAGGGCATAATACACATGAACCCCACACACCGAACCTATTCAAACATCACATGTCATACATCTTACATATTACATTCTACATTTAGTCTACATTGTGCATCTACACAACATACATCATATTACTCTTCATCATATAATTGTCATAATCTTATTCTTTACACATCTAGCAATATATACTACTCATACTACATCACGCACATCTAATTTAAAATGTGGCGGTGACTACTATGTTAATAACTACCCCTAGAAAATTTAGGGGAATAATAAGTGGTAGAGGATACATGCTTTGCAGTTGTCTAACTGTTAAGATGAGAAACACGCTACTCCTATGAAGTGTAGGTAAGTTGTATGGATTTCGTTACTATTTTATTTGACACCAATGCAATCAAGTTATTTTTATCTAGTAAATTAGATAAAAATTGAATAATAATGTTGGTTATATGAAAAATACATTGATTGTACAATATAGGAATAATGTTGTTCAAAATCTAGACCACTTTCTGTTTGACATGACATTGGAGCTACCTAGTTTCACAACATAAATTGACGTCTACGTAACTTCTCTAGGGTCCTATGAAATTATTATTGGTGTAAATTGGTTTTCCCAAAATAAAGAAACATTATATTGTTTTAGAAAATGAATAGAATGCCTAGATGGCATGTAAAAAATAGTTATCACTCAAGGCATAAAAATGAATTTTGAAGGAAAATGTCTAACTTACAACTTAAGAAAGCCAAGAATAAGGGTTATGTTGTATGCAATAAAATTTTCTAATTTTATTGAGGAAGGTAAGACTTCCTTGGAGGATTAACCACTGTTAATGGAAAAAAGGTATGTATTTCCATAGGAATTACCTATATTTCCTCCTAAACATGAATTTTACTCTACCATTGATTATCAAACTTAGAACTAAACCGATATCTAAGGCACTATATAGAATGACAACTGAGTTAGTAGAACTAAAATATCAACTTCATGAACTATTGTCCATGGGTTTAATTTTTCGAGTTTGTTTCCTTAGGGGGAATCGGTCATCTTCATTAAGAATAAAAGATGGTACGTTAAGACAATGCATCGATTATCAAATGCTTAACAAGGAAACATATAAGAATATGTACCCTTTACAAAGCATTGATGACATTTTTGGTCAAATGAGAGATGCATCTATCTATTCAAAGATCAATTTACAATTTGGTTATCATCATCTAAGGATTAAAAGATAAGAAATTCATAAGACAACATTCACAACAAGATATGGGCATCCCGAGTTTACCATCTTACTTTTTGGAGTCACTAATGCACTAGATGAATTCATGAACTTAATGAACAATATTTTTCAATATTATTTATTTAAATTTATGTTTGTTTTTCTTGATAATATCCTAATTTATTCTAAGAACATAGAAAAACACCATGAACACTTGAGAATAGTGTTGGCTATGCTTATAAAAATAAAATTGTACGATAAGATATTGTAGTGTTCATTTTATCGAACAAAGTGTATTACCTTGGGAAATTAATAAAAAAATATGGGATTTTAGTTGACCCATTGAAAATCAAATCCATTACTGAGTGGCCAGCACCTAAGAATGTACATGAAGTAAGAATCTTCATGGGGTTGGATAATTACTAAAGAAATTTCGTGAAATATTTCTGTAGAGAGGTTGGACCAATAAATTCATGCGTACGAGAAAAATGAAAATAAATTTTTGTGTATAGATAAGTGTGAAAATGCATTCAATTTATTGAAGGAAAAACTTACAAGAACACATGTTTTGATGGTTTTATATCCCAACCGGAAATTCATCATGGTAATCGATGCCTCGGGTGACGATTTGGGTGGAATAATTTTACAAAAAAATCATGTAATTTCTTATGAGAGTATGAAATTGAAGGTTTATGATCAGAAATATGCTCCCCATGACCTTAATTTTGTGTCACACCCGTGAAATTCTCACCCAAAACCATCTATTTTTGTATGTGCGATATGATACTAGAACAAATCATTTATTACTTTCTTCTTCATTGCGACACTTTGGAAGGGTTATATCTCAATTACACATGTGTATTCCTTGCATATCATCCCGATAATATTCTTTGTATCATTATAATTTAATCAGATCTCTCCGAAGAGACTATTTATTATGTTATAGTACTATACGTCATTAAAGGGTTATGTATACAACACCGTAGAAGTTGATTACTATTATTTTATACCTAGGAGTCTGGGTGTATATTATGCACTAGAAATCTTCCAAACATTATGATAATACTTTATTATAGACAATATATAATATATAATAAAACTAGATAACAACCATATATATGTAAATATATCATGTTAATAATTCAAACGTTTAAAGGATTCTACTAACCTCTAAGCCTAATCATCATTATACGAAATCATAAGATTTATTTCATTATTGAACGTATATACAATTGTGGTGATATTACATTAGATAATTATTATAGTAGTAATGTGTCACGTATATATAAGATTATTTGTACAATGTTATTTTTAACAATATAACACATTTTAAATCTTAATCAAGACCTTATAAACTTTATATATTTTATAATAATATCATATTACAATAACGTATAGCCTTATAACATTATAATAGTTGTTATATCCCTTATACATGATATTATATTAAATACAATGACAAAATTTTACGTCTTACATTATTGTGTCATTATAATTATAAAAATTCAAACTATTATAACCACTATAAATTTTAATCAATGCATAATAACACTCTATCATATCTATAATACTATTATTATATTTAATATAAGCATATAAAAACATGACTATCTAGTTAATAATGTTATATTATTACTTATATATTTTACTACACCTTTTAATAATATTACATGTGATGTAATATTATCTCATTATTAGATGAATATAAACCCTTAAACAATTAATATAAACACTATAAATTTAATAGTAATATTATATTATATATGATAATAATGTTATGTATATATATTAACAAGATTTAATATACAACACCATTGTCATAATATTCAATATATAATAACATTTTAATATAATGTTATAAAAATTAAGCCAAATAATATTAATGTTAAGTTATATATAATAACAATATATATATATATATATATATATATATATATATATATATATATATATATATATATATATATATATTGATTAGAGGTAAAAAGGGTTGAGGGGACCCTACCCTGAACATAGTCACCTCTCTATGAGAGAAGATAAATACATTACCACACCATCAAAAAAATGATAATATAACAATTCATAATAATACGAGCTCCCCAAGAGCTAAAGTAGTGAAACAACAACAAAAAAAAACATAGTGGAACTAACAGTAGCAAAGAAACTAACAACCAAAAAGCTACAGAGACAGTAAATAAAACAAAACACCCCTCCCTAGATCATTTATAGGATTTTTCAAGCCCCTCCAACACCTTATCCCATTCCTTAGCCAAAGCATCTATGTTACCAACCAAAGATGCCAAGTCAAAACCATCGAGAGTCACCTTTCTTTTCCTTCCCTGACTATCCACAACACTATAGGCATTAGCGAGATGACCCAGAGTCTGGAGATGCTGCAGAGTAGATTTCACCATGACTACACTCCACTCCATATAGCTATGGAGAATGGCACAAACATGGTCCAAATCATTGGTTATGAAACCATAGTTGGATTTTAAAACGTCAATCTCTCTGCCATGTCCATTGCGACCACTTCCTCAACCTACACTTTCATCTTATGCCAGTCATTGAAAAAAAAAAATGCACCAAGATCTTGGTGAGACAAATATCACCCTTAAGTTCCTCAATATCCGCCGCCATCTTTACTAAATGGTTCTTCCCTTTCAGTGGTCCAACATGTCCCATAGCCTCAAATTTATGTTCCAATTGCACATTGATAGGAGTTGAAAGACCTGTTATAATATAATATTATGAATGTATACCCATCTTAGAAATATTCATTATATTAACTTATAAACGCGCACAAACACTCGACGTGACGTGATAGCCATTGTACTAGTATTATACTATATATAATAAAATGATATATATAATTTAAAAAGAACTCAAAATTTATAAACATATATTATACGTTATATATGAGGAAAATTAATATTATAAATATTCAAGTTCTATATTTTTAATACTAATTTTTCTTGCATCTTAAACTTTTTCACCTACATACACTTTTTTCAATGCATATTATACATCACATACTACACATCTTACATATACTACACCATCTTCTACTCATCACACATACTACACCATCTTCTACTCAATGCACTCACCACCCTATGATGCAATTTAGTTCATCGGTACATACTCGACTACCGAGGGTTTACAAATAAAATCGAACTTATCATACTCACACGTCTATCATTGGATATTTCATCATGCAACATCCCTAGGTTAGTTACATATGCTATATGATAAATGGTCACCTAATCTATCATCTTGTAGTGGTATATTCTTTTGGGCTACATCAAAACTCCTTTTATTCATCATGTCGTGCTATATGTTGTACCATATATCACCACTCCTACTTACATCATCATCACCTTATCCTTGATCATCATGTAGTGATATACACTTAGGGATAAATCATCATTCATTTCTTAATTGTGTCATGATATATGCTTAGGCTATAGGGATCACACACACATAATTTCTAGGTCGAATCTCATCAATACACATACATACTCATCACAACACGTTAGACACAACAAATAATTCTACCGTTTATCGATGAAACACTCTCATTTACGGTTCATTCTTGAATGCTAAGGGGGAAAACCAAATGAACCTCATTGTATAAATTTCCATTTAGTTGGGGGCACACCTATAAATCCATTTTACATTCCATTTCATCCATCCACAACATACTACATATTATACTTGCTTTTTCTCTTCCTTGAATTTTCTTGTTCATGTTCACTTTATTACACATCCTAGTTAGATTAATTATATGTTTTTTTATCTATATCATCCACACATGTGCATTCACATATTTTTCTAGTTGTGATCATAGATACATGTCTCTTACATATAACATGGATGCTCTCCTTCTACCCTTCCTACACTGGTCACTAGGGGAATCCACATTCATCTCTCATAGGTGCTATTGTTTCACTTTGTAATGATTATTTTACATTACTTGGTTATAAATTTTTTTGACATACTAGTTATCTTTTTAACATGCTAACGGGTTCTTCATGTGTAACATTTGATATGTAAGGATATGTGCTTCCATACTTGTTTGTTACATCGTCTGATATTATATGCTCTATTAAATATTATTCATATTTATGTGTTTTCATTGATGTCAAGATTGATGGAAAAAGGAGTCAATTGGTAAAGTGAGCATGCAAGAAAGATGAAGGTTGATTGGTAGTGTCAACTCAAAAGGCTTTGAGATGGTCAAGGATAATTCCTAAAGGAATTAGATATCATTTGTGCAAGTCGATGATATAAGGTGCTAGCTGTTAAGTACATAAGAGATCTATGGAGTAAATAAGCTCAAGGAAGGAACCAAAGACTAAAGGAAAGCTCCAAAAGAAGCCACCAAAGGCATATGAGTGCCACAGAGTGAAGAATATCAAAAGGTAAAGCCACAGATATGAAGATTATGAGAATGTCGTGTATAAAGGGAAAAGATGCAAAACCTCGAATAAGAAGAAAAGCCACTAAGTATATAAGAGTGCCATAGATAGAAGGAAATACAAGAAGAACTAAAAACGAGAAAATCCACAGAAGGTAACAAACAAGGAGGAAGCCACGAGAAGCTGAAAAATCCGCACAATGCATACAAATGCCACAGATAACTAAAAATGACATAAAGAGGGGAAAATTTGAAGCCACAACATGAAGGAAATGATGAAAGATGCCAACAAAAGCGTGAAATGATCAAATTTAATTGGAGTGGATCAAGCACAATTATTTGGAGTTCAAATTTAAAGAGTGAATGTTTTCATTTAGATTTCGAAGGAGATTTTATTGATAGAGAATTGTGACTGCAGTACAATCGAACTTCACAAAAACTAATGAAATTATCTATTCTAGCTACCATCATTTAATGCATGTTGACCATGAGGCATATGGTTATAAGCTTGATGGATATTCCTAATTTCAAGGTGAATTAAAATAATGCAAGAAAAAGAGTCGCTGCGTTTTAATTTCATGAAGAAAATTCTAAACGATGAAAGTTTTATATATTTTTGGAATACGACCATTTAATTGGTGTGTTAGATGCATGAAAGAAGGAGGAATGAATCCGAACAAGGAAAGAATAAAATATGGACTCATCTAGGAACATTTAATGATCTATATTCATAGGTAATATATCAGAAAGTGTAGACGATGCAAATATCAAAGTAAGATTTTTCAAGAAAAGGAGAAATAAAAGAAAAAATATTTGTCATTCGGGAGAAGTTTCTCATGAGAGAAAAATAAGGCACTAGATCCAAGAGAGTAAAAAGGTAGAGAGAAAAAAACATGATGTAATCAAGCTAAGAAGAGCTACAATGGTGAAGTAGAGAGAAAGGGTGAGATCAAGAAAATAATGAAGAACATGATCAGATAAGTAGAGCATAAAGGTGGTAATTTGAATGAGAAGAAGAGAGTGACAGAGGAAGAACACATATCAAGCTAAGAAAGTGATCATAATCCATTATATAAGCAATTTTTGTAACTACATGATCAAAATGTATATGTAAAGAAGTCTAAGTTGTAGCTTAGCACATTCAGGGAGTTGTAGCTTCCTTGTAGGTGGGTGCCTGAGAAAGAAATCTCTTGTGATGTGTAATATTCACTTGAGTCCTTTGTTGTGTGTAATATCAACATAGGTGTAGGGGTTGGTGCTCCTTGTGGGATTGGTGTCTCACTAAAAAAATCTTGTAAGATGTGTTATATTCTTATGAGTCCTTGCTTTATGTAATATAAACAATGGATTTGTTAGGTTTTTCTCCGAAAGGGTTTCCCATGGTAAATCTCTGTGTTCAGTATTTATGTGTATGATGAATACTTGTTTGATTTTTTACTGCTCATAAATATAGATTGGTAAAGAATATAAAATTGAATCAAGAGTGAAATTTTTAATCTGAATTGATTCACCCCCCCTCTTAGTGCATGTGATATGTAACAATTAGTATCAAAGCTAGTACTCATTACAGAAGATTAACATCTTCGAGGAGATCCTCCTATCACAAGCATGATAGTAAATCAAGCACAAGGAAACTAATCTCTATCTAGATCACCTCTATTCACAGGGACAAATTATGATTTTTGGAGAATAAGAATTAAGAAATATTTGATGTCACTCAATTTTGACATATAGGAGTACATCGAAAAAGGATATACAACTCCACCCACAACGATAACCTCTTCAATGAGATAAGGTAGAATATGAGTGTAATTCAAGAGCTATGAATGCTATTTTAGGTGGCTTGACTGATACATAATTCATGAAGGTAATGCACTGCACAACAAAAAGGAAATATGGAACAAATTGCAAAGCATATATGAAGGAGATGAGAAATTTAAACTAGAAAATTTGCAAACTTATAGAACTCAATTTGAGAATATGAAAATGAAGGATGATGAGAGCATCATAACATATATGCAGAGAATAGATGAGGTCATAAACATGATTAGAGGCTTGGGAGAAAATCTAGAAGAATTTGTCATTGTTCAAAAGGTTTTGAGATCCCTGACCAGCAAGTATGATGCAAATGTTTCTACCATAGAGGAAGTAAAGGAAATGAAGACACTTACAATGGATGAACTACAGAGCACCCTTGTTGCATATGATATGAGAGCTATTAGACTGAGACTACTAAGAAAGAAGTGGCTTTAAAGGTCAAGAAATAAATAAAGTCTAGTCAAGAAGATGAAGAAGTATCAGGTTCCACAGATGAGCTGGATGAAGAAAATATTGAGGCATTATTCATGAGGAAATTGAAAAGAGGCTCTAGTAATTACAAAGGAAAACTCCCATTCAAATTAATTTCTTGCGGATAGGAAGGTCATTTTTCTAGTAGATGCCCCCCCAAAAATAAAGAGAGTCAGTTGGAACATGAAAAACACAACCATAAATATAATAGAAGAGAAACTAAGTATAAAAAGAAACATAACAATAATAAATTCTTCAAGAAAAAAAGAAGCTTCTATTATAAAGAAGAATATAGTGAATTAGTGTTGAGCAACATAGAAAACTTAGAAAATGAAGATCAATCAGAATGTCTATTTATGGCTATGGATGCAGATGAAGAAAGTATCTCCAGAGGGAAGAACTCAATTGAATATGAATATTCGATGAAGAGGAAGCTGAGGTAAATCTTTGCTTGTGTTGGTAAGTGCACTTGAAGAACTACAACTATGCAGAAAGAAAAATTAGAAACTAAGATGCACATTAAAGGATTATGAGGAACAAATCCACATCTTTGAGAAAATAAAAACACAGAAAGAAGAAGAGGAGGCTAATGAGCTAAAGGAACTTGAAACTTAGTTGGAGAAGATCTCAAAGTCCTACAAATCAAAAGAGGAGGAGTGATCAAAGTTGAACACAGAATTGGAGGATTTGAAATTAGAGATAAACCAAATGTTCAGAAAAATAAGTATGTATGAAAAAATAGAAAAGAGCTCTATTGTGCTAACTGATATACTCAGTAGCCAACGTGATACAACTGATAAATCTAGAATTGGCTTCAAGGGAGAAGGCAAGGAGAAAGAGTCAGCAAAAACTAAAGAAAATAAGTTTGCGGCTACACCAAGTACTTCCTCTACTATAAATAAAGGTTTCTATAAACTCGTGAGAAGAAGAAACATTGTTCCTAGGATCACCTATGTAATGAGGTACACACATTCCTTTTATGGGTACTTTTTCTCTTGTAATTAGTTTGGACATAAAGTCATGAAGTGTAGAAAGAACTCTAGAGGCTATAGAAGAAAATTTGGCCCATATTACACTAGTTCAAACTTTAATGCTACTCAATAAACCTATCACAAGAAAAGAAATAATCCACCAATAAGGAAACAAGAGCCCCCAAACAACAAAAGTGGATATATGTAAAGAAATATGAGAACAAGAGAAAGGAATGTTTCTCAGTAGTACAGACTGCATGTTCCATGTACAAAATGAAGATAAAATTTGGTATTTAGATAGTGGATGCTCCAGTCACATGAAAAGTGATAAAAGTAAATTTATTTCTTTGTCTAATAATGCATCAGTGTTGTGAGATTCGGTGACAACTACTCTACTAACATGATTGGAAAAGGGACATTAAGTTTAGATAATGGAAAGAATATTACAGAAAATGTTTTATATGTTCAAGGATTGAAACATAACCTATTAAGTGTGATTCAAATGTGTAAGATAGGATACAATTTCATATTCCATGACCGAGGATGTGATATTATCAACAAAAAGACAGACAAGAGAGTTGCAAAGGCCAAGCAGACAAATAACAACATGTATGTGCTAAATGAGATAAACAATGAGAAATGCTTCACTGGTAAAGTTGATTATAGTTGGCTATGAAAAAGAAGACTTGGACATATGAGCTTTGAGAATTTGGTTAAACTAAGTGCTAAAGGGTGTGTGAGACACATGCCTAAGATTATCAAACCCATGGATACACTATGCAAGGCATGTCTACATGGTAAATAGACAAGGAGGTCATTCAAGTCAAAGGAGTACTCTACAACAAGACCATTGGAATTGATTCATACAGACCTATGTGGCCCTACCAGAACTAAAGGAATATCAGGTGAAGTATATTTTATGTTTCTAATAGATGATTATACAAGAATGACCTAGGTAGCATGTTTAAAGCAGTAAGTCTGAAGCCCTAGATAGATTTAAGAGTTTCAAGGCATTAGTTGAAAATGAAAAGAACAAGAAAATAAAATGCCTAAGATCGATCAGAGGCGGTGAATTCTGGTCAAATGATTTTGATGAGTTCTATGAAGAACATGGAATCAGGAGACAATTCTCAGCCAGTGCAGGAATCCTCAGCAGAATGGAGTTGTTGAAAGGAAGAACAAAACAATGCAAGAGATGGAAAGGACCATGCTAAATGAATCCAAAATCCCAAACATGTATTGGAGTGAAACAAGATATCTGCCGCAGTCTATCTTTTGAAAAAGTGGCTCTCTTAACATGTGAAGTAGAGTATATAGCTTCCGTGATGTGTTACACCCAAGTTCCGTGGATGAAGCATACATTGGAAGATTACAAGGTAAAATATGAAAATCAAATTCCTTTGTTATGTGACAAAGATAAGTGTAATAAATGTCTCTAAAAAAATCTTCCCGCAAATACCAATCATATACCTATAAGATATCATTTCTTTAAGGAACAAGTGAATGAAAGGAAGATCAGTCTAGAATATATGAGCACTAAAGAAGAAATTATGGACATAATGACTAAGCTGTTGCCAAAAGAAAAATTTGATCACTTAAGGAATGAATTAGGGGTCATTCCCGATCTTGAAAATAACTAGTGGGTATGCAGAGAATGAAGGGATCATTCTCAGGAACTATCCATTCATAAAAATAGTGCCAAAGTAAAAGGGAGCTAATCTATTATCTCAAATTTATCAAAGTATGCATCAGCTCAGGGGGAGCATTATTGTGCAAACACCAGAATAGATGGATAAGAAGCATAAGCCTAGGGGGAGCTTCTTGAGGTAAGCACATGAAGAAACCAACTTACAAGTATATTTAGTTATGTGTGGCATAGATGGCCCTTTGTCATTGTTGTCAAAGGGGGAGATAAAGAAACCAAAAACTAGTCTACTGAGATATAGAAGAACAAGAGAAAGGCAAATTCAGGTATGCAATCATTTTTCCATCAAAAGGTTATAAGGTTATATAGGTTTCTACAAGATGGAGTATTTCCATCAATGACAAAGGGGGATATTGTTGAATATTTTTCATTGTTATATGTGTTGTCATTGATGTTAAGATTGATGGTAAAAGGAGTCCACTTGATAATGTGAGCATATAAGCAATATGAAGGTTAATTGGTAGTGTCAACTCACAAAGTCTTTGAGATGGTCAAGGATTAGTTCTAAAGGATTTAGACATCATTTGTGTAAGCCACAAATATAAGGTGCTAGCCGACAAGTACATAAGAGATTCACAGAGTAAATAAGATCAAGGAAGGAACCACAGACTAAAGGAAAGCTCTAGAAGAAGCTTCCAAAGGTAGGAGAGTGCCATAGAGTGAAGAAGTTCAAAAGGTAAAGCCATGGTATGAAGATTTGGAGAATCTACACATATAAAGGGAAAAGATACAAAACTGTGGATAAGCGGAAAAACCGCTAAGTATAGAAGATTTCCATAGATAGAAGGAAAGCCATAAAAACTAGAAAAGGAGAAAATCCGTGAAAGGTAGAAAATAAGGAGGAAGCAAGTGAGAAGCTGAAAAAGCCGCAAAATGCATATAGATGCCATGGATAACTAAAACCACATAAAGAGGGGAAAATCAAGGAAAAAGGAGAAACCCCGACATGAAGGAAAAGATAAAATATGCCAAAGGAAGCCACAAAACGATCAAAGTGAACTGGAGTGGATCAAGGACAATTAGTTGGAGTTCAAATTGAAAGAGTGAAAGTTTACATTCAGATTTTGAAGGAGATTTGATTGATAGAGAATTACAACTGCAAGTACAAATAGAACTTTGCATAGACCAATGAAATTATCTATTCTAGCTACTAGCATTTAATGCATGTTGACCATGAGGCATATGGTTATAAGCTCAATGGAGATTCCCAATTTCAAGGAGAATTAAAATAATGCAAGAAAATGAGTCATCGTTTTAATTTCATGATGCAAATTCTAAACAATGCAATTTTTCTATTTTTTTGAAGACAACTATTTAATTGGTGTGTCGATGCATAGAAGAAGGTGGAATGAATCCAAACATAGAAATAATAAAATCTAGACTCATCTAGGAACATTAAATGATCTACATTCACATATGACAGAGTAGGAAGAGTACACAATGCAAATATCAAAGCAAGCGTTTGATTAAAAGGAGAAATAAAAGAAAAACTTTGTGTGATTCAAGAGAAGTTTCTCATGAGAGTAAACTAAGGCACCAGAGCCAAGAGAGTGATAAAGGTAGAGAGAAGAAAAAGAAGATGCAATCAAGCTAAGAAGAGCTATAACAATGAAGTAGAGAGAATTGGTGAGATTGATAAAATAATGAAGAACATGATCAGATAAGTGGAGCATAAAGGGGGCAGTTTGAATTAAAAGAAGAGATTGTCAAAGGAAGAACACAAATTGAGCCAGAAAGTGATCATAATTCATTGTATAAGTAATTGTTGTAACTACATGAACAAAATGTATATGTAAAGAAGTATAAGTTGTAGCTTAGAACATTCATGGAGTTGTAGCTTCCTTGTAGGTGGGTTCCTATAGAAAGAAATCTCTTGTGATGTGTAATATTCACTTGAGTCCTTTTCTGTGTGTAATATCAACATAGGTGTAGGGTTTGTGCTCCTTGTGGGATTGGTGTCTCATTAAAAAATCTTATAAGATGTGTTATATTCTTATGAGTCCTTGCTTTGTGTAATATAAGAAATGATTTTGGTGGGTTTTTCTCCCGAAAGGGTTTCCCATGGTAAATATTTGTGTTTAATATTTTTATGTATGATGAATACTTGTTTGATTGTTTGCTGCTCATACATATAGATTGGTAAAGAATATAAAATTGAATCAAGAGTGAATTTTTTTAATTTTCATTGATTCACCTCCCTCTTAGTACCTATGATATGTAACATGCTCTTTTTGTGGGCCTTGCCCTTTGTTTAGTGTGCACACTTATTTTTGTATGCGGCCGTGATGGCATTGCATGTATTACAACATCGCGAGTGATGTCTCATGTTTTCAGCCCACTTTTTGTAGTTTAATTTTTCTTCTTGCATGTTTACATTACTACTTTTCTTGGTAGTTTTTACACTTTTACCGATGGTCTATGATAGTGCCCCACTACCACTACTTTTTCTGCACCACTCCGGTGCAAGACCAAAATCTTGTATACTTTCCCTTGTCCAAAACATTCTCCAAATACTAGAATATGTGCAGCCATAGAAGAAGGAACCAAAAATTATACCTCCTAGGCGCGGATATATCTCTTCCACTAATATCAATTGGGTCAATAACACTTCTTCTTGGATCGGGAAAACCAAGCACCAGGGCTCGGTCATTGGGTGGGTTTAGATATGTGCCAATGACTCTCCTTTCTCCGTGTGATGAACTCTCACCAAAAGCCAAAGGGGTCTCCCTCATGCGCTTGCCAAGATGGGGTAGCACAAACTGCTTAGGTTCCATGTCCTCCGCGTGAACCTCAACTCCTTCCCATAACATCTATCTCCATAGATCCATCACACTAGTAGCCTTGCATCGTCTAGCAATCTCCCTTTCACGTGCTTCACTATACTTGAGTTGTCTTTCTTCCCTCTCCTTTTTGTTGTGATATCTGCCATCTTCCTCCACCCAAGCTCCCTTACCCAACACTCAGAATGGTTTAGCCGGCCATTGGGAAAGCCTCTAAACTCATGGTAACCATCAATATCTTCATAGCTAGAGGAATAACATATAGAAATTTTCCTCTAGGTTCTCACATAAATTAAAAATCAGCAACCTCCAGACAAGAATACATGGAAATGGCGTATTTCAGAGTGTACCTAGTCAAGAATCCTCTCCACCAATGATCTATAGCACGGGTCCACGTCGATTTGCATCCTACAACCTTTGGTAGTTTTTTTGGCCCATACATGCGATCCATAATGCCAAATCGATGTAGACGTATAGGATGAAAGTCATTCATATAGTTCTACTGGGAAGCAATAGAAGAAGGTCTCATATAGATCATGGTAGAGGTTCTCTTCTACCCATATACGTGTATTAAACTCAAGTCCAGTGTTGTATCTCTGAGAAAATTCATCCTCCATGCTCTTGAACCATGATTCAATGTTTTCCAATGTCAACCACTCTATCATTACTCATTACATAGATCATGATGTATGCTATATCCCACTACAACTTCGAAAAGAGGTCCCGGCAATAGAACCAAGATGTAGTCGGGCTTTACCCCATTATAAAAGGAAGGAACCCCATATGCGCCGACCTATCACCTAGTAGAAGCCGAGCGCTCACCCAAGGAAAACACGGGTACCGAGTCTCTCTTTATGTGAGTTTAGTGGGAATCATCATCTCTTATTAGTGTAAGAGTTTTTAGGAGGGAAGTTAAGATAAGTAAGAACCATAGGGCTCGAATAACCTCTAGATCCCCGCAGTCACTTGATCGAGTACTTTAATGTAATCTAGAACATGCATTATGACGAAAAGAATTATACAAGCATTCATACATAGCATGAAAGGAAAGAGAACTCATATGAGATAAATGTGCATTAAAACCATTGATATCCATGTCTATATATAACATGTAACATCATTATATTCATTGATTCATTACAGAGAGTCACAAAGAGTAGACCACAGTCATGCATATCATTGGACGTATGTGACTAAGCTAACAGAGAAAGAAAATTACAACTCCATGCTTAATGCATTCTTTCCCGATACAAATATCCCATGGCAAGTAAATTCCCGATACAAATATCCCATGGCAAGTTCCACGAGTTCCACCACCTGTCTAACCCGCTATACCTCGTACTTCTAGTTCTATCTTTTACTCTACATGCACTTGTATTTATAATTCTCCTATGGTGCCAACTCACCTTCCAGCACCCTCAAATCTAGTGCTAAGTGTCGAATGTGGTATTTTATGCGAGCATTCTCCTCTAGGCCTCAGCCTTTCCAATCCATCTCATGATGATCTTCTAGAAGATTCCATCCGGGGCATGCTCTTTCCTGGGCCAGCCTATCGCAGGATGACATCTTATCCATGTGCAACCGATCACACTTTTCACGTGTTCTACCTTGGGTGCCCAAATTGACTAAGTCCCGAGCCTCCTTTCGTGCATCACGTGAGCTATGTGCTTCCTTAACTCTTTCTTTTGTGCACTTTTACCTTGCGCGCCTTTTCATAACTAGAGCCTCGCACTCCACGTACCTTCATAATTGGTTAATATTAGAGGGGTCCAACATGTTACATTTACATTTTCCATTTGTGTATTTTACATTCACATTCATTTTACATTTATCTACATGTGTATCCATGTATTACTTAGCTAAGATAAGAGAATTGAAAGTAACACCTAATAGTTCCAAAACAAAGATAACTAAACATAGATCATCATGTTAAGATCTTAAAGAGACTAAATATAAACAACATGCATAGAAATTTGAAGGAAAATCAAACTCACATATTAAGCATTATTCTCTACTCTTTGAAAGCTAACTAGAAATGGACCTATTAGATCCTTAGCAATCAAAACGTGATTGTTTGTATGATCCTAAGGGTTTGAGAATGGAGTCTCATCAAGACATGGCTACAAGGCCATTTTGATTATCTCCATATTACTCAAATCTTGGATGGATGAAATGTAAGATGAAGATACCTAGCTCAACACTAATGGAGGATGCTCAAAGATGAAAATACTTATATTTTATGTTATATGCATGCAAAGGTGTAAGAAGAAAGGTAGGAGGAGGGTTATTTATATAACCCTTTGGTTTGAAGAAGCTTTGCATCCTATTATATGTGGGATAATAACAAAGATAGGTTAGTAATGGATAAACATACTTTAAGTTTTCTTTAGAGGATTTTAATATATCATTAGTGATTCATGGGAGTTGAGGGGGTGTATTAATTAATCAAGAGTGATTAACTAATAGGTAGGTGTAAGATTATAGAAGCTTTTGGAGGAAAGTTAGCATGATATGGGTTATGAGAGGAATTTAATCCAATAAATGATGATTTATTTATTTTGATTGATAAGGAAGGTTGAAGGGACTCATTCCCTATTCAAAATGTAGAGGCCAAATCCTTAGGAAACAAAAGGCTTTATTAGCCAAAAACAAATTATGTCTACAACTGATCTCCAACTTACAAATGAATAAACTAAAACTAAACATACTAAAAACAATATTATCCCAAAATTACTTCCCACACTACGATGGAAAATAATCTTCAATGCTTCCCATACGTCCCTTTTTGTTTTTCCTCTTCTTTACTTCTTGGCACTTTCCCAGTGTCGACGAAATAACCAATGCAAGATCAATGGGATTCTCTATGAACAACAAATTTTCTATCACGGAATACCGATATGATTATGAAATTTCCAAAGTATGTCCCCTTTTCATTCCACCTACTACAAAGTGGTTTTCTTGAATTCCCTCCTCTTGTGTCATCCTTCCCTATAACTACTTTACCATTAGAGTTAGGATTACTCGGATTATCTTTAAAATTCAAAGTAGATACCAAATCTGGGTTTACAGAACCCCATCCACTAGAAGAAGTTGATCCATTCTTTTTTACAGATTTCTAATTTTTATTGAAAGGATAAGAATCTTGCAAATGGCCCTGTATTTCTACATAATCTACACCAAAATGCCATATTCTCATAGTCTAAAACCTGTGTATGCTGAAAATTACCAAATTTAAGATTAATTCAATTAGGAATTCCTTTTCTCAAATAAATTTCAATGCACATTCAGGAAAATGAACACATAACCAAATGCATTCTATCTAATTCCTATTTTATAAACTTGCCCAGAACATTTCCAATATCTTCTAGGGCATACCATAGATGCAAGGGGAGGTTAGGAAGCCTGACCCAAACTGAAATTTTGGTCGGCGAATAAGTATTCAGATTGAAATATCGAAACCATGGAGTTATAAATAAACCCGCATGTCCCCAGAACTAAGGCCCCTCTGTCAAACAATGTTGATAATCTTCAAATTCCCTAAAATGGACAACAAAAAATCCTTTGGGACGGAGAGATATTTCACATTTATTAGTCCAATTTTTGAAAAACCACTAATAAAAAGTGGAGGAGGAAGGCCAAAAACCATTAAACCTACTAATCACTGCATCTAATCATAATTTTTTGTAATATTCCTCTACTTTTGGGCTCACAATGGTTAAAGATGGAATAGCCTTGGCCAAATCGACCAGGTAAGCCTGGTTAATAGCTATTTGTTTACCCTGGGATCAACCTCCTTTGTTTCCCAGTGCGTATTTGAAAGAGGTGATGTTATGGGGATGATTTGATCCACCATTTCTTGTAGTAGTATCAACCTTTCCTTCCTTCCCCAACTAAAGTTGAAAATGATTTTGAGACCCTAGGGTTAGGGCACAGATCCTCCGCTAATTTATCCCATCTACCATGGCCATTCACTCCTCCACCAACCTATATGCCCCGAAAAATAGACTGAAATAATTTTATTCCCCTTCTTGAGCTTGCGAATCATCACCATTTCTACCCTCGATCCTTTTACCATTCACTATTTTCACATTCCTTCTCTCCTCTCACAAAAGTTCTATGAAGTGTTAATGATGATTTATTTATTAAATAGAAGATAAAGTTACTTAATTAATCTAGATAGAAAGGAACATTGATTAACGGAAGGTCATTAATCAATGTCTTGAGTGATAGGAGGGTTAATTAATTAGCGTAATGTAAATAATTAACAATGATAGAGGAGAATTGGTGCATTATTTACAATATGTCGTCAATTTATGGGAAAGGTGATAATTAATGCAATTTAAGTATTTAAATTACTTGATCTAAACTATAGGTATCTAAATTTTCCCCTCTTTGGGGTGGTATAAGTGATGCCACTTCAAATATAGTAGAAAAATACGAACACATGAATTTTTAAGAAAAAGAAGAAAAATTAGTAGAGTTAAGGATGCCCCCTTGAGTGTCGATGAGATGATGAAAGAGGTCGATCAATGATCGAAAATATGAAGGAAACAAATAGAAGAATGAGGAGGGGAAAGATGCCTCAAGTGAAGCAAAAACACAACGTTGCTAGGAGAATGATATAGAAGAAGAATGAAGATAGAGAGAAAAGAACTATATTTCATCCAGTGTATTTAAATAACTTTTGTGTCATCATATTTCCAGTGATCTACGTCATCGGTCCTTATTAAAAATATAAACATACGACAAAAGTATAGAATGACATGAAAATCCATAATATAAATATTTATCCATTTATGAAAACATAAACTCAATGTAAAATACACAATGCAATGTAATACGAGAAAATAAAAAAGCTCATCTAATAGGGAAACAAGTACAAACACACATACCCAAACCAACAATGGTCAAGACGGTTGCACAAATGTTTTTTTATCAAGATGAAGATCCCACATGTTTGTGATTAACGACAAGGGTTAAAAATGATGCCCTAAGAAAGGATACATGTGAGGGTAATTGATGACTGATGTAGGGTCCAATGATAAAGCTTTGTGTGCTCAAGCAAGCACTGCACAACTCTATGTACCCCAAAGTACAGATGAAGAAAACATTCTAGCTTTGTAAATGGTTATAGATCTAGATGATCCATGAGTCGTTTGTTTCTAAAACATGTGAAAACACTAGCAATATATGAAATAAATACCATGTGTGTGACACAAATTTCAGCTCCGTATGAGCATGTTACCAATTTTTACAAATTTTTGAATTTTTACAATTTCAAGGATTTTTGATTGATTTTTAAATTTTTTTTTTTTTAAAATTTCACTTTTCATAATTTTTAGTGATTTTCAATTTTTTAGAAGAAATTAAATAAGGAATAATTTCTTGAAAGGAAGAAAAATTCCATAGGGAGAAGAAACAAGTGCTAGGTAGCAAAAATATGCCTCGACAGGATGAAAATGAGAAAAAAATGACTATTTATTTAAAAATAAATATCATGGTGGGTGATAGAAGAAGGTAGAATGGCCATGGCGGTGAAATCATATGTTGGGTCAACACGATAGGTTAAAATAACTAAATATACCCCTCAAAAGGGGGGTAAATCATCGATAATAGTTCATTGTTTACCAGAGCCTTATTGATTTTTACTATGAGACACCGTGAGCTCTGAATGAGATGGTGAGAGTGCATGCCAATAGGAGGCACACTAACACCATCCAGAGTATGCACGATAGAATGATGATGGACCCTTCATGAGTACCCTATCCCTCTTTGTCAATTTTAGCATTTAATTGCATTTATTAGGTTAATTAGGAGGTCAAAAATGTGTGCATGTGCCATAGGGGCATGAAATCATCATTGAGGGTGCGCATATGTCCAAAAATGTATGTGTATGCACACGTAGGTGTAAAAATAGGTGCACATGCATCGAGGAGAAAAAATGTGTGTGTACAGGTACACATGTGAAAATGTGTGTGCATGCATCTTGAAGGACACGCATACGCAAGCCGGGTGGGTTAGTTAGGTTGTGCTTCTACATTAAAACATGAGTGCATAGGCACCGTAGATAGCACACACATGCAAAGAGGTGTGCACAATCTAGGAAGGGTGTGCATTTTCCCAAAAGGGTACACAAGCGTTGAAGAAGTGAAAATTTGAGACTTAGAAGAAAAAATAGGAGATTTTCAGGAGAATGTTAGTGGATGAATAGGATAGTGTAGATGAAAAATGAGTTAATAATTTAGAAGAAAAATAGAAGAAGATAGATAAAAGAAAATAAAGTATTAACACATGTTGTGTGATTTTGTAGAGATAATGATCAACACTACAAACTAGAGAGTGACATGTTGACAAGCTACCTTAGAGGAAAGCTTCCAACATCAAGATAGGAGAATGATGGACATCTTATTAGAGGTCATAGGGTTAGATCACATGGTGTAGATGCTAGAAGTTACCTTATACCATGGCCTACTCATAACCTTAGATGAGAGATGACACAACGAGAGCTAGTGCTTCTAAATTCCTACTAGAAAGATGACCATCACACTAGAGGATCTCCGACACATATTGCATGTGCCTATCTAGGGGAAGTTGATTGAGTATGTTACCAATAGAGATCATATCATTAAGTTCCTAATCGAGGTTTTTGGATGTGATGAGATACCTCACGAGGTATGATGGTGTAACTGCACCGATGTATTGCAGATCCATATCTACATCACATTCCCATGTACTTTATGGCTCTTGCCAGTGGGTTTCTACTTACTGACAAGACATGTAATTCATTCCCACTAGGCCTCATTGGTGTTATACGAGGATTTCTATGAGTTGATAAATACCGATGGGGCTAACATATGCCGGTAGATCTATATTGGGATTTACACTTGATTACATACCATGGTCAAAAGACCATGGGTCCTATCACACTGATGTAGATATGGGTGTGGGATCACATAGCCATTGGTCACTCTATAGGCATTCTATGAGTCTGGGATCCAGATGAGTCATTAGTTATGAGATGGGTCCTAGTTGGATATGACATCCACAGGAACATGGGGGATACCTACCATTACCACAAAGTTTTTGATGACATTCAATAATATATGATAGTATGGAGGCCTTACTACCAGTATCGGTGGGACAAAGATGTAGATGAGATGAGTATAGCCATGGTAGATCATTTCCTGATTAATAGATAGGGATACATCATGAAGTTTTACCGAGTAGACCGATGTAAGTGATAGTTTGAAGTAGTGCAGGATGTACCTGGTACGAAGATGTGGTATGTAACATCCACTTTTTGTCACTTCATATCTATGATTTTTTTATTATTATTACTTTATGCAGCTTATTTAAATACCCATATATTTAAATCCAACATAAACCTTAATGCAATACACTTCCAATAACTGTCATGAACCATGTGCTACCGCATGGGAGAGTATCCTGAACCTATTCATTCTCCTCAATGTTATGTATGATCCCATACAACAAATGTATCCTTTTTTTTCTCCTTTTCGGATATTATATATATTTGAAGGCTTCGAAGTGTCTACCTAGGTTCCACCCATGAATTCCATAGGAATCTCATAGCTTAGATCATAGTGAAATCATGATAGTGTAATCAATAGCTTACACTACTTTACACAAAGTTTTAGAGTCATGTATGTCATGCTCAATCCCATGACGACACACTCGTCATTAGGAAATTTTCATCTTACCTTAATTACTTATTCAGTTATTTGGATTCTCAACATAGATGCTGTAAACAACTACAAGTCTTGAACAAGGTACAAATCTAATTTAATCTACAAGAAGACATACCTCTATGTCATCCTATGATGCCTATGGGAAAGTAAGTGTTTTCATAAAAATCACCTTGTTACTAGAAAAATTCCCTTCACGTAGCCATCATAAGTTGATATAAGGGTGCGTACCTAGGAGGTTCAATTTGTATTTGTAACTCTATCAAGTTTTGTACTTAAAGCAACACCATGCCACAATCCAGTCTCTTGATGTGATAACTCAGTACAACTGCTAAAAACAATATCCTAATGGTGACAACCGTCATTATAGGGATACAACTGTGTAGCAAATACAATGAGTTAACCTGCCAAGTATCATGTATTGTAACATGAATTCTAATGTTTTCAAGGTAATTATTAATCATTATAGAAAATTATAGGCCTCGCGACACCTTCTCCTTGAATGGGTCGTACCTAAGATCCATTTTAAATTGATCCTAGGACCTTTAATCTCCACAACACTTAACTACCTTACTAGATCTCATTCCCAAGATAACCATAAATGGAAAATGATACTATCTAGGTCTTCAATCAGTATTACAATTTAAATATTTCCCTAGCTTAATTAAGAGCATTCATTTGTTTTATTATATCCATTAAGTAAGATATGTTTCAAGTATCTGATATTTTAGATTGGATGCACTACTTGTCCATTCATCTTCTCCTGTCATAGCCTTTTTACATAAGATCTTTAATCTCTTTTATAATGTTCACTTACTAATCCTCTTTAGATATAATAAAGTGTTGACTAGGGTTAGGGTTCAATTACTATGTTCTTTCTAACTTAGTAAGTATGTTCCCTTTTACTTCTATTTTAACCGAATATCATACTTATACATTCATAATGACGCATTATGGGATATCCCTTTTTTAACACATTATCATCTCATAGCACAAATTATCACATTCCTGAACAGTGAAACCATTCCTTATTATATCTTCATGTCAGATCACCATAAGCTCTTTTGATTAATGGTTTTGTGTATTGTCCTTATAAGGGACCTAGTATTACTTTCATAAGAACTCTCTATTACATTCTTATATATTTTGATATGGTTTAGTATCACCTAAGTTTATAAATCAACTATAGCACAAATGTACCCACTTATCATAACCTTACTATGGTTCCATGATCATCCAACTGCTTACTTAGCAGCGGCCATTTAAGATAGAAAATCTTATTACTAGGCACTTTTCACTAGTTAAGTACACCCTATTCACAACCTTTGAAGAACTTAACACAAATTATACTATTAGGTTGATATAAATCATTAGATACTTAGGTAGTCACCCACTAGTAACTTGATCTACCTCTCGAGTATATTTAACAATTCGTTACTTAGAGCATAAGATCCATAAGCATACATCCCATTCATAACTTCATTTTCTTCACCCTAGTATCCACACATATGTTGTGTGTAGCATTTTATTTGATTTATACTAATGCTTAATACAATAGTAACTTATATACTAACTACATATATTTATAAATTACAGATCCATAAACTCATCATTTTCCAATTAATCACCTTTAAATCAAGATATTGCAACAGGAAATCCAACTTTAATTCATTCAAGAAATAAGTACAATTCATGTTTATAAGAATGATCACAATATTTCCTTTCAAAGATTAAAACAGTTACATTAAATGTCCAAGGCTTTTCTTATTTCTGAGAATAAGTATTTCATTAAAGAACACCCAAATCAGTCATATCTTCAAACTTTCCTTGATCAAAAGAATAAATGAGACTATATACTTCACCCTTCTTTCTCAACGTCTATCTACAAAATTGTTAGCATAAGTCAGTTCACATGAACTGAGCATGATAAACACCAAATCTTCATAACGACATGCTCTACTTAATTATTTCATAAAAATAACTCTTATTATTTTTATGAATTAATAGTAACTGATATGAAATAAATCAATTTCAGTCATATAATTTAACAAAAATTATTTAGTCACTTAAGTTGTAAGATAAACATGAGAATCTTAAATATTCAACAAACCAAAGTACAAGAGTAACATGATTTCAGTCATGCAATCCCATACTTGCATGCCTGAAATCGTTTACTCAACAATTCAAGTAGTCATAAAACATTAAGCATCATAGCCAAGCAATATCTCTAATCTTACTCAACTGAAATGAAAAAGGATTTCATACATCACATAAGGTTAACTAAGGTCCAAGCATTATTTCCAAGAATCAAGAATATTTAGTTAAAGGTAAGTTATTAAAATGAATAACCTCAAGGATGAGAGAGCAATCATAACATCATGCTAAATAACAAATAGATAAATTCAAGCAACAAGTTACATAACCAATTCTCACCTTTTTATACAAATTTAATTAAATATTCCAAGCTTAGGAAAAAGGAAACATGATTACACAGTTCAAAGTTGTTTTTATCACCATAATGAGACCCCTTAACACTACAAGTATTTAGCAAGTGTTAAGAGAGTGGTTATTATGTTGTCATAAACAAAAAGGAGTCTTGATAAAAATGACTGTCATTAATCCAAATAGCCCAACTACACATTCATTATCCCATGAATTTTCTCATAAAAATTTCAAATGGAAATGAACCATTACTCCACAGTGCATCAAGGAATCCATGGGAACATTAATATGATCTACTAACCCATTCTATTAAACAAGGTTATATCGCACCGAACTATAATAATGAAACATTCTAATGAAATTGATAAGGAACATTTTTAATGTCAAGAAATCACTGTAATCCCTATGGAAGAATGTGATACAGTTTGATAAGAGTTAAAGAGAATTCAGGTGAATTCAAATACCACCGATTCAACACAGATCCGAATAGAAACATAACATTTATCAAGGATCTAACACATTCATCTAGACTCGATTAGATGACAAAACCAGTTGACACATCACATAAGAGGAGGATTATATTGCTTAAACATTACGTCCCTAAATAGGTTACAACTCAAATTCGATACAACCAATTTTTCAAAAAAATCACATAGTATGGCCATCAAGATCAATCAAGTTTTGTTTAGTATCAATTACTATGAAGGAGAAATATCACCAAATTTTCCAATCCAGAATCCAAGAGGCTTTCTATCTCGGTCTAAATTAATCCTTAGCCATGCTTAATGAACCAAATTCATTATTTGAAACTTAAAACCAGTTTCGGACAAAACTAAATAGCACACCAAAAGGATCATCGAGACTCATGAAATTGTTCCATGTCATTTTCCCTAAAACTTCTTGCAATTGTTAAATGGTAGTTCACTACCAGTGTTAGATAACCACCAAACCTTCTTTACAGATTTTGAATCCATGAAAAAGGGTAATCAATAAACCAAGCTAAACACAGTCAAGTGCATAAGGATCTCAAAATTCAAATACGACTAATCTTACTAGCTCATACATTAAGATAAATAAGTACCCAACACAAGGAATTGTTCAACACTTTTACAACCACAAGGTCTAATGCATAAGCTTCTAGGAGAACAACTTACCTATTTTAGATTGGTTCTAAATATATTGTAGTATACCACAATTATTTTAAGGAATAAGAGGTTCTTAGTCGAAATCAACTTTTCTTTTGAACTCAACATGGCATTGTTAGTAGAACAACCAAGCTTTAAGAAAATAACCATACTAGTGGTTAATAATTTATCTCTCCAAATATCATACAAGATTTTCATAGGAGCACAACTAATTTCCCGTTACAAGAGGACTATGATTAAAACAGAAGTGTCTGAGTGCAAAGTGAGTTGGAATTTATCTTTCACAGAAACCAACTCTAAAACATAATATTTCCTCAACCTATATTGAACCCAGAAAGATTTGAATACCACCATGGTTATTGATGAGGAAAATTGGAGACCAAAAGGAATAAACAAAACGGTGTCAACTAGATCACAAAAACTCGATCAACAACTGAACCTAGTTTGCAAACAATTACAACAATTTGTTGTTAGAAAACACAACATTCTGTCAAGCCACCATACGTAGCTCTAGAGTTAGATCCTATACGTCCATTCAAAGATTCCCTATTCAATGGATGAAGAGGTAGACTTCATGTTAATTGAAACTTCCCTTATTCCATACAGACTCAAAATTAAACATTGAGACCAATTTTTTTCTTCAAGAATGGTTACTTATTAAACTCAAACCTGGTCAACTAATTAAATAGTGGATTCATCCAACAAGATAAATCACTACTCCCCAAGAATATATTATTTAAAAAGAATCAACCAAAGTTACATCAATCTAGCAAATACCTAAAAATGGAGAGTCATCTACAACATAACCACACAAACACCAGCTTCCATTTTTCCACATTATCTTGTTAAATTTTCATATAATCCCAAAAGAGATGGGTATCATTAAAAAAAAAATATATAGTATCGCAAAATACCAAAAACAACTATACAAGATTTACAAATAACACTAGGTGTATCAATCCAGAGCCATTAATCATTATAACCACAACACCAATTCGAACTCAAGAAATACGTTATTCCTTAACAATAATAAATCACATTCAAGCCTACACCCAATAATTCATTTCCAAACAACATTCATCACAAATCAATGGTAGTTCATACTCTATGAAGTAAAATATTAAATCGATTCCACATCACCAAAATTAAGAATACAAATTTCATTCAAGGTATTGTTATTTTTGTGAAATGACTAAATGGAGAAAGATATTATAATGAGTTAGGACATATCATTCCTTTTACATCTATCCTTTCTTCCTTGAAATGTTCTAATGATTCTTCTGAAAATATCCAAATTTTGAAGTGAATTCCATCATCCAACCAAAACATAATGCTTTATCAATATTTATTGAGTCTGGGAGACTTTTTGCTGCCCATCGACTCACAATTGTCTTCATCATGCGACATCTCATAACATACGGTTTAATTTTTTTCTTACATGCAGAGCTTCTACAAAAATCCTACAATGGAATGAATCAACACCAAAACTACCTTATTTCCCTCAAACCATCCATGCATTGCCCGAGGAAGGTGGGTGTTTGAATGCATATTAAATGACATTAATGCATGAGTTAATTGAGCTTTCCACCATGTTTATCAAGCCATCTATTTTAACTTCTAAATTTAGCAAAGTCTCGAACTCATACCATGCAAATGCACTTTCAATTTAGTTAACCAAAATACTTTCTTTTTTAGAATTCGGTTGATAGAAATAATAAATAAAACAATAAAAGAACTATTGGTACAAATATTTAGGCAGTGGGGTGCCACTCACCTCCTTATTTAATTTGACAACCTTAGATTATATAAGATATTTAAGAGAACATATAATATCCTAAGAAATAGAAAATTCAGATGCCCTTCCTTTATATGTCTTAAGGCTTCACACAATTAATATGTTATACAACCTTTCTAATATCTAAAGGAATGCCCAAATCTAGCTCCTTAATCAATAGGTTCACAAGTTAAGTTTAAAACCATACTACTGAAATTAGATTGTCCCCTGCTTATTTAAAGTTAAGAAATCTCTAGTAGTAGTTATTTAACTACTTTAGAATTTGCGTAATTCCCTTTTGTAATATATATAACAGTAATAAAATTTAAAGTTGCTTGTGTATGCTTCGTGGGAATTGATACCTTTAATTTCAATAATTAAGTCCTTGACTAACAATTGTAGTCCTTCATCCAAGAAAATATGACCATCATAAAATTAGGTTAGGCAGACTATTGGGTGGTCTACTTAAGACCAATTATTAGTCAAAAGGAATTCTTAATCACATTCCAAATTTTGGTCGTTAAGCGAACTATCAAAACTATCAAAGCCTTAACATAACTTAGTTAAAAACTATAATGTTAATAATTTATTAGAGATGAGCAACAACATCACTAATCACTTTCAAGGCATAAATTTATGCCAAGGATTTCATTACATACTACATCCCAAATGACATAATGTCCCCTTAGAAAATTAGTTCATCATTAAGATAGGCCCCAAAATTAACAAGGTTTAGATCTAAGGAGCTCATCCTTAGCCTATTTAGGTTATCTTGATTACTTGTTTACATCAAGGTTCACATTAATTATTGATACACAAAGGTGTAAGCAATAAATTATGAAACCATTTGTCTTAACATTCCTTTAACAATAGTAGTGAAACCACAGAGTGTTATATGGTATGCACGCCAGCCACAGAGAGATTTGATATGGGGCCACCGATCTAGACAACTAGGGCATGTCTTAGCTTTGAGAAGATGGTACAACAAAGGTTTTGGATTCTTTGAGTCATATTAGGGATCATGGAGTGATAACATAATATAGACCCCGGTATATGATAGTTTTACCTCATTGTCTTACCATTCGCATGCTACATGGGATGCAAGGGTCGTGGCACTAGTAGAGTTCAAAGTGACAATGATGATGACGATGGATTTGATAGCTAGGCCCATGACATTTTTGGTGGACATGGTCCTCTTCTAGGATAGAGACAGGGACCAAGACAAAGATATATTCTGCACAGCTCCATAGATATAGATGCCTGAGTGGGTATAGAAGTTGGTATCTAGGATCCTTTACAATAAGTGCCTCCTTAGAGAGTAAGTACCATAGGGTCCTCCACAGAGAGAAGTACCGCAATAGGGGCAGGTTGGTAGCCTTCCTCATAGTCCTTCAAAAGGTGGAGGGGGTGGTGGTGATGGAGGTGGAGGAGATGGGGGTGATGGAGCCAGACGGTTCTAATAGATTTAGTAGATGGCTTCCTAGATGCCGTAGGTTTCAGGATTATTATAATAGTCCATGGCCTAGGTACAATAGTTGAATATCGAGAGAGACTAGGCCAGGTCCTAGGTATTGATCGCTACTTCCTAGAGGGATCAAATGAGTGTCGTAGGGGCACATGCTCAGGCATTGATAACGTAACGAGATCAGCTCTAGGCTAAGTGGGTAGTGGGACATGGTGAGATTGCTACACTTTCTATAGATGTGGCCTCATTACGATGCACCGATGTAGTTTTGGTGACCCCATGCATACACATGGACTTAGTGATAGCCAATGGGAGGGCATCTTATTATAGATCACTATACAATGAGGCTATTCTAGAGGGCTAGAGAATACCCAACTACAATCAGCAGATGATGTCTAAGAGATCACAAAGACCATCGGTTTTAGCTAGATCGATTGAGAAGTTTGTGAGGGAATTATTCAAAGCTAGTAGGTGCCATAGGTTATGGATCCTTCTCCATATTGTAGGCCACCTAGTCCCTATGAGGGATCAAGTTAGACATGAATCAATTTTGATGTATACACATATGCATGTTCTTTTGATGTATGTCTCTTATGAAGGCTCATTTTTGATCGATGTCTATGATGTATCATTTTTATTATGCCTCATGATGAAGGATCATTTTGTATCCTAATGATGTATACCTTGAGACACATATTGTATATGGACACTTGATTTTGACATGTATGATGATTGGAATCTATATTATGATGTTGTTGTATATGTATCACATGTTTTTTATTTATGATATATCCTTAGATGATATCATTTGTATTGTACATGAGATGCTTTTTATTATTCCACTTGATGATTTATATGATATTGGTGTGGGGGATAGATTTTGATATTTGCAACCCCTCTTTCCCCATTGATGATATGATATGTGATGATTAGCTTAGCATACATGTATGATGTAGACTTAGAATTTTATTGATATATGATGTATATGATGTTAGATGTGATGATATAGATGATGATGTGATAAAAAAATGTACAAGTAACAAACAAACAAACACAAACAAAAGTTAACAAATATACCAAATATACACACTAAACAACTTAACAACACAACTATGTACAATTATTCACAACCACATAAAAACACACTCTATATGTATAAATAAGATTGAATCTAATGTAAGAAAGAAAATATCTATCTAAAATGTATGTTTATAACACACTATACAAATGTACAAGCATGAAAAACTATACAAACAATACACACAAACAAACAAAACAAGAAACAAACCAATAAACAAAGCAAGTAAACTACGACTATGGTTTTGTAAGAATTTTTTAATGTGTTTTGTGTTGTTTTGGGAGTTTTGTGAAACAATTTTCTATTATTTTGTATTTTTCTAGTTTTTTAGTGTTTTTGGCTTTTCTAACCATATGTGATTTTTTTGTGATTTTCAACATATTTGAATGTTTTTGGATTTTCTAATAGTTTTCCAAAGCTATGTACATGAAACCAAGAAACATGGATGCCCCCAATGTTAAATGGGAATATAAAAAGGCAAATGCCACGTGTTATAAACAATAAGGTGAAGATGTGAAGATACCCCTAGTGTTAGATGGGAATATAAAAAGGCAATATCTTCACTAATTTACAAGAGGAGAACCAACCAGATCAAGGCTTTGACAAGATAGGCTCACAAATAATCTCAGATGCAAGTGCGGTAATAGCTATAAAATAAGAAAATGTACCATTCCAAATACAAGATGCTTGTGAACAACAAATACTCCCAAGGCACCAGAAACTAGTTTTCACCAAAGGACTTATCCAAAGTGCCACAATTGTGTGGTTTTCACATTTGGATGACCCATTTTTTCTTTTTATCTTTTTTTTTTTTCATATTTTAAACTTTTTTGTTTGTTTTTTATTTTATTTTTGTGCCATGTTCAAGCATGAGACCACTTGAGGTGTATGGCATTCATGGGCTCTCGTAGCTCATCTCTGTCAGGATAGGAAAACTTGTATGCTCTTGACCAAAATGTGGCCACAATGACATAGGGTCCTAACTTATTAGGTTTGAAATTTCCTTTATTTTCTCTCTCCTTCACTGTGTTGAATTTTTTTTCCTTCAACACCAAATATCCTACCTCAAAATGACAAGGTATGATTCTTTTGTTGTAGCTCTAAAAACTCAGTTCGATACAATTTCAAGTGGTTGAGTACTTGTATGTGTATTTCATCTAGTAGCTCCAATTTTTCAAGTATAGCCACTATGTAATCCTCATATTTATCTAGATAGTCCCTAAGAGATATTCTTAGGGTGGGAAGCTCTATTTTCAGGGGGATGATGGATTCAGTTCTAAACACTAGGGAATAATGTGTTCACTAGTAGTGGTATGAATGGAGGTCCTATAATTGCGAATGGTTTTACTCACCATATTCTCCATGATGCAAACAAGTGTTTTATTAGAGGCCTTTTTGCCCATTACCTTGAGGGTAATATGGTGAGGAACACTTTGATCGTATTTAAAAGTGCTAACATAGAGTTTTCACTATCTTGTTCTTAAAATATTTTCCATTGTTTGTGACAATGGCGGAAGGAATGCCATAATGGAAGATGAGATATTTCATGATGAAATTTGATATTTGAGTACTTGTAACATGTTAGTGGAACAATATCCACCCACTTGGTGAAGTATTTTGTGGCTGTTATAATGTGTGTATGGCCATCGGATGAAGTAGGGGTAAGTTTCCCTATTAGGTCTAATCCCCATTTAGAGAATGACCATGGTGTTGTGATTGGCTATAAAGGTTGTGACATCACATGGATGAAGTTTCCATACTTTTTCACAACAAAAATTCTTTACATAATTGCAGCAATCTCTCTCCATAGTAGGCCAATAGTATCCTACTCGTAATAACTTCTTTGATAAAACCATCCCATTTGTATGGGCTTCGCACACTCCTTCATGTACCTCCTTGATTGCTTGTATTGACTCTACTACATCTAAACAATGCAACAAATTCCCATCATAGCCACGATGGTAGAGGGTGCCTCCTAGGAGGGTGTAATGAGATATTTTATGGATAAGGATTTGTTTTTTAGAATGGGTGATGTTGGGAGGAAAGGTACTGCTTTGGAGGTAGTTAAAGATGGGTTCATACCATGGGGAAAAGGGACCAACAACTTCTCGTGCAGAACAATTTTGGCATATCATATGCATGTTGATGTAGATTTTAAAAAAATGGCATAACATTGTTATGTATTGGGATCCGTAGCATAGAACCTATTGTTTCCATTTCATCTGCAGACTGTTTTGTGCCCTTGGAATTTGTTCAAAGGTGATGCACACAAAATATTCTTTTAGAGTTTCTACCAACCTTTTATATGGGATGATTTTTTCATCCTTGACTTTGTATTCATCATTGACTTGCTTGATAATCAGTTATGAGTCACCAACGACCTTAAGGTGGTGGATATTCCAGTTTATACCTAGCTTCATCCCAAAATAAGTGCTTCATATTCTATAATGTTAATTGTGCATGGAAATCTGAGATGGAAGGCTTGGGGTATGAGGTCTTTGAGAGGAGTGATTAGAACTACACCCACCACCTAAACTATGAAAAGTAAATGATCCGTCAAAATGTACTTGTCATATGACAGATTCTTTAATGTACATTAATGATGCATCTGGTAGGTCCAAACACACCGGTTCTATTCCGGGTAAGGTTACCTCCACCACCTAGTCTATGCGCACCTATCCTTTTACTAAATTTTGGTGTACATACTCAATGTCAAACTCATTAAGTAGGATGATCCAATTATCCATCCTACCAAGTAAGGGTGAGTTTTGATAACAGTACTTGAATGGGTCAAATTTGGATATAAGCTTGTTTTTGTTGTTCAAAGATAATGGTGAAGTTTTTTGAAGGTAAAAACAACAGCCAAACAATATTTTTGATTTGGGGATAGTTGAGATCATATGCAATTAGGGTATGAATGAGATAGTACACTACTTTTTCTTTTTGGCTTAGGTCATACTGAGCAAGCAAGGCGTCAATAGAAAATTGGGTTGCAGATATATATATAACAAAAATGGCTCACCTAGGGTTGGCGGCATGAGGACTGGAGGATTTTACAAATATTTCTTGAGCAAGGAAAAGGTTTCTTTTGCTCTGGTCCCCAAATGAATTCAACATCCTTTTTAAGCAAATGGGTGAAGGAGTGACATTTACCGACAAGCTGTGAGATAAAGTGAAGAATGGCTTATATTTTTCACCGCAAGTTGCTATGCAACTACTTAATGTTCTTGGGATGAGGCATTTCAGTAATAGCATTTACTTTAGTAGGGTCTACCTCAATCCCTCTTCTTGATATAATGAATCCTAGTAACTTCCTTGATAACACTCCGAAGACACACTTCCTTGGATTTAACTTGACCTTATATTCTTTAAGACGTTTAAAAATGTGCCTCAAGAGCTCAGGATGGTATTCTCTTATCTTTTATTTTCCTAGGATATCATCCACATAGTTCTCCATGAATTCTTAAGCATGTTATGTAATATTATGGTCATTTCCCTTTGATAAGTTACACTGGTGTTTTTAAGGCCAAAGGGAATTACCTCATAATAGAATGTCCCCCAAGGGTTGTAACGGCCATCCTATGCCAATCTTTCTATGATATTTTGATTTAGTTATAGCTAGAAAATCCATCCATAAGAGATAACATTTCATATCTTACAGTCAAATCAAAAATCATGTTGATGTTGGGTAGGGAAAATCATCTTTAGGACATGCCTTATTGATGTCTTGAAAGTCAGATAAATTCTGATTCCAATGGGTTCTTTCTGAACTAGAACTATGTTAGATATCCACTCTGAGTAGTCAATGGGTCTGATAAACCCTGCTCCTACATTTTTTCTAACTCTTATTTGACCAAAAGGGCCACTCGTGGATGCATTTTCCTTATCTTATGTTTAATGGGATTCACGTCTACATGAACAAAAAATTTATGCACCACCAAAGATGGATCTAAACCCAACATATCTGCATAAGAAAATGTGAATATATCCAAAAAATATCTGTGAAGCATAGTGAAAGTTGTTTGTTCTTGTGCTAAAAGTGAAGCTTTGAGCCTATCTTTTCTTTCCCTTCCATTCCAATGTTAACCTAAATATTTTCTTCCACAAGCATCTTTGACCTATCCTCCATATGTGTAGGATTGGGAGGGAGGTTGAGATATTATTCTAAGGGCATCTTAGTGATATTTTCACCCTTAGTGTGGTCACTTCTTTTGTCCATTGATTTTTTTATTTGTTGGTCAGCCAACGCCTCAAAGAGGTTTTCACTGTGCGACTTGGACTTATATTTTTGCTGAGGATTTTTAGAGGAACTTTTTCCCTTTATTTTTTTGACCATGAAGCTCAACCTCCTCTCCTAAGTATGAAAAATTATCTAATTCAATGAAGAAACCATTCTTATGGTCTCTAATAGGAATAGTGTCACGTATGCCCATAAATTTTGCAATAGCCTCATCATTCTCAAAGAGGTCTAGTGACACGTGACGTTGTTGGTCCCAATCGACAAGGGTAGGGTATACAAGGTCAATTTTTGGATTGGAAGGGGTTATGGTAAAGATAGCAGTATCTATGAAAAGGTTCATAGAGTCAGGATCCTCGTATTAGCTATGGTGGGAATATTTGTAGCTATCTCGAATAAACAAAGTTATCCTCGTGTTCAGAGGAGGTAACATCTTGGTCCATGGGGTGCACCCCATAGGGCTAAATACCGACACCATATCTCTTTATTTTGAAATGTGGAGTTGGGACTGGTTCCCTTATCCCTTGTTCAAACTTTCCACATCCGAGTCCTTTGTAACCCATGGAAGACATCATTCTACTAGATTTTGTGTATTCTAGATTTTTATAGTAGATAGGCTTAGTGTCCTTGGGGACCCAAATTTTAGGAGGGTCCAACAATTTCTCTTCTACAAGTAGACCACTAGGTAAGAATGTCCTAATTTTTGTTTTCATCTCTAGTCCTTTTGTAGTGGTAGTTGGGTTTGCCTCTTGTTTTGGGTGATAAGGATAGATCTGAGACTAGGAGATCCTATTGAATATCATACTCCCCACAATGTTGTATTCAATCATCTTCATCTCCCGGGAATAAAAGGGAGAGATTGATGTAGAAGCTATGTGAGCACAAGAACTTAGAGAGTCTGAATCTACCCATGACTCAAGAGATTCAGATTAAAGGGGGATAAAAATATCAGTGGATGGACATTCATATGCACCCCTACGCATAAATATGTTGAGAGCTCTGTAGTGGGAGAAGGGTTCTAGATCTCCTTGAATAGTAAAAATGTGTCCCTCATGTTTCAAATTAATATATTGGTGAAATTTTGATGGTATGGATTACATGGGATGAATCCATGGGCAACCAAGAAGCATATTGTATAAAAGCTTCAAGTCTAAGACATAAAAGTGTGTTGTGACAAGTGGTCCCTAATTCCATTGGCAATGTTATTGTACCATCCGATTCTTGCTCTGCATTGTCATAAGTGGTTATGGTGATGATGTGGGACTCTAGATATTCCTTTGTGCATCCTAAATATTTAATTAGTTTCAATGTACATATGTTTAACCCTGACCTATTGTCCACAAGCACCCTATTTATCTTTCGGTGAGTAAAAAATACTTCTATGTAAAGAGGAAGGTTATGCGTATGATCTTCATTAGGGATTTCATTATGGTTAAATGCAATGTGTTCACTTGGCACAATATTTTCCACCACAACATGTAGGTGGGAAGGATCTACTTTAGTTGACACTCTTCACCCCTAGAGATTTTTATAAAGGATTTTCTTATGTACGTTTGATATTTTAAGAAGATCTAAGATTGAAATATTAGCAGACGTTTTCTCAATTTGGTCTAGGATATTATACTGACTATCTTGAGGGGTAGATATAGGGGGTTATGGGATTGTGAGATGAGCACACCTTGTTACCACAACAAAATATATTCCTTTGATCCTAATGGTATTTATACACTCACCAAAAGAGCAAAAACATCCAATAAGTGAGTCATATTGATTGTTATCGGTTTGAGTATAAACATAATTTACAGATTTGTAGCTTTGGGAAGAATATCCTTGATTTGGATTTTTCTCTCCCTATCTACCATGTTTTGGAAAAGGATCTTTGAATATTCCCATCCTTTGATTTGGTGTTTGATTTGATTCTGGTGAATCAACTTCTATCTCTCCACTATCGATAAGGTATTAGGCGAAGCGACGTAGTTTTGAGCATTTATCTATCTTATGTCCTTTGACACGATGGAAGTTACAATACTCATGTTATTTATACCATGAAGGTTTAGGGGAATTTTATCAAAGGTTATTGTTGTAGGATATGTCACTAGGTGTACTACATCTAATTGTTTCAAGATTGTGGACAATGAGTCTGAAAAGGGAGTGAATGCTTTGTTATCCAAATAACTCCCCTAGGTTTTTGGACAACCTACATTCACATTCTATCTCTAAGGTTCTACATTGTAGGATTGTGTACAATTCAATCATCTCCTTGTCACATCTCCTTGGTTGTAGTTCCTTGTGTGCCTTGCGCACTCTACTTCGTGCCTTCCTTCTATTTTTATTTTCCTCTTTGTTCCACTATTCCCTTGTGTGCACCCTCTATGTATCCAACTTCCTAGTAGTTGTTCACATTACACGTGAGACTTAGAGTTTCTTTCCAAATAATCTTAAGTCTGTAGCATTTGCATGCCATTTCTCCTTGTTGTCACACATTATCTTGTAATAATTACACCTCAACCATACATTCCTTCCTTGATATTTCTCCCCTTTCCTCCCGCATGCGTAACTTTTACATGTAACCTTCTTCTATTTTATCTTTCATGCCTCATTCTTCTATGTGCTTGCCTTTGTGCCTCATTCTATGATCCTTTGTGCCACGTGGCTTGTGTCAGACTTTAAGTGTGCTAAATTTAACCAACCAAAACATGCTAACAATGTGTCGATTCCTTGCAATAAACCACCGGGTGACACATGGAAGAAATTAAAAACAAGATGTATAGTTAGCCATTTCTTTAGCCAATTTGCATGCACCAAATATTCTGTGCCCATTTTGCATTGTAGCTCTTCTGACAGTCATAACTTCTATTCTAGTGCAAAAATCCTTAGTGCCCATACTTTTGGAAAGATGATAACATATGCTACATGATGGACCATTAAGATTTGATTTTCAAGTGGGACTTGGTAGGTGAGAAGATGGAAAACATATTTCGAACCATTAATGTGTGATCCGATTGGTTCAACCACCTAGATTTTCTCCGATCTACCTTTTCTCCTTCCCCAACATGCCAAGCAGAAATGGGGAACTACACTTGACAAATTACAAACAAATTTTTAGGTATATTTGTAGACATTGATGGATGGTGGTTGAGTTTAAAACTGCATTTCCCTCCTGCTCCTCTTTCTCTCTCATCAATCAATCTATAAATGTAAGAGTGGGGATCCTTATAAGTTGGACATTTTGCATTCTTTAGTGTTTGCTAAGGATTCTTTATCTCTACATTCTAAGTTGTAGACCTCTAGATCTAGTTCATGCATGTGAATATTAGCCTTCAAATGCCATTGTAGAATCGATGTTGTGCATACCTAGAATCAATAAAAACATTGTTTTGTGACTATTCTTTGTATTAAATGTGTTATATTCTTCTTTATTGCCTCTCTTTTACATTGTATGCTTGATGTGTTACCTTAAGTCCTTACAACTCTATTTTTTGTTTTTGTTTCATGAAATTGATGGTGTCAATGTGTTATAGTTTATCCTACATGTGCCTAATCTCCCCTCTTAATTTATCCTTAATTTGCACTAAAAATGATAGTGTTCATCCCACTTTTTCAAAGTGCTATTGCCTCCCTTTTAGTTTAGTTTTCCATTCTATTATCCTTCTATCCCTGGTCCCTTGGGGTTTTAGCTTAGTTTTTCCCTTCTAGAATTAAGAGTAATAGTAAAATTAGATATAGATAGAGGAACTGACCTTCTCTAAAGATCTGTCTCAAGTGTGCAAGGTCCCACAACTTGGAGACAATGCCATTGTTTCCTCAAACAATTTTATTCTTACAGATCCAAGACATGGGTGTAAGTTTGACAACCAAAAGTATCCGACACACCCAAAGTGAGACCAAAATTGAAAGATTAAATTTAAGCATTGTTAAGTTTGGTGTGTGACTTAGAAATTTCTAGCCTTTGAAGGATCATTTCAACACATCTTGTGACTCCTAACAATCAGATCTACTATTCTAATGGCTAGAGTGCCTTTTATGAGAAGAGTGCATACCAAACAAATTGCTACAGCTTAATGATCCTTTGAATATCTCCATATTTCACCATGAAACACATGCACTCAAAATTCCACTCACACATCTCCATCTCCCGCACACCGAACACATTCCAATCATCCTCTAAAATGACCTACACACCTGTCATGGAATTGAAACCTAATCCTCTTTCGAGGAGATTTTCTATCTTCACCGGTGTAAACCCACTCAATCTCAATGCACAACACGACATTTCATAATCCATGCTCAAAAGAATTCCATACTTCAAGGGAGAGAATTAGGTCACCCCTTTTGAACATATTCAATATGTAGCCAATGTGTGCTCTATTTATTTGATCACTCATGATGATGTAGCTGTTAGGCTATTTATAGCCTCATTCAAGGGAAAAGAACTATAATGGTATAGTAGATTGATATCGGCATCTATTACCACCTGGGATGATCTTGGAACAACCATATGTAATTACTTTGAAGATAAATCTAATCATCTATCACTGGTGGAGTAACTAAATACAACAAAGAGCGCATCTAATGAACAAATGACTGATTTCAACATCAAATTCTAAGACTTGGGACAAAATTCCTCAAGTGGTAAGGCCTATAGCCCAACATGCTTTCTTGTATTATCTAAGGGCTTTGAATAGTGAAATATTAGTAATGATTCAATCCATGGGAGGAAGGAATTTACCTGCTACATACAACATTGAAATAAGGGAAAAAAATAGTCTCATCCAAGTGGGTAAGTTGACTCCTAGACTTCCCATGCCCTTATTTCAAGAAATGTCTCCAGCACCCCAGCCTTCTATTTCTCCTGTTCCGATGCAGAGCATGCAACCAATTGCATCAACATCCTACCTCTTGCGTAGCAGAAGGAATATGATGAAATGAAGGCCCTGATTAGGAACTTGTCCAATAAGGTCATTTCCTTATAAAAATAGCATGTGAAAGCCTTCATGTATTGTTCTAATCAGGTACACAAATAAAAATTCATCCTGGTGGAATCAGTATGGAAACTATAGATATGGGTAGAATCATCGATGATGATAGATGGAATGCTAATGCACACTTGCCTTTGTAAGAAATTCCTCCCGCACAATCTTTTCCAAAGCACCTAGTATAAGCCAAACACTTGTTCTAGTTTAGAAAAATATGGAGCAATATTTTGAATGGTTCTTTCCTTTCAATATGCCTCATAACTAATATCATTATGCTAATGCTATGTGCGTGTAGGCCTATATGATCCAGAATGCTTTTAATTGTGAACCTTCCATAAGCGCAAATTAACCTGAGAATCATGAAAGGCCAGAAGTTCCTCTTGAGGCCAAGTTAATATTCTTGGGTGCCAAGGACTAATGCATGATCAATCAAACTTCAGATGATGCTAGTAGACTACACACCCAGGTTGTAGAAAATATAAGGTACAACAAGAGAGTTATCGAGTGTGGCACACAAGTTTCTATTCTAGTAACAAAAGTAGATTCTCAAAATAAAAAGGAAGAAAATAAGGCATCCAGAAGTAAAATTTCTCAAGTTCCTACATGTGAGGCTCCACACAATGCTCCTTCAAGCAGTGTGTACCCCTCCTTTGTAGGTGTAGACACCTTTAATTACACACAAGCAATTTAAATACTTAAATTGCGCTAATTATCCCCTTTCTCGCAAATTGATGACATATCATCAAAAGTGCTCATTTTCCCTCATGTCATCATTAATTAATTACACTAAGCTAATTAATTAAGTCACCTATCTAGCTAACAACCTAATTAACGACCTTTCGTTAATTATTCACCCCTTCTACCTAGATTAATTAATTAGCTTTCCCTTCCATTTAACTAGTAAATCAATATTTAATTGATTTAATCCCCTTCTAATAGCCTAAATTGTACTAATATTCCTCTAATTAGTTTATATAAGCTTACATCTACCTATTAGTTAATCACCTTTGATTAATTAAAACACCCCCCAACTCCCATGACTTGCTAAGCATAAATTAAACCCTTCTAAAGTAAGGTTACCTTTTATAAAGAAAATTTATCCATTCCCAATCATTTTTTACCTTTATCCCACATGCAATAGATGAAGTGTTTCCTTTATCCATTGGGCTATATAAGGAGCCCTCCTTCTACCTTTATACCTACACCTAAACTTCTTAAGAGAGAAAATGCAAAGCATATGACAAAGAGACTAAGAGATTTCCTTTTGTTTTCTTGAGAGGTCACCATTATTAAGAGCTCAAGCTTCCTATTCTTGCATTCTTTAAGGATCAAACAAGCAATTTTTGATTGCCATTGGAGCTAAAGAGGTCCATTCATTCTTTTTGGTAATCTAGGAGAGCAGAGATTTTAAATAGCATGCTAGTTCTGATATCATGTTTTCAAATTTATGATGTTAGTTTATATCTTGTTTAGCTCTTTATCTTGATGGTGCTTAGGCTTTGTCTTAGCTAGATTGTAGAAATATTTTTAGGTGGTAGTTCTTGCTTCATTTAATTTAACTTAAGCAAATTACACATGCACACAGTGAGGTCATGCCTCTACACCAGCTAAGGTACCTATTGTTGCGCCTAAAAAAAAAAGAAAGGATGTTGTTGTGCCTCAAATGCATGTGTTAGTGGGTATTCCATTCAACATTATGGACTAGATGAAGAATAAAAACATAAATGTCACAATGTGGGATGCCCCGATCATTCCATCTCGGTGCGATTTGTTGCATGAAGCTCGCTAAAATTTTACGTGCTAATCTTGTTGTTCAAAATCCACGTGCCTCTATCAATATCTTCTAAGAAGAAGATAATAAAGTAAGTAAATTTTTCAAAACCCCACCCTTCTATATTTTCTTGATCATAGGAAAGAATCTTGTCGATAATTGTATGATTGAATTGGGTGCTAGTACTTCCGTCATGCCTAAGCAAATTGTTGATCTCCTAGGTCTTAAGTATAACCCCTTAACAAAAGGAGTCCTACAACTTGATGGTTAAACTGTCACTACTTTAGGAATCATCAAGGATCTTGAGTTAACCCTTCATGCATGTCCAAGCCTCATAATAACTCAAGATGTTTCAATCATTGATATACCCCCTTTATTTTCCCTTTCTCTGTCAAGATATTTTATGGATAAAGTGGGTGGTTACTTATCTTCTAATTGGAACCATATGCTACTCAAGACAAGGTACGGTACCCACTTTACCATACAATCTGATCCAATACTTTCTTATCATGTAGAGTTACATGACCCATCCCCTCTCCAAACCAATTGTTTAATCCAAGAGGAATTGGTTTTCGAGCTTTTAAAGAGTAACTGTTGTGCCTCTTATTCTGACTTAATCTTGGATAAATGGGTGGAAAGGCACCATAAATTTGATCCATATGCTGAGGATATTGAAGCATTTAAAATATGGCTTGGGACATATTACATCTTTGAAGAATAAGTTGTGATGTCATGCAAAATCAAACAAAATAAAAAAAATCTTGGTCTATAGAAGTTATACTTTGATGGATCTATAAGCAGAAATGGCATAAGTTTAGGATTTGTTCTCATTTCCCCTAAGGATGAGAAGTTCTTATTTATGCACAAGTTGCATTTTACATGTTCCAATAATGTGGTGGAGTTTGAAGAACTAGTGAATGGTATGATCATTATTGAAAAGAAAAACATCAAGGTCTTTGCATATCTTGGGGACACATAATTAGGTATCCACAAGGTCACCAACAAGTGCATAGTAAAGAATAAGCTTCTTAAAGCTTATAAACATAGATTTTGGGACCTCCTTGAGATATTTTCTGATCTCAATCTATAGGTGGTACCAAGGAAATTGAACAAAGAAGATGATCAAATGGACACATTTGGTTCATATTTCTCTTGTCTTTGAGGAATTTTTCAAAGGAAATACAAATCACGTCAAAATGGTGATTAGAACATCTATTCCAAATAACAAAACCAATTGAAAAGTGTTTGAAATTGATGCATAGATTATCTAGCTCATACAAAATAAAGTTCTGTTCTCATCAAACATGTAAGATGACTTACGTGATGACAGCTATGGTGACCAAGTGATACAACTTAAGACAAAAAAGTTTCCTAAAAGGCTGGTCACCTTAGAGAAAATATTTAACCTTGATGATAGAATATGCACTCTAAACAAGAATACTACTCCCATTTCACTATTGCATGTGGGAAGGAGTTACTACTCAGTAAAGCTTCTGCACATGAATAAAAACAAGCCTTCATCTCTCTCTGTAAGAAATATAGTGATATATTTTCATGGGAGTATGAAGACCTCAAAGGTTTTGATCCAATTGTTTCTCAACACTCTATTGACCTTGATCCTAGTATCAAGCCCATTAGAAAAAAACAACGGCTAGTCAATCCAAAGATAAATCCCCTCATGAGGAAAGATTTTTCCAAACTCATTGAGGACAAAACCATTTTTCCCATCAAATAATCTACCCGGGTTACAAATCTTGTTCCTAGTAAGAAAAATAGTGTGAAATCAAACTCTACGTCGATTTTAGAGATTTGAATAAGGCATCCTTGAACGATCATTATCCTTTTCCTTCTATAGAGTAGATTTTGTAGATTGTGGCTAGCACACAAAAGTTCTCAATGCTGGATGGGTATTTTGGCTTCAATTATATCTTGGTCAAAGAAGAGGATCAATTGAAGATAATGTTAACAACCAAGTGGAGAACATATGCATATTAAAAAATTCCCTTTAGTTTGTCAAATGTAGACCCAAAATTTTAGCACACCATGGATATTGCCTTCAAAGGATACATAAATGAGTTCATCTTGGTTTACCTTGATGACATCATTGTCTTCTCAAAGTAGAGCGTAGATCATATAACGCACCTAGAGAAAGTATTTGAGAGTTGCAAAAGTTGGGGGTGTCTTTTAACCCCAAAATTGCAATTTAGTTGTGGCACAAGGAAATATTTTGGGCCATGTGGTTTCAAAGGATGGAATTGTAATTGATCCTGAGCATGTTTCAAATATCGTGGATCTTTCTCTACCGGAACACAAGAAGGCCTTGCAGTCTTTTATAGGTAAAATCAATTTTGTTAGGAGATTCATTCCTAACTTTGTAGGACTATTCAAGCCCATCACCCTCATGCTCAAGAAAGACACAACCTTCATATGGAAAGTGGAAGGAATAGAAATATTCAAAAAGATTAAGAAAGATATTTCTTACATGCCAACACTTGGCAATCCAAATTACTAAAAGGATTTCATACTTTATGCCTATGGTTCTTATGTAAGTGTTATTGTTATGCCTACACAAGAAAATGAATAGGGACTGAAGCAGCCAATGGATTTCTTCAATCGGACACTGAAGGATTATGATTTAAGATACATTCACATAGAAAAATAGGTCTACACTATCATGCATGCACTCAAGAAGTTATAAAGCATGTTAGCCACAAATCACATCAAGGTGTTAGTATTGCACGTAAGTGTGAGAGACTTAATTATCGAATAAAAAATCAATGAGAAGAGAGCATGATGGGTGACCAAAATAATGAAGTATGATATGAATATCAAAGCCACAAAGCTGGTGAGAGGTAGCACACTATACAAAAAACTTGTTGAGGATGTGATTAATGAACCGAGGTTTCATTATTTTTGGATGAAGATCTCTCATGCAAAGAACTTGAACAAAATGAATCCCCTAATGTGCATGACTGGATGAAGGACATGTCCACATTATTTTCTGAAGGCCCATACCCTCTTGGTCTAAACAAAGCAAAGAGAAGACATTGGGGACTACAATCTATCCCATATGTGTTGATTGATGGTCTTATCTTTAAGAAGAATCTTGATGGCGGTCGTTAAGGTGTATTGATGGCATACAAATTGAAAAAATGTTAGTAGAATTTCATGATGGATTATATGGTGGACACTTCTCTACTAAATAAACAAAAATGAAGATCATGATGACAAGACTGTTTTGTCCTACCACATTCATAGACGCACACAAGTGGGTCAAAAATGCGAGAGAATGCAATTTCTTTGTAGGTAAGAAAATATTGGCAGCACTTCCCCTCTGAAAATCCAAGTGGATCAACCTTTTTCTCAATGGGGTATTGACTTCATAGGCATGATCAATTATCCTTCAAGTACTGGCCAAAAATGGGTGCTAACAGCTACAAACTACTTCACAAGATGGATAGAAGTTGTCACGCTCAAGGAATCAACCGAGTCAGTCATCTTGGGCTTTCTTGAGGGAATAGTAAAATGGTTTGGCATTCCTCAAACCATTATCTTAGATAATGAAAAAGCGTTCCTTGGTACTAAAATCATTGATTGGGTGCTAAGCCGTGGTATATATTTGAATACTTCTTCCAACTATTACCCTCAAGGTAATGGTCTGATATAATCTACTAACAAAAACTTGATCATAATCATGAAAAAATAATTAACATCAACCAAAGATGGTGGCATACAAAGGTCTCACACATGCTCTGGGAAGAAAGAATCACAAAAAATAAGGTAATGGGTACATCAACTTACAAGATGGTTTATGCCAAGGAGGCCACACTTCCTTTGATACTTAATTTGAATTGATTGGCACTTGATCAACAACTAGAATTGGAGGGTGTAAAAAAAAGAAAATTTAGAATGGAAAAGTAGGTTGAACTCGAAGAATCAAGGAATGCTACCATGATCAAGCTAGAACAACATCAACAAACAACAAAGAAGTGGTTTGATAGAAAGGCTAGGACTCAAGATTTCAAAGTTTGGGAATTGGTCTTAAAATGGGATCTTGACAAAGCCAAACACGGGTTCCATTAAAATTTTGATACAATTTAGAGTGGCCTATACATAATCAGTTCGTACAAAGAGGATAACTATTTCAAGTTAACTCACATTGATAGGAGGCATGCTATAAATCCTAGTGAATGGGATCTATCTTAAACCATTCCTTTGAGTTTCATACATCATCTTGTATTTATCATAGTATTTTCAAATTCTCCAAGTGTGTTGTGCACACAATGATTTGTTTATACATAGTTATTTCTTCTCACGTGCTTCTTACACATGCTCTTATTTTTCTTCCAAGATGCTGGTAATCTTCCACACTTTTTAGTAGTTTGCAAGATTTAGAATAGAGTTCAGAAATCATTTATCAAGTGAATTCAAGGGGTAGCTCTTCAAATATTCTAGATCAGAATTTCATAAGCACATAGTAGACTCCATGCCTAATGGATGCTCTAGGATACTGATCTCCTTCATCTAGCAGAAGATGGCTCAAAGTTTCCACAACTATCTAAATAACTCCCCTAGTTATTTGGACAACCTACATTCACATTCTAGCTTTAAGGTTCTACATTACATGGTTGTGTACACTTCAATCATCTCCTTGGCACATCTCCTTCGATGTAATTCCTCACGCGCATTGTGTGCTATGATTTTGTGCCTTCCTTCCTTCCATCTTATTTTTCCTATTTATTCCACTCTTCTCTTGCATGTACCCTCTATGCACCAACCTTCTTACGAATAGTTGTTCACCTTGTGTGTAAGCCTTAGAATTGCTTTCCAAATCAGCTAAGTCCATAAAATTCATGCACCCTTTCTCCTTATTGTCGCACAATATCTTGTAATAATTTCATCTCAACCATACATTCCTTCCATGGGTATTTTTACCATTTCCTCTGGTGCACATCAATTTTATGTGCATCCTTCCTCTATTTTTTCTTCTACTCCTCATTCTTCTATGCGCCTACCTTTCAGCCTCCTTCTATGTTCCTTTATGCCACTTGTCCTATGTCGGACTTTGAGTGTGCTATAAGTAACCAAATAAAGCACACCAAATCCTTACAATAAATTAATGGGTGACAAGTGGTAGAAACAACAAAGAAGATGTACATTTGGCCATTTCTTCAACCAATTAATGTGTGCCACATGTCTTTCGTGCCCGATTTACACCGCAAATCTTCGAAATTTATAAATTTTATTCCAATACTCATATCCTTGTGCGCCCAAACTTGTTTTGGAAAGCTTCGATGTATGCTACATGCTGGACCATTTGATTTCAATTTTATGTGGGATTTGTTAGGTGAGGAGCTGAAAAATGTATTTCACTCCATTAATGTTTTATACGATTGGTTTAACCACCCATGTTTGATATGATCTACCTTTTCTCCTTCTCCAACATGCCAAACAGACATTGGGAACCACACTTGAAATATTTCAGATGGATTTGTAGGAAAATTTGTAGGTATTGATGGTTGGTGATTGGGTTTCAAATTGGAGTTCCCTCCTAATCCTATTTTTATCTCATCAATTGATCTATAAATGTAAGAGCTGGTCTCTTTGTAAAGGGTTGGACATTTTTCATTCTTTAGTGTTTGCTAAATATTCTTTATCTCGCATTTTGAGTCACGAGACCTCTAGATCTAGTTCATGCATGTGAATATCAACCTTCAAATTCCATTGTAATTGAATGTACATTCCTAGAAGTAATAGAAACATATTTTTGTGACTATTCTCTTTCTTAAACATGTTATATTCTTCTTCCTTTCCTCTTTTTTACATTCTTTTCTTGTTGTGTCACCTTAAGCTCCTTGCAGCTCTATTTTCTAGTTTTGTTTCATGAAATTAATGGTGTAAATGATTTATGGTTTTTTCTACACATGCCTAGCCTTCCCTCCTACTTTCTCCTTCATTTTCACTCAGAAAAAATAGTGTTCATCCCAATTTTCTAGTGATATCACCTCCCTTTTAGTTTAGTTTTCCATTATGTTATCCTTCTATCCCTGGTCCCTTAGCTTTTTAGATTAGTTTTTCCCTTCCAACATTAGGATTAACAGTAGCATTAGATATAGATAGAGGAACTAAAATTCTCTGGAGATCTGTCTCAAGTGCACAAGCTCCCACAACTTGGAGATGGTTCCATTGTTGTCTTAAACAACTCAGTTCTTCCATATCCAAGAAATGAATGCAAGTTTCAAAACCAACACACTCTTCTTAAAATGTTTGTTGGATTGGCCCTTTGGTCAATTTAAAAGGTGGACCAACTTGGACTAATTGTATGCATTTAGAATCCGTGATTCCATCTCCTACAACATTATTTTTTTATTAAATAATTTCAACTTGTTCATAGGTTTTTAATACTGATTGTATTTTGAAAAGGGTTTGATTGTCTCGTTCGCAATTAGAGAATTTTATATTTTTCTTCCTTTCTCCATTACCTCTTCAAAGTTTCGAGAATGAATTTGTATGTGAAAGAAAATGTTAGGATTTAGGTTGGGTATAAAGATGCTAATGAGTTATTTTTCGAGATTGAACAAGGGAAGTGGCTAGCTAGCCCCTGTTATATTTGTAAGAAACTTGTAAAGGTTTCATTTGGTTTTTGTTTAGAATTGTATAGGTATAACATGGTTATGTGGATTTCCACATTAAATTATAAATTTCATACAAGTTTTTCCGCTAGTTCCAGCCATGTGAAGATAGACCCATGAGGTAAGTGAAGGAACCACTCTAATGCTTGTCCTCCTAGACTTCTTGGAAATAGTCGTATGAGGTAATTGTCGTTGTACGCCACTTCTTGGCATGCCATGTAAAAATATTTTACATGATCCCATGGGTCACCTTTCCCTTTGTATTTATCAAATTTTGGGCAATCAAATTTCTTAGGAAAAGGTGTATGCAACATATCCTTATCAAATGGATAAGGGCATAGCTCTTCATATTGATATTTCTTGTTATGTCCTAGATTGCTTTCTTGAAGACTTATGGGCATTGCTTTCATATATTGTAACTCATCGAAATAAGTTGATCTTTAGTGGGGAAGTGGCATATACACGTGACTATATTTTGACATTTCTCCCTCTTGGTTTTTTGTGTGAATATCACTATTTATAACCTTAGGTTTTTATTGATGCACATTTTTGTTAGTCTCTTTTTGTACATGGGATGCTAGAAAAGCTAATTGTTGACTAAGGTGTTGAATTTTCTGTTGTATAGCGACTTCTTCATTTTGAGGTTCCTTTTGATTTTCATGTTCCACTCTTATCCTACATGGCATTCTAATTAGTGGTATTTTAAAACCATTTGTCTTGTTATGTTGAGTGTTTGAGGTGGAATATTTTCCATGTCCTAAAATTTCATCCATATTAATGAGGGGGCATTCTTCCTCATTAACATTATTTGTAGGTGGAATAGTTTCATGTTCTATTGGAATTCTAGCACCTAATTCCACAAATCTTGTGAGCACTCTATCTTTGTTTAGAAAGAGGAACTCATCTAATTGGATGGGGTCAAATTCAAACTCCATGTGTGGTGACTTTAACTCATCACCACTATGGTCAACCATATCTTTTGTTTCCCTTGCCACGGAAAATAGAGGTCCTAAATCATGACCGATAAAGGGATTTGACCCTTGTTTGTTTGATGTTTTGCATACTTGTATCTTGAATCCCATGAATTTTATGGGAACCATGGAAAATGAGAATTTCACGAATATGAATTGTTGAATTTGTCAAGGGTATGATCAAACCTAAGTGAAAACCTAAAATCAGATGTTTACTAAGGATGCACAAAGAATGTCAATAGTCTCAAGAAAAATGAATTTCAAGGGATAAAAGTGATTGTCCTAAATGGATAAGTCAAAATGATGAATAATTACAAGACAAAATCACAGAAGGTTTATTTTAAACCAATCAATCAATGAACTGCTTCTTTTTTGTTTCAAAATGGTAGTTGACGTTTAAAATGATCAACAAAATGTCACCACTTATGTCAAGTTCAAAAATGAACAAGGCATAAGTAATAACAAGAGGTTGATATGATTTCCAACCAAAGTATACTTAAAGCAAGTTTAAGTCCAAGCAAGACCTAAATCTCAAAAAGTGGGGGTTACGAATATGAACAACACAACAATACCACTAAGATATGTTAACCAAAATTTACAGAAAAGTAAGGTATTAGTATCAAAATAATATTAGTACGATGTGTACAAGGTAATGACAACACCTTTCAAAATCAAGGTAATGTTTGAAAGAAAACCAAGGCTAAAGTATACCAAGGAATTGTTAAGGTGCACATAGTGTAATGTTATAATCTAGACACTTAGGTTGAGTTTGCAAGAAACAAGACGTAAGTATCAAAATTGTTGTGATACGATACAAGCAATGTAACAATTCAAAGGAGAATCGAGTGAAGAATCAAGCCTAACTAAAATGATGATCTTGACTTGGGTATCAAGATCAAATGGATATTAAGATATGAAAATGTACCAACACACTTTCAACGTTTACCATCTAGTCTCAAGCAAGGACAAATGTAAATGGGTGTAAAAGTGGTGGACACAATCGATTGATAACACACGTATGGTTTCTCTTCTTTTGATCAAAAAGTGTCAAAATAAAAAAGGAAGTAGATCAAGTGAGGTTGAAAAGTGTTTTTGGAAGAGTTTCTCCTCATCTTATGGTGAGTGAAAACTAAGAAAAAGTAATGCTTCACAAATTCCATGGTGAATTATGCTTAGTTTGAACTTTAATGGACTCTCCCCTTGTTTGATAAAGAAGGTTTCACATCCGATAAATTTCTCCTTTGTAAATGCTCTCACTAAAAATTGGTTTAGTATAGTCAAGTTGGCTCCAAGTCAAGATAGCTTCCTAGGTGGTTCCCTCAACTAGGTGTCACAAGATACCCCTAAGAGCTCGGTTCACGGATAAGTCACACTGACTAGTCCCAGAGTATCCTGAATTTACTTTACCCCATTCAAATACAATGATAAATGAATGTGTTTAGCCTACATGAAGAGTTTAGTAGTTTTCCATAAATAAAAAGAGGATAAGACATTGTTTCTAATTCTCAAGATCATCCTAAGACAAAAGAGAAGAGCATACATGACATAGAATCAAACCATTTAACTAATAATGGAAAAACACTTAACTTAGAGGTAAATTTTTCTCATTTTAGCCAACTTGACATTCATTCCCTTAGCAATAAGTGTAATGATATTTTTTCTAAAAGAATAAAAGAGATGTAGAATTTTTTTGATTCCCAAGATCACTTAAAATGTGTGAGGAAGATCTTACATGATTATAATATCATAAACAAGCATGAAACATTCATTAACCTTAAATAAGACAAATTAGTAAAAAGAATGAAGATATACCCTACAAAATAGAAGTTAATCTCGAGTAAACCTACATGGAGTTAGTACATCAAGGACACAAGATTTTGTAAATTTTAAAATAACCTCGATTTGTACTATGACACCTATGCACAATTTAGAATGTATGTGTGCCATTATAAACGTATGCGCGTGGGAAACAGTATGTTTGTGCCTCTACTAAAAATGATAGTGAGATCGGTATGTGTGTGGGAAGAGACCTAAATATGCATGGAAGTTGATAGGTGCACGTGCCTATCAAACAAAGGCTTAACAAACATGTGTGTGCCTAAAGAGGCGATCGCGTGAGTTTAAGAATATGTACAGGACAATAAAAGTATAGGAAAACATAGAGAGATAAATTTTATGTGCATATGAAGAGAAGTGTTTGCGTGGCCTTTCCAATGTATGCATGAATCTAACTAAAAATGACACATGGTATAACTATAACTGAACATATGCATGGATAAATTACACCTAGACTTGAGTTTGAATGTGTGCATGTGGGTTTCAATGTGTGTGTGCCCCTATAAAAATGACTTTCACGTGTACCTATAGATGATGTCAAAATATGGAACCCCGACATATGCACCCTGAAAAGGTCAAATTCTTCCTAATTTAACTCCAATCTAATGATAACCCATCACAATAAACCCCACAAGAGAGACTCATTGCATATAAATTTAGTGAATAAACCTAAGGATTTGAACTTATTTCACATGTGCATGATTTGGGTTAGAATTTTTTTGAGAAAAACTAGTAAAACTCATTAAAATCAAAGAAACTATGAATATGTCCCATCAGTGTGCCAAATATATCCATGTATTAATTAGATAAACTAAATCCTTTTGGGTGGTCCATGGTTTATGGGTAGATATAGTTTTTTGGTACAACAATGGCATCTAGGATTTGATCTATATAAAGTGAAACCGTATGAGCTTCTGTTTGGGTAAAACTTCCGGGACTTCCAATGGAATTTTGGGAGGGAGAAATCTAATTGCTATAGCTAATGCTATAAGATATTTTGTTGTTTTTGATCTAGTTACTAGGGAAAATAATGCAGTTAACATATGACCATTTTTGTTTTAATGTTCCTGTTTGTAATCTGATGAGAAAGGAAATAAAAATTAAATCAAATTTTGGGGTTTAGATGCAGAAGATTGAATATAAATCTTCACCATTGTTTTTCTAGAAATGTGGTAAGATGGGGTATGAGAAAATACAATATAAGGCTAGAAAGGTAAGAAAGCTTGGGGAAAAAAAGAAAATGGATCAGGGAAAAATGATGAAAACGATAAGGCCTCCCCAAATTTGACTAAGTATGATTTCAATGTGTTATAGATAGAAGAAACCGAGGAAGTTGAGGTTTACGAACACATAGATTTAAACATGAATAATTAGAAGGAACATAATCGGGAGGTTAAGGAATATTTAGATCTGGTAAAAGAGTTCAAAGATAATCTTTTTAGATTCAAAATCAATAAATCTTTAATGAGGAGGTTCCTATTAGCATACCACAATTTAGTAACAAAGTTATGCATCAAAATGATAAGGATCAAACTAAGAAGGGTGAAACTTATTCGAAAGGAGAGGAGGTCCTATCACAGAATAGGTTGTTCCCTATTCCTTGAACATGGAAAATAATAAGGAGGTGATGTAAGAAAATAATATCTATGATATAAGCGCTCAAAAGAAAGAAAAAGTTAAAATAAATTGTGGAAAGGTTCCTTCAAAGAAAGGTAATATGTTAAATAGGGATAAGAGGGAAAAAACAAGGGCTAAGGAAATTAATTCTAATAGACAACTCTCTCGATTGGCGAGAGCATATCACCAAATAAAAAAATATGAAGATCATCTCTTGGAACATAAGGGGTTTAAATAATCCCAATAAACATAGTATTTTTTCAAATTTTAGGAAAATGCACAATCCTAATATTCTTATGAATCAAGAAACTAAAATGTCTAAAGAAAAAAATGGGTGACGTTAGGAATAAATTTTGGTATAGATAAAAAATGTAGAGTGTGTCTTTTGTGGGGCTTTCGGTGGTATTTATACCTTTTAGAAACAAAAGGATAGGATTGGGACATTGTTATTTTAGTCTCCTCATCATCTGGATATTCTATTTAAAGAAAAGGAGAATGCTTCTTTGTGGATTTTCTCTAATATTTATGCCCCTAACACATTGGTGGATAGAAGAAATATTTGGACATATATTATTTAGTTTTTAGTCATTATAGTGATTTAACTCAGTTTATTTGGGGGATTTTAATACCCCTTTGATTCTAGAGAATATAAAATGTTGATCTAATGTCTATAGTGATAGTATAGGAGATTTTGCATATTTTATTGTTGACTATATTTTGGTAGATATTGAGTTGAGAGGAGTGAAGTTCACCTGGTCTAATAAGAGAATTGGCGAGGATCTCATTAAAATAAAGTTAGATATATTGTTTATAAATATATCTTGGTATTCTAATTTATATGGTTCGTTGGATGCCATGCCAAGGATTGGATCAGATCATAGTCCAATTTTTCTTCAAATAGGTAATACAATTGTTGGAGGAGGGAGGCCTTTTCAGTTTTTTAAAATGTTCTTACAACATCCTAATATTAAGGAGGAGATCCAATCTTGCTAGAAAATAAATGTTAAAGGTAAGCCTATGTTCAAACTTGTGTCAAAATTAAAGAATGTTAAAGCCAGGATGAAAGTTTGGAATAAGGAAATTTTTGGTAATATTTTTGTTCAAAAAACCAGATTGTTGATGATTAAAAGAATATTGAGGAAGAAATTGAAAGAAGGGGATTGAATAAAGATTTAAGGGATAAGGAGAAATCTCTTTTTATTACCATAGTTTAGAAGCTAAAGAGGAGGCATAATACAAACAAAATTACAAAGTTATGTGGTTGAAGGAGGGTGATAGGAACACTAATATTTTTCATCTTCTTGACTCAATGCATAAGAATAGTAATACTATTTTAGAGATTGAGGATAGAAGAGGGGTTAAAATTAAGAAATAGGGTGAAATTTCATAGGAATTTATTGTTTTTTTCTCTCAATTGCTTGCTGCAGGTAGGGAACTTGATGTAGTCAAGGAAATATCTATAGAAAATATTTTTCAACATGTTATTTCTCATCAGGATAATGTTGATCTGGTTAAAATTCCATCTATGTAGGAGATTAAATCTGCAGTTTTTAATTTGGAAGGGGAAAAATCTCCTAGTCCAGACGGTTTTCTTTCTTTATTCTTTCAAGAGTTTTGGGAAATTGTCCATGAAGATGTTGAAGAAGCCATTCAAGATTTCTTTCTACATGGTAAGCTTTTAAAAGAGGTAAATAGTACCTTTATAGCTCCGGTTCCAAAGGTTTTGGTGCTGCACAAGTAGCTGATTTTAGACCTATAAGCCTATATACCACGATCTATAAGATAATAACTAAAACCATCTCTTTTCGAATCAAAGGCCTTTTGGAAAGTTTTATTTATCCAAATCAAGGAGATTTTTGGAGGGAAGAAAAATTCTTGATAGTGTCATTACTATTCATGAAACAATTCATTATGTGGATATATCCAAAACGGAGGATATGATCTAAAAAATTGATATGAACAAATCCTATGTTAGGCTATCATGGAGATTTCTTAGAATTATTCTGGAATGGATGGGTTTTCATTCTCATTTAACTAATATTATAATGGAATGCATTTCTTCTTCGAAATACTCAATTCTTATCAATGGTAAATTTGAAGGTTTCTTCTCATCATGAAGAGGTTTAAGACATGGAGACCCACTTTCACCCTTTCTTTATATAATCATGGCTTGAGACCTTAGGAAGAATTTGTGCTGTTGTAAACAAAAGAAGGAACTTAATGGGTTAATCATATCAAATGGTATAGATCCTATAGCTTTGCAGAAATTTATAGATCATACTTTTTTGTTGGGTAAGGCCACTATATCAAAAGATGTGGTGTTAAAATAAATTCTTCAAGATTTTTAGGTGGTTACTGAGTCAATTTATCAATTTTAGGAAAAGATATATTCTCTTTCTAAATGTGGAATAAGATATTCATAATAGAATTGCAATGGTATTGGAATGTCCAATTAAATCATTCCCATGTTCCTATTTGGGCATGTCACTCTTCAAAGAGATAATTATCTTAGAAAATTGTAATACTCTGGTCAGTAGATTCCAAAAAATGTTAGCAACAAAAAAGATTAGAACTATAATCACTTATATTCACCATATATTTCTTTGGTTTGGTACAAAAAATAAGGATATGCTACCTTTAGTAGCATGGGACAAAGTAACCCTTCTAAAGAGTGCTAGTGGGCTTGGTTTGAAAGAAATTAGAAGTATGAATTTGGATCTTATGGCTAAATTTGGGTGGAGAATAATGTGTGAAGATGGTTTATGGAAAAATATCCTTAAAGAAAAGTATTTGTATTTTGAGCGAGATTCCTTTATTTATAATGATGTTCTTCTAGAAGGTTCTTGTTTTTGAAATGGTCTGTGTAAGTGTAGGAGCCTACTTTTGAAAGGTAGTAAGTGGATGATAGTGGATGACACTAAAATAATTTTTTTGGAAGAATGGTGGGTTTTTAATGAACCCTTTGTTAATTAAGGATAGTGGGGAATGTGGCTGCTCATTTTAAGATGGATATGGGAAATTTTCTTAGAGAATATTATTGGGACAACAATATTGTCACACAAGAAAAAATAAAATTGATATTGTATTCGACACATCTTGAATTACATTCATAGGCTATTATATAGCCATATCAATAGGAAAACTGACTTCCTATAAAATAGGAAACTACAACACACCCGAATATATATTGTTATAACAATATATATGTATAATAAACTAACATGTAACAAATACTAACAACCATGTGAATACTAATTCCTAACATTCCCCCCCTTAGTGTTTACATGGTAGAAAAACATCCACACTCTCAACTGCAGTATGCTCACCCCTGTGGCATGTCCAAATCTGTGACTCATGACCTTGATCCAAAAGAAAGGCTCTCTCCTTCCATGGTTTTAAACAGGCTTACCACAAACCTTGAAGTGACAGGAACCTCATCAACTGTCCACCTCGTGTGGTTTTCTGGATCCTCCCACAAACCCTTTCAAGATCCATGAACTGACTTACTCTAGTGCTATTGTTCATCACTATGCTTATACATCAGGGAATTATGTAGGAAACACAACTTGCATATCACAAAACTACACAATAGAAGATATACTGAAAAAATCTCACATTACTTCCTATAAGAATCGTAATGTTCTTAATCATAGTCTTTATCATTGATCGCTGCCACTCGATCTCGAACAACATAGAAAATTGCCACTGCCACTGGAAGCTTTCCTTGACTAAGTCATTTTGGGTGCAGAATGGGAATGGAACATTGGTATGTATTCCCCCCCACAATGTGAAATTCCAAATAAGAAATCAGAAAGGGAAAAATGATTGTGTTGTATCATACTAATCGGATCTTCTTTGTCTTGATCTTCACTTTGCACATGATCACCATTGCCAATGAACGTATTCACTGACCGATCATCTTCCAACGAAGTACGGAAGTCAGAGGATCTCTGCAGTCAGAGGATCTCCGTAGTTTTCTACTCTCTTATACAATTCTTTTCCAGTATTAACAATAAAGCACACCACTCAAATCAAATCTGAAGCACACTGAGAAAATGGAAACCACACTGAAAATCATATACTCACACCATACATATGCCACCATAGCTTCTGCACGGCCCCATCATTGGTGACTGACGAGAGGTCGCTATTCGACCTCCTTCCTCCATCTAACATACCGCTTAGGTTAGAGAAATGTGCTCAGACTTCTTTTCCAAACTTCTCATTTTTCGTAAAATATGGTCTTTGTATTCTTTAGTTGTCAACCTTTTTCTTTTTAGAGATCTAGGTGATTCAAATTCACTGTCGCCTTCATATCCTTCTTCTAAATTTAGCATAGCTGAATTTTCTTGATCTTGTATATTTTTTATGTCTCTCTCCATGGTAATTGGTTCCATGAGAATACATTGTTTTCTTCTTTTCTTGACCATTGTGAGATAGGTGTCGGATACAACCGAAAATGCACCCAAATAATTAAAATTTTAATATAGCTAAAAGCTATTGATTAAAATTTTGACATATACTATTAAAATAACAAAATGACTCAAATTTCAAATAGAATCTAGTGACACAAATACTTACGTGGTGGAGAACTTACAACTGATTTACATGTCACCTTCAAATTGCCTTCGATTGAGGTCTTTGATGCACTAAAAACCGTTCAGTATGCTGCATACTTGCACATGGATATATAGAGACACGTAGCACCCAAATGACATGGCTGCACTTTCTATTATTGTCTCAGCTGATCAGTTTCACACATAATCTCATATGCCTGCCAGCACTTCGCAAGAACAAACGCAGGCACAAAACCCGTCACATTTCTGCACAGAACTGCTCACTTATCAAAATGAATTTTCCAAAACAATTTCTAGGTTTTATTCCCTGCGTTGCAATCTTTTTAGAACACTTTGAAATTCTCAATTTCATTAAGAAATGAGAAAGTTACGAGTATTTTACTGAAGGCCGATCTAGAAACTTCCCAACTCACCTTCACGAGATATCAGAACAACAATCTTTAATTCCAGTCCACAAATTTGATCGATCCTTCCACTGCAGATCACAATTCTCATGCAGAGATGCATATGCTGGATTACATGGCACAAATTAGAAGAAACCGATGTTATTTTCTCCAATTGAATGTACAGATTTACAACAGAGATCTGCCAAATTAGATGTAAATCTTTGCGTATATGGAGATTAGATATTCAAAACTGCTTATGGAGCTTCTCAATGAGACTCCCTTCAACACCATCATGTTTCAACAAGCTCGATGAAAGAATGGCAGTGAAACTGATGTCAACATTGATGCAAAACAACTGCAGATCCAATATTAGAAGGTAGCACAGACTGTGGATGAGTAGATATTCATATGGAACAAAAATGAATGGCATCCAGAACCACGTTTAAGCTGAAGTAAGAATCATTCAAGAAAAAAAACAAATATCAGATTTGAACAACAATCTGTAGTTCTAGAATTTATGAGTTGAACTATAAAAAATTGATCTTCTGAACTTTGAGCAAGACGAGAACAAGTATTTCTTCACAATCTTCGAATCAACCAACATGCAGTTCTATAGCGCAGTGAACACAGATTTTACACAGGTCACACAAATCTATGAAACCTAAAATAATTGGATGATATCCAGCACTATCTCTCCTGATATAAACTTAGTTGGAGCCGTAAATGAATCTTTGTTGCTATCATACAAAATCTGTAGAATGGGTCTCAATAAGGAGTCCAAGAAAACTATAACCAAGGCAGAAAACCTCCACGGATAACACAAAATGGACACTTAAGCATTCAAATGCTAAAATAAATTAAATTGATCTGTGCCAAATTTCTAAACATTTTCAGTGTGCTCTCTCTCGACTCTCATCAAGATAGATATCGCTCTGATACCAAATATTGGGATAGCAATATTGTCACACAGAAAAAATAAAATTGATATTGTATTCAACACATCTTGAATTACATTCATACGCTATTATATAGCCATATCAATAGGAAAACTGACTTCCTATAAAATAGGAAACTACAATACACCCGAATATATATTGTTATAACAATATATATGTATAATAAACTAACATGTAACAAATACTAACAACCATGTGAATAATAATTCCTAACAACTATTGGGTTAAATTGATTGGGGATGGGCCTAGAAACTTCTTGAATGGGAAGAAGAGGATGAAGAAGTCAAGGAATGAATACAAATGTTAAATGAAAATATAAGAGGCTTACACATTCACTCAATTCGAAAGAGGATATTTTGATATGGTCATGGAAAAAGGATGGGGAGTATTCAGTTAGAATAGGTTATGGGGTTGCATGAAATTATCCTCCCCAAATCCTTATTGGAAAAATCTCTAGGATAAAAACCTTATCCCAAAGGTAAATCTATTTCTTTGGCATGTTTTTCAAAACAAAATTCTAACTGTAGACAATTTGTAGGATAAAGGAATGATGATTCCTAATAGGTGTATTCTATGCAAGAAATCCAATGAAATTGTTCAACACCTTTTTCTTTAGTGTCCTTTTCCCCAAAGAGTTATAATCAATGTTTTAAGACTATTTCAGATCTCATGGGTTTTTTAGAATCTTTTTCTTACTGGTATGTTCAATGGATAAGCCCTCTTTCCTCCCTAATCCTTTCAAAGGCTTGGAGTTTTGTTTTTCCTCATTTTCTATGGGGGATATGGCTTGAAAGGAATAGTAGAATTTTTAAAGAAAAATATAAAAAGACCGGTTTGTGTGGGGAGTGTTTTTAGGGGCTTTGGTTAATAAACCTTTCTATTATTAATATTAAAGAGAAATTTTGATACCCCAATAATGAAAAAGATATTATTCAAGATTTGGGTATTACTAAGTGTGTTCAACAAAGTACTATGTAGAAAAACATTGCTAGGGATAATGTAAAATGGGTTAAATCTATGGAGGATTAGATGAACTCAATTTTGATGGAGTTCTAAAGGTATATTAGGGTTATCGGTGTGGGTGGGATTATACAAAATAAGTTAGGTTCCATAATTATTTCTTATGCTGATTCTATAGGTAATAAAACTAAAAACTATGTTGAGGCTTATGCGGTTATTATTGGTTTATAATGGGCCAATTATTTACAAATTAAGAGGATTTAAGTAGAGGGGACTCATTAGACATTGTTCAAGTCAAGAAGGAATTATATAAGCATCATATTAATATTGATCCCATTATTGAAGACATTAAGGTCATGTTATCAACATTTGAAAATATTCTAATTGAGCACGTGTTGTTAGTGAAGCAAATTTGTGTGTTGATACATTAGCAAACTTTGGTGTTCGGGAACATTATAAAACTTCATGGAGGAATGAGGTGGATTTAATAGATAGTACTAAAGTCATCCTTTATGTAGAAAATTATAGTTTATGTCAAGCATGGGAAAGGAATATGAGTTATCCTTGTTATCATTCTTGGGTGTGTGAGAGCTATCTTCTCCATCATTTTTGGGTATGCGACTGATTTTATCATTTATTTAAACACACGTATGATTTTTATTTACGGGGTCATTGAAGGTTGTTTCAATTATTATTTTTTTCTTAAAATGGGTGGTAGCGGGGGTTTGGGTTGAGCCCTCGTCTTGCACGGTTTTGGAGAGAGATATTGTAATTTGGAAAATTTTGAGGGGGAATTACTCATTTTCTTCAACTCCTGCATGGGTATGATGAAAATATATCGAAGGAATTTTATTAGGTGTGGGATAATGGGGTTATGACTATGCATGGTGTTAGTTTTTGGTGTCGGAGGATTTGATTGGATGGTTTACTAATGTGGAATTTGGTGGAAGTAAGGTGTTTAAGGAAAAAATTAGACTCCAAGATGAACTCCATATTTTTCTTGATGATAATGATAAAATATTCTTTATGGAAGATGGCATAGCTCATAAATATATTTGGGGAGATGGTCTGAAGTCCATTTCTACATCATGAAATATATAACATTGGATGGTAAGTATCAGAAATTGCATTCACAACATTTCATGCTTCTTAACCATTTTAGAAGAGGAAGGAAGATGAGTATTCTTGTTTACTTGTTTAATTCCATTTAATTGTCTCTGTTAAGAACTTTTAAGAGAAGAACATAGATTTTACCCCAATCAGGGGCTAATCCTATGTTAATGAAAGTGGGTAAACCAATTCCACATACTAGGGTTTTTGGTGTTAGGTTGGGAGATGTTTGGGAGGATAAAATTTCTTTGGTGATAGGATTAAAGTCAATAAAATGAAAGAGAATGCAAAGAGGGAGTTGGATGCTACAATTGATATTCATAATATTACAAGGAAGAATGAGGAGGATTACCCTAGGGTTGAATTACAAGAGGGTAATACTATGTTTAATTTCTTTTCTAGTAAAATGGAGGCTCTGGAGGATACGGTTCATCAGGTGAAATATGAGAATATAAATTTGCTTAGGGGTGTGCAGAGGTCAAATGCGAGAGATAAATATTTTGGAAAATAGGGCTAATGCCCTTTATAATATGGTCACAAACAAAAAGGGAAGAAGAATCAGTTAGCCATCAGTAGATCGGATGATGAGGATTTATAGATGGAGTCTGTTGGCCCGATTTTGAGAAATAGAGACAAATGTGTTTAAGCGATCCTAGAATTTTTCTAACCAATTTTTGGTCGTAATTATCTCTGTTTTGGTAATTTTTGTTTCTTTGTTTTCTAGGTTCTATTCTTGCTCTGGTGGAGTCAAATCCTTTTTGAATTGAGCGCTATGTTTAGTTATATGTTTATATATATATATATATATACTTTTGTTTCATAGGAGATTCAATGTAATATCGGTGTGTAAATGGCCCTTGGAGTCTTGTTCCAAACATTATCTATAAAAAAATCTAAGAGAATTGAAACTAACACCTAATAGATAAAAAAGCTAACTAAACATAGATGATCATGCTAAGATCTTAAAGATACTAAACATCAACAACATGCATAGAAATTTGAAGGAAATAAAACTAACATGTTAAGCATTATTCTCTACTCTTTGAAAGCTAACTAGAAATGGACCTATGTAGATCCTTAGCAATCAAAATGTGATTGTTTGTTTGATCCCAAGGGTTTGATAATGGAGTCTCATCAAGACATGGCTACAAGGCCATTTTGATTATCTCCATATTACTCAAAGCTTGGATGGATGAAATGCAAGATGAAGATACCTAGCTCAACACTAATGGAGGATGCTCAAAGATGAAAATGCCTATATTTTATGCTATATGCATGCAAAGGTGTAAGAAGAAAGGTAGGAGGAGGGTTTTTATATAATCCTTTTGGTTTGAATAAACTTTGCATCATATTGTATGTGGGATAATTAAAAATCTAGGTTAGTAATGGAAAAACATACTTTAAGTTTTCTTTAGATGAGTTTAATATATCATTAGTGATTCATGGGAGGTTAGGGGGTGTATTAATTAATCAAGAGTGATTAAATAATAGGTAGGTGTAAGCTTATAGAAGATTTTTTGGAGGAAAGTTAGCATGATATAAGTTATGAGATGAATTTAATCCAAGAAATGACGATTTATTGATTAAATAGAAGAGAAAGTTAATTAATTGAGAATAATTAATTAATCTAGATAAAAAGGAACAATAATTAATAAACGGTCATTAAACCGTGTCTTGAGTGATATGAGGGTTAATTAATTAGCATAATGTAACTAATTAATGGTGATAGTGGAGAATTGGTGTGTTATTGATGATCTGTCTTCAATTTTTGGGAAAGGGGATAATTTACGTAATTTAAGTATTTAAATTGATCGATCTAAATTATAGTTGTCTACAAAAAGCATCTTTTCCATTACTTGTTTACACATACATACATATATATTTGAATACTTGATCATTTTTTCTTTGCAGGTTCAGACATATGAGAAATAAGCAATCAAATGGGGGTAACAACAACAACAACATCAACAACAATATTTAGCAAGTATCACACACCATACTAACCATGGAGGTACATCACAAACATCAAACAATACACATGTGTTTCTGCCCTAGGTTCACTCTCATCATGTTTTACACTTTTTCATCTTTAGTTTCCACACTCCATCATATTTTTGTCATTCCATGCTTTGTCTAGTCCTTTAGCACATTTTCTACTACAATATTCATGGACATTAGGTACGCATCTCTATCTACTTTATGTTATCAAGATTTATGATCACTAACATAAAGTGGGGAAAATTTAGTAAAATGATCACACACTTTAGACACAATTTAGTCTCGGTCTCATACTCCTATTTAGAAGGTTTTGAGTGAAGAAAGTACTAGTTAAACCCCATCTTTTGGCCATCCTACATTATTTTCTTTAGTAATTCTTGACATCTTACACCTTTATGCCCACTCAATTTTTTTCATTTTTCCTTATTTTAGCTTTGGTTGGGGGCACCTAGGTTAGTACTGGGGTGCCCATGGGTGCCCTAATCCCACCGGGGTGCCCCAATCCATTTTGAACTTTCCTGGGACGTTTTGGGAAATTTCTATCCATTTTAGCTTCTTATATTTTTGGTGGTCCTCCATCTCAAGGTTAATTATGAAATTAGATCAAGAGAACCCTATAAATATAAAGCTATGATACCATAATGTGGAACCAAGAACTAGTCACTACTATCATCCACCTAGGGTTGTGTTCATCTAATTCATTTGGTGATAATTTGCATTCACTTAGATCCATCAAAAAGGACAAGAATGGTTCATCTACATCACACAAGCATATGATGGGATTCTATTTTATTCCATCCACCATTCTACCAAATTTTCTACATCTAGTTATTACTCACTACTTCAAAAAGTACAACTGGAACAACAACACCTAGGGGACATGATTCACACACACACGAACTACATTTGGGTCGAAATGTAATTCATCGCTTAGTTAGTAAGCCCATTGTTGTGGCGGATTGAGGTCGATCGACCCATTCATTTGCAATTTTTTTAGGGTTTTCATACTTGTTGTGGTTTTTCTTGCAGGTCTTTCTCTCATCTTGGATTATCAACAACAATAACAACAATGCAAAAATTAATGTGATAAACAACGAGGGTTTTAGACCACCTTCCAAACTTGTGAAATTCAGTTCTTGACCTTTTGCGAAGACTAGGGTGCCCATTTTGTAGACCAGAGAACCCATAGGTGCACCAGTCCCTCTCCAGTGTGTAATCAAACTATATAGCCCAGATCCATCCTTTTTTGGGCCTCTACATAGTCCTTCAAGCTTCTTACTTCTCAAGTAACTTTTGAGACACACTTCAATAAGCTCCTCTAATCATTTGAGTTCATTCTAACTCTCTTATTACTATAGGGTTTTAGCATTTCCTTTTCATAGTTGCTTGGGTCATTTCCATATTTATTTACTAAATTTATTTCTTTGTGTTTGCATTTCATTCTAGATTAGATTAAATATAATATATTCCATGTTTTAGATAAATTTAGTTAATCATCTAGGAGGCTTTACCACCATCCCTATGGGTACATAAGTTCTATTCCACTCTGCACGGATGTGTGTGAGCATGGTATGTGCATTTTGAGATTAAGCAAGATATTACATGTTGGCAAGATATGATTGAAGGTATGGATCACACTTTTGATTATTTTTATAATAAACCTCCAGACACAAGGATTTGTAGATAATAAATCACATTACATTAGGGGATAGTGCAAAAGTAGAGGATCTTATACTTAAGATACTAGAGAGCCCGATCTTAGACATAGATGAGATGTTATTAGGGTGCACTTGGAGGGAAAAAGAAAAAGAAAAAATGGTATACCTTATTGATGATGAGGAAGTGAAGATTCTAGAAATTATCCACACGAAGGTGCTCGAGAGGTAATGAACATTGTAGGTGAAAAGGCATGCACATATCATGCTCATATGAAGACCAAGAAATTTAACATTGGAATAGAGGATCCACCTAAAGAGGCCATGATTGGAGATTACTGGTCCAAAAAAGGTAGAAAATATCATTCAACTATTATGTGACTTCCAAGATTTCTTTCCGAGAGGTTACCATGAATTGAAAGGTGTGCACCCCTCATTAGAAGAGATGAAGATTAATATGAAAGAAGGTGTGTGTATGGTTCGAGAGGAGGTCTTATATGATGAAAAAAACTTATACATAAAGGTGAAACAATAAATTGACAAGATGCTTGAGTTTGAAATAATTGAACCAATTGAGTAATCTAAGTGGGTTAAATCTATGGTGATATACATCAAGAATGATAGGTGGATCAAGATCTGTGTATACTACATGTAACTCAATGCCTCATATATCACATATCCCTTTCCTACACCATTCACTAAGGAAATCCTTGATGGAGTTTCAGGGAATAGAAGTTATTTATTTCTTGATGCATTTTTAGGGTATCAACAAGTGTGCATTTCAAGCAAGGATCAAGAGAAGACCACCTTCACCACTAAGTGGGGAAGTTTTTCATATACTTTGATGCCTTTTGGATTGAATAATGTGCTAACAATTTTCTTGCACATAGTTCTATAGTATTTTCATAACTTTTTGGACCTTTGTCATGTGTCATATGTGTTTTCATTGATGTCAAGATGGATCAGTTGATGTCAAGATGCATTAATGGAAAAAGAGTCAAATTGGTAAAGTGAGAAAGCTGAAAAGATGAAGGTTGATTGTAGTGTCATCTCACAGAGGCTCAGGATGAATAAGGATAAGTGCTAAGGGACTTAGTCAATGTTTTTGCACACTGCAAAAAAAAGGAGATATCCACCATACTCTAGAGATATCCACCAAAGACTTGGAGTAGCCGAGATGTCTACTGAGAAAGTCGTGGAGCTCTAGAAGAAGTCACGAAAGGTAAGTGAATTCTCGCAGATAAAGGGATGAAGTTACGAAGAAAAATGGAGATAAAGGAATAGATGTGGAGGTGAAGGAAAAGACATGAATAGAGTTATGGAATAAGAACAAAGTTGCGGGAATGAAACACACAAGGAGGAACACCCCGTGACACTTGGAAAACCGCGAGAAGCATAGAAGAGCTGTGGATAATTAAAAATCCTCCAAGGAAGGAGAAATGCTGTTGAATAAAGGAAAGTGCCATGATACAAAGGAGAAAGTTAGAGGAGCAAAGGAAATCCATGAAATGATGGAATATGGACTAGACAAGGGTCGAAGGAAATCAAATTGATTCAAACATGTACAAGTGAGAGTTGGTTCTCCAAAATTGATGGTGATATGATTGTCAGGTGATTGCAGCTAAATGCATGACTTGAAATCCACAAAGAACAAAGAAATCCACTATTCTAGTTGTTATCATTTAATGCTTATTGACTTTGTGGAAATGTAGTTACATTCTCTATGAGATCCCGAGCTTCAAGGTAGAATAAATATTGGAGAAGGAAACAACTCACTCATCTAGGTCATGTTACAAATGTGGAAAATATATTTTTAGGAACAACTAATAAATTGCTCTTGCACATGCATGGAAAATAGTGTAATCAAGCCAAATATAGAAGAAACAAAATATGGAGTTGTTTGTATATATTTAATAGTCTGAATTCTCAGGCGATAGAGAAGGAAGATACATGAAACACAAATTGAAGGAAAGGAATGGGTTGATTGAGAATATAGTTTGAACTTGGAGCCATTTTTTAGTTTCTCAAGTAAGAAAAGAAACATTCGAGCTAAGGAAGAGCTGCACAAGAGAAAATACAATGTAATCAAGATGAAAAAGAGAAAGATAAGAAAAGAGAGAAAGATGAGAGAAGATAGATGAAGGATTGATTCATCAAATGAGAAGATCATCAAGGGAAGTAGATTGATTGAGCAGAGGGATAAAATCAGATGAGCATAAGAGAGTGAAAAGAAAATATATAGATATAGAAAGGTGATCATAATCTATTACAAAAGAAATTATTGTAACTAGATGATCAAAATGTATATGTAAATTAAGTCTAAGTTATAGCTTAGCATATTTGGGGGTTGGTGCTCCTTGTGGGGTTGGTGCCTCACTAAATAAATCTCTTGTGATGCATAATATTCACTTGAGTTATTTTTTGTGCATAATATCAACAAAGGTGTAAGGGGTTGGTGCTCCTTGTGGGGTTGGTGCTTCACTAAACAAATCTTGTAGGATGTGTAATATTCTTGCAAGTCCTTGCTTTGTGTAATATAAGAAACAATTTTTGTGGTTTTTTCTCTGAAAGGGTTTCCCATGGTAATCTCTATGTTCAGTGTTATTATGCATGACATATGTTTGATTGACTGCTCATAGTTTAAAACTACACATCATTAAAGGGTTTAAAATTGGCATTAAGTAAAAAAATTTAATCTACACTGATTCACCCCCCTCTCAGTGCTTGTGATCTCTAAAAATTGGTATCAGAGTGATGTCCTTATAACAAAAGCTTAACATCTTCAAGGATATCCTCCTATCACAAGCATGGCAGAAAATTAGGCACAAGGTGGTTTGTCACTATCAAGATCACCTCTCTTCACTGGTACAAATTATGCATTCTGGAGAATAAGGATGAAGACATATTTGATGTCACTTGGTTTTGATATCTAGGAATGCATTGAGAAAGGATACAACCCTCCAACCACACCAATTACTACTTCTACGGATAAGGAAAAATATGAATGTAACTCAAGAGAAATGAATGCCATTCTATGCGGCCTAAACAAGATAGATTTTGTGAAAGTTATGCATTACATAAAAACAAAGGAGATATGGACCAAACTACGAGTATCTATGAAGGTGATGAAAATGTCAAGCTAGCAAATATGCAGACCTACAGAGCTCAGTTCAAAAATCTAAAGATGAAGGATGATGAGAGTATAACGACCTACATGCAAATAATAGATGAGGTCATAAATATGATCATAGGTCTAGGAGAGAAACTAGAAGAATATTTCATAGTGCAGAAGATTTTGAGATCTTTGACTAACAAGTATGATGCAAAGGTATCAGCTATAGAGGAAGCCAAAGACATGAAGACTCTCATGATGGATGAATTATAGAGCACTCTTTCAGCATACAAGATGAGGACTATTGGATCCAAAACTTCCAAGAAATAAGTAACATTCAAGGTCAAGAAAGAAACCTAGTCCAAGCAAGAAGAATAAGAATAAGAAGAATTAGCTTTAGGAGATGAGTTGGATGATGAAAATATTGAAGCAATGTTTATCAAAATACTGAAAAGAGGTTCAGGTAAGTATAAAGGAAATCTTCCATTTAAGTGTTTTACATGTGGAAAAGTAGGTCATTTTTCTAGAAAGTGTCCAAATAAGAATAAATATAATCAATTTGAACATGAAGAGGACAATCATAAACACAACAAGAGAGAGACTAGATATAAAAAAAAAAAACAAAATATTCTTCAAGAACAAAAGGAATTTTTATTCAAAGGAAGAATCAAGTGACTCTGAATCAAGCAATCTTGGTATCTCTGAAAATGAAAATGATGAAGATCAATCAGAATGTTTGTTTATGGCAATGGATGCAACTGAAGAAAGAAGCTCCAAAGGGAAGAACACAGTTGATTTTGAAGACTCTGATGAAGAAGAAGTTGAAGTAAATATTGAAGCAAAATTAGTATGTGCCCTTGAAGAACTGAAGCTATGTAGAAGAAATAATCAAAAGATGAGATGCACATTAAAGGATTATGAAGAAAAAATCCACATTTTTGAAGAAAGAAAATCTCAAAGAGAAGAAGAAGAGGCAAATGAGCTCAAGGAATTGGAAACACAACTGGAAAATATTTCAAACTCCTACAAATCAAAGGAGGATGAGTGCACAAAGCTGAACTCAGAACTAGAGAAACTGAAAGTTGAGATGGAATAAATGAGAAGCAAGCTAAAGGTATATGAAAAACTTGAAAAGGGCTCAAGTGTTTTAACTGATATACTGAGTAGCCAATGTGATGCAAATGAAAAGTCTAGAATTGGCTTCAAAGAAGAAAGTAAAGTAAAGGATCCTACAAAGAATGAAGAAAACAAGGCTGCATCAACATCTAACACCTCATCCACCACAAACAAGAAGGTTATCAATTCCACAAAGAGAAGAAATTATTCTCCCAGAATCACATATGCTATGAGGTACACACATTATTTTTATGGTTACTGTTATTCATGTAATTAGTTTGGACATAAAGCTACCAAGTGTAGGAAATTATCTAGAGGCTATAGAAGAAACTTTGGCCCATCTTACACCAGATCAAACTATGTGTCCAACACAATTATCATAAGAAGAGTAGTGTAGTTTTAACCAACAAACAAGAGCTTCCTAAGAAAAATAAGTGGATATATGTTGCAAAGAAAGATGAGAACAAGAGAAAAGAGTCATGCTCAATTGTACAGACAACATTTCATGTGCAAAATGAAGATAAAATATGGTACTTGGATAGTGGATGCTCTAGCCATATGACAAGTGACAAAAGTAAATTCATTACTTTGTCTAATAATGCATCAGGTGTTGTGAGATTTGGTGATAACAATTCAACAAACATAGTTGGAAAAGGAACTTTGAGTCTGGATAATGGAAAAACCATCACAGAGAATGTCTTATATGTTGAAGGTCTCAAACATAATCTGTTGAGTGTGAGTCAAATGTGCAAAAGGGGATATAATGTTATATTCCATGACAAGGGCTATGATATTATCAATGGTAGGATAGGAAAGAAAGTTGCAAAAGCCAAGCAGACAAAGAACAACATATACATTCTCAATGGGATAAATAATGAAAAATTCCTCTCAAGTAAGATTGATTACAACTAGACGTGGTACAGAAATTAGGGTGTATGAGTTTTGAAAAACTTGTAAAATTGAGTGTAAAAGGTTGTTGTAGACACCAAAATTGGGTCACACTCCCCTTGGTCCCTTGTCAAATAAACACCTTCAACGCATTCACCTAACCCTGGCTACTTTCATCCACTCTAATATTAATTTAATTAAATTAATTCATTATTCTCACAATATTTATAATTTAAATATCCTAATTGGATAATGCCCACATATCCACCTCACCTATACACCTCATCTATCCACCTCACCCTAAGACCTATTTTTAGTATGTTTCCATAACTAGCTAATAAGCTACCCAAACTCTAAAAATCAAAGCCTATATTCCCTCTAACCACATTCCCACATGTTAGAAAGGAAGCTTCCATTCTAATCGTAGGCAAAACAAACGAGATCCCGAGAAAATCAAGGGGATCTCGCCGGTTTAGTAAACTTAGGAAATCCTACTCAAACCAATGCCGGTTACCTAAACCTTCGCTAGTCAACCCAAAACCATTGTTAGTTACCATTTAATCCCTAAAACAACCTTATTTTTGGGTTGGGACATTTCGAGAGGTTGGCACATCTTCGAGAGTGAGTGTAACATTCCCATTTTAAGACTTTAGAAATGAGGAATTTTTTTACATAATGTTCTCTATTCTAAATAAAACATCATTTAGAACACACATTCCATGCCAATCAATCTCATAACAAATAACCATATGCAGCTGTAATGACTCGGTATGCTATCGATCTCTCATTCCATGACTCGATTACTAACCAATCTCTCATGTTAACTTGAAGTATAGAATAATTTATGTATACTACGTATACTTGGTTCTCTACCCTATTCCAGTCTTGAGTGATCTGTTTAAATAAATTATCTAAATATTTATTACCAATATTCATCTAATATCATGTTTATTTAAACTAGGTGACGTAGGACAATGCAACCAATAACTTGCAATACTTTGGCCAAATATTTTCAACATATTGTTCATGTTACTATTCCTAGACGACATACTCATCATTCCGGAATATGTCCTTCACCTCACTCTTCTGTTATCTAGAATGGTCTTTACTGACTACCGTCAGTCCACTTGCCCAAGGTTTAACCCTAGCCCTAGTTAGAAACATAATTTATTATAGGAAGATGCTCACAATGTCTTAGGGTATATGGGCATACTCGGTTGACCTAAGTCAATTGGATGTGCCAAGATACCCTAAGCCATTGAAATCTACTACCTATCCTAAACATGCTACTAACTTGACCTAGAGAGAAACTAAATTCAAGTCATTATTTGTGTGTAGATCTAGATGATCAATGCAGAAGGGTGTTGCCACATGTCAACTGTAATGTTGTATCCTTGAGAATACCCTTGTCTTCTCGAAGGTACATTCCTGTAGTTGGCATGTGCCAACATCCTACAGAAACTACCTCATCAAGATGTACATACCCCAAGGAGGTTATTAATACATTATTAATTTGGATTATTACACCAATTACAGCAACCCTGCTAAACCCTAATCCAACACTCCATAATTTCTTTTCTAAATTTGATTCAATTAGTCATAAAAGAACTTCCTTAACTTATGATTGATTTTTACATTCGTTTTACTTGGCTTAACAAATAGATATCCAGAAATGGGACAACAACATCATAAGTTCCATTATAATGAAACCTAACCATTCAAGAAAGGTGTAACCACCAATAGGTTCAACTAGAGTAGACTTTATAGGAAATGAAGTCTAATGATGATCATATCACCATTCTTTAGATTACATTACTTTGATCAAGGAAGGGTCTTCCTCTACATGATTAAGTATTAGGGTTTTCCATACCCTTCTTATCTTTCACAATTTCTATAGTTTTAATGCATATTCATTACACATTCCATTACTAAGTTAGAATTGTTTAGATAAAGATTGATATCCTATGCAACTCAACAAGCTGCATATCAACAAGGGAAATTGAACTAATTCCCTTTATCTAGCTTATCAAGTTTATCCGAATTAAGCATATAACAGATATGAAGAATATCATCAAGATAGGATTTCAATCTCCTTCATAAAATACAAGATAATTTACACAACAATTACAAGTAAATCTCCAACTTTCAATTCATCTTTTAGGAAACTATATAATTACAAGACTATGTAATTCAGGCATGTTGTATAACAAATAGCCCCCATTCCAAAAAGAATACAACTTTTATTTTTCATACAACTGAAGAATGAATTGAAACTCTTTACATAAGATCCATAATTAAATAAGCCAATACAACATGAAAGTTCTTGTCTTCTTTTATCACTTATGATGTCCATCTACAAAATTGCTAGCATGGGTTAGTTCAATGAACTGAGCATGATAAGCACTAAGAATTAAAGTAAAGTGCATTCCACTAATTGTTTCATTAAACAACTCTACTTTTATGAAACAATTAATAGGCATCATACAAATAATCATAAGTAATAACATCCAGAAAGAAGAACAATTAAGAGAGTCTAAATTCACTTTTAAGAAAAGAGCATAATATAAATAGTAACATCCGAATTACATCACAAGACCTAGTTGATCCTATCAATTACTTTTAAACAGTCAACAAGTCTTGTCCTTCCATTATTTCATAAATTCATAAGAATAGAAAAAACACATTTAACCTTTCCAAGCAAAAAGAGGTTAGTTACAACATAACTCATATTAGTATGCTTCATCTTTCCATATAAACAAAGAAGAGAATCAATACATATCTATTTCTTAGACACAATTCCTTTGAAGGAAAGAATCAGGTTTAGAACCCACATCACTACCTCAGTCCAAAGATGACAAAATAAGGAGTCCATAAATAAAGAGGTAACAACAAAACAAGAATCCCAATTCAATCCAATGATTAAAACAATCTAAGCTGAAAGTTTTACTAATTTCAGTATGTTAGTAGTATATAATTAAAAATTTCTAAAACCAAACTTTCCAAAAATCCAAGATATACTTGAATGAAATAAATCTCTTAACTAATCCACAAGAAAATTCCCATCTCTAAGATAAGAGAATCAAACCAAAAAGGATCTCAAACCAAAAGGACCCAATCCATATTTCATTTCATTTATACTATGAAATGAAATCCTTTATTAAGTACAAACTTAGGAATTCCTTAGCTAGTTCCCAAAAGAGAACTCAAATAGAATGCACAGTCAAGAATGCACATTACCAAATTCCATTACAAACTTACAAATGAAGACCTATTTCCATTCTCCCAGCTCAAATTCAAATTCATTCTCTAAATAAATTCACAGTACCATCTCTAAACAACATATTGTCCCCAAGAGATCCTATTCACTTCTCTGTCAAAAACCCAGAGATCCATTCAAAGAACCCAACAAGGAATAGAAATATGCAATAGTGCAAGATAGATAAGGGTCGATGAAACTCATGGTCCCAGGGACTGAATTTCTAAGCATTCTGAAACAGGGATACCATATTCCCTTCAAATGACACACATTAAAAATAAGTTTAAATTCAATGTTCAATTAAAACCCATGAATCAGATGAAATATCTGAAGAGAGTAAGGAACTAAACAATCGAATAGAATCTCCACAAGCCTCACGAGTTTTGTTTAAAAGCTTAAGACAGGTAAGGATTTTTTCAACATCAAGACAAAAAGGAAATAAATAATACCTTCCATAAACCTCTACAACCGATACGACTATCCCAAAACAGATCATAGTTCCAGTCCATTAATTCCTAAGAATTAAACAACCAAGCTTCCCACATGACACGGGTTCACTCAGGGTAGAGAGGGAGAGGTTTTACTTTGATTTCTCTCACCTTGTCAAGTTCAAGGGAGGCTATACAATCCAAAGGACATAAGCAATAAAACCATTCACACCCAAGGAGTGACATGAAGGAGATTACAAGGAGGTTACCAGTTCGGCATCAAACCAAAATAAAATCTCAAGCTACCATCGAGAAGACAATCCATAAAGGAGATTAAGCTTCCAAAACCAGATAAACCAACAAAACCCAGCTCACAAAATAGGTAGAGAATTAAATTTCACAATAACAGAATACTTGTTCAGAGATGAATACAAGCTTCAAACATAAGTTCCGATTTTCCACAAGATTCTATTACTAGTTCAGAAAGCACAAAAAAATCCAATGCGAGTCTAGAGTTCATAATTCCATAAAAATAATAAAACCTTAGCTCTGAGTAATTGTATAGAGAAAAACTCACAACTCGACTACAAGTCCATCATAAGAACCAAATGTAAGTACAAAGTGTCGAATACAAAGGTTCAACCTAAAGTATAGATCTACACTAAGTTCCAACATAGTCTAACACAAACACATAGTCCCCATACAAAATCTTAACAAATTCCAAAGCTTCAATACTAATTTTGAGCTTCAAGTACAAGATTAGAACACTACGGAGCTCTACTTAAAAAACACAAGACTAAACAGAGATTCGGAACCAAACAAGCAACAAGCCAGTTCCTTCATCATTAGTCTAGAATGTAAGAAACAAAGCTTTGAATACAAGCTACAGAGCTTCCACTACAAATTTTAGAGCTCCCAATACAAGTTACAGAGCCCTCAATACAAATTTCACATGAATACCACTGATAACTAGTACCGAGAAAGTTCCCAAAACTACCATTAACAACAAAGGATTCACATTCCAAAACCCACATAAATTTCAAGAAAACATGCAAGTAAATAACCAGATACATCATACAAAAATATATGTCCAAAGTGACCGAGTTGTTTTAATGAATCATTTAGAAGAAAGTAAGAAATATTAATGGGTAGAGCCTATCATGCCTGATAGTGCCTCTGCTGATTCGAAGAAGACTTCTAGCCAAGTTTCCAACACCCCTTCTTCTCCAAGCAAGATCAAACAACAATAATATTTTTCCACAATGCCTCTTATACATTCCTCGAACTGAAAATAGATCAGAGAATTCAAAAATAGCCACTAAGTGCAGATCAAATTGCTGGTTCGAAAAACTAGATAGCTCCATGTAGAGAAAAATCGTGAAGCATGCAAAGAAAAATAACCCCAACAAATCCACTAGCATGCCTTCCAAGATAGCTTTCTCACCAAAACCGAGGCAAATTAATGCCATTAATTTACATATTCCTGCCTATCTCTCCTTGCCACCACCATCTAAAGTTGGCGAGACTAAATTTAACTTCCACATGCATTTCCAAACTTAGTGATGCCTCCACGTAGGTTCCTCCAAATTTCCATGTAATTACCAAGTCTGGCAATACTCTGCCCTTTTAAATAAAAAAATCACATCTCATTAATAGCTTAGGAACCACCACTTAGCTCCCACTTGCCAATCAACCCATAGGTTCCCTTTCCTACCCATTAGTTTAGGATAGATATAATTTGCTTAGGTTAGATCTTAGGTTAATTTAAAAATCTAATATAACCTTCAAACAATAGATTGTCACCTTAGGTTAGGTCTTAGTTTAACCAAATAGTATAGGTAATAGGTTAGAAATAACTTAGCATCCCTTAGGTTATTTCCCCTCATGCTAACTTAGTATTACAACTTAGGTTAGGTTGTCATCCCACGTAGAGTGGCATAGGAAGAGTTAGGAAAAATTTACCTAAGTCTTGAATCTTATTAGGATAGACCTTATAGATATAGGACACATTATAATCTCTCTTTCTCAAGAATCCTAAAGCAAGTTTCCCTTTCCCTTAACGCCATTAAGCACCCTATAAAAGGTCAATCAAGAAGAGCCGAGCACAACACACAACAAAATGTAGGCACGATCTTTCAAGATAATAAAGAATTTGCAACAAACACAAGTTCAGTCCGTTAAGTCTCTTAATCAATGAATGTCAGTTTTTCATTCAGTTAGATAAGAAGATTTAAAAAATTCCTTGGATCAATGGAATTGATCCAAGGATGAGTCCAATTATAAGGGATAAGTTTGCAATCATTCTAACCAGATTACAACTTACTCATAAGAAGTGAAATAGATTATTGCAAGCAACAATATATCAGCCCTACGATCAAAGATCATAAATGATTTATCCATGGAAAGCATGATTTTTCAAAAACCACGAAACATACATTTTTTTTTCTTCTCAAAATCACATGTCAATGCTTGCAATGTAAAATAGGAATATAACAGATTGATAAGGTGTTACGGCGAGAGATGAAACCAGAGTTGCATGCAAGCAGAACCAGCATTTGTACATGCATCGAGCATCCCACACTAGCACCTGGAAGAAACCATAGAGCCATTTTCCTTCACGAGAGAATAGGGAAGTGCCTGCACCACACAAAGTTCCTTTCATTTCATTACCCACCATTACCAACTAGACATCAATCTCGTGAAACAAGTAAGTGTTCTATTAACCAACACTTGTCCATTGCCATTTTTAGTAGATTCTTTTACTTCTGTTATTAGTTTCTACTCCCATTTCCATTTACCCACCATTTACCTCCATGAAAACTTGACCATTCCTTCACCCACACCCTTGAACTACCCATACTTGGATTTTAATCACCCCTGAGTATACCTAAGACCTACACAGACCCTGCCATAACCCTCTCCATTTCCATTTAGCCTTAGATCTACCCTCACCTCAAAATTTTATTGAGTTTCCTGTACCCGACCACACCGACGCCGGTTACCCTCAACAATCACCGGTTCATTTAAACCAACATCAATCTTATCGATGGACATCATTAGTCTCTATTTTTTTTTCCCTCCAGCAAGAACAAAGCTTAAAACCTCCACCAAATACCCAAAACAGCCTAACATGACCTTGACCATTAATACCAAGCACTCGAAAAACACCTTGAACTTTAGATTCGGGTCATATCTTAGCTCTGTTGTGAATGAATTTGCTTATTGTAGAAGAATGATATACCTAAATCATTTTAAATATAGTAGGATTTCCTTTATTTTTAGCATTAATTTGTTTTAAACAATGAATTGACAGCTTTGCCTAGGAAGTATCACACTTCTTAGATCTAGCACACGTTAGGCGGGTTCACGCATATATTGTTTAATTTTAATTTGGTGGTCTTGTTTTCCATTTCAGGTAGTTCCTCCAAGAAAAAAGGAAGCTCTCATGATCAGTTGTGGATCCATAAGTCATACACGTGTAACAACCTACAACCAACATCTTAACAGGTATTCCTCCTAGCCCTTTACCCTTATCTGTTTCGTCAACATTCGAAGAAACAATCTAGAATCAGGTGAAACATTTTGGCATGCCCAGTGGGACCCATTCAGGTTCTTTGCATTTTTTCATTTCTAGGTGAAAAGTTGCATGTTTTTTTCCTTTCTAAAAAGGTTCTCACATTAAAATTTCTCCCTGGAATCTTCTCTTCTTCTATTTTCTAAAAGCAATCATATTTTGGTGCTTTAAAATGAACATTTCTTTCCTTTCATTAGTATCGCATTAGTGAAAGAGAATCCCTCCTCCTGTTCATCTTTTTGTGTCATCGAATTCAACATTTTGATTTGGGTTTTAAAAATCATTTCATTTCATTATGACTTTATGCATTAGCTCACATTAAATGAGGGAAACCTATACACTAGAAGTCATGCCCAAGCTGATGGTTGACAAACAAATCGTAGAAAAGCACTTCCTTTCTCTTTCTCTTTTTGAGTCTTACCAAACATCACAAAATTGAAAATACACACATTCTTAAACAACATCTCACCTGAATAAGCTGTAGGTGATCACATGATCACGTATATAGTGGGCACCCTAATAGTTATCTCTATCCAAGACTACCCCATCGAGAGAACAGTCCACCCCCACCATAACATAACCCGAAACCTCTCCTGTAGATATCCTTCTTCGTAGGAAGCCATCCTCACAAAAAATTCTATTCTAAATTTCGTGAGTTAGTCCTTAAATATCATAAGATAAACAAACATAATAGAAAAATAACTCTTAGGATTGTATTTTTATTAGTGTTTCTTCTTGGCTTATGTTTTGAGGTGAGAGGATTTGTTCTTCATTTTCTTATTTCTCCTTGCACGCTCCTCATCACAGTTGGTGTATTCCAACTTCATCTGAGTGTGCCTAGGCCATATTCTCATCATTCTCAGAATTCTAGGTTTGATTCCACATCTAATTTTAACTCACAACCACATTTTCTTCATTGTTGTTTCAATTTCATAGTAACTAGGTGTTGGTCTAGTGACCATCATCGGTTACCCTCTGACCATCATCGGTTTCACCAAACCGACATTAGTTTACTGTTCTTTGGTTAACCTACCAAAAAGGACACTTGTTTAACCTTATTTGTTGTTTAGAGTCTCTGTCACTCTTATCATATTCACTTTCCTAGTAAATTCCATCAACATCTTGCATACTTGGAAAATTATTGTCCTTTTACCTTGTTTTGACAAACTGACCATTTTCCATAGTGTGACTACACTGCTAACCGTGAGTGACGTCGATTTACCTAACCAACATTGGTTAGCCTATGTAATTCTCCAGCTAACATTTTTAACCCTAATCCACCTACCACCACCTGTTTCTCCTATCTTTACTATATTTCTGGGGCATTTATAGAAAGCAGTCCTACCATGTCATTACTTGTTCACATGGTGCTGACGCGTAGCCAAGAAAACACCCTCATATTCCACGCCAATTGTTAACCACTCCCACCTAGCCCTTCACCACCTTCTATTTTATCACCCATGGATCCTACCCAACTTATCACTATTGCCATAGGGGATGAGGAGTTTGCATGACTCCTTGACCAAAACCCTACCACCTTGTAGTTTTATCTTTCCCATTCATCCACTCGAGATGCCTCGGGTCAGTTGATATATGGCATGCCCTATCTATCCCCGCGACACTTGCTCCTTCTTCTTGCTCTAACCTCCTCTAGCTCCGCGCTTCCCACACCTCGCCTTGTCCCCTGTTGTTTCAGTTTAGGCCCTATATCCGCTATCACCGCCACATCATACCTCCATATCCACTATACCTTCACCAACCACCTGAACATAACTTCATCCGTACCTATTATATCACATATACCCGTAGCTACATAACCACCCCGGTGTCGGTGACCCCTACCCCTTTTCAAAACATCATCCTTTCTATTCCATAGTCCTTAGCCCCATTGCCTCTAGGGTCACCATGACCCTTCCACCTCCATATACGTACTATCAGTAGCCTCTCATTTCATCTATTATTCATTTTGGGTATATTCCCCTATTTCACTCCCTCCTTCTCAATCTACCTATATGGAAGTGCCATATACTAGAATGTCACCCCCATTATATTCCCAACACCAACCTCCTTATGCTATAGGGGGCACCCTGTCATCACAACCTACCAATGACCTGATCAAGTTAATGATGGATAAGATGTAAACATTGGAGACATCGGTTTCGGCTCCCACAACACTCTAACCTATGATGATATTTGTAGTGAGCCCATCCACCCATCCATTCCTATTCATCCATATCCGCATACATTGGGAAATGCCTAAATTTAAGCTGTTTCAACAAGGAGGTCCACAACAACATTTTTGGTCTTTCAAATGTGGGTGTTATCTTATTGCCCATGATGATGATTTGATCTTGTGGAATTTTCCAATGTCTCTGACTAGGCCCGCGTTAGAATGGTATAGTGGGTTTCCTAGACATTCTATCTTCTCATTTAATTAGGTATCCCAAGCCTTCTTAGATCACTTCTCCATCAATGTTGTTAAGAAGGTTACCATGACTGACCTCTACTCTATGCATCAATATGATGATGAATCTATCGTAGATCTTGTCACTCATTAGCGTAGCCTGATCAATCAACTCAAGTTCCAATTACCACAAAACAAACTCATAGAGCTCTTCACGTGGGCTTGTGCTAGACATATCTCACTGACCCTGTAGGTCCAGACTTTCTAAACCTTTGATAAGGCATTCACCATGGTATGAAAGCTAGAGATTCGGGCCATGAAGAAAATAAAATCCAACTACACAATAAAAACTTAACATTTAAGTCAAATGATACCTCTTCTTCTTCAAAACCATAGAACAATTATTCAAAAGCCAAGGGAACCGCTAACACAGTGGTACTCAAAGCCGGCCCAGCTCATCCCTCAAATCAGGCTAACCCCTCATCTAATCTCTCACCCATTCAGAATTTTCAATTCAGATGGGAACAATGGAAATACACCCCAATTGGGGAACCTTATTCTTTTGTCTTAGAAAAGCTCATTAAAGCTGGGGCCATCACCCTTCCTCCCATAAAACCACACACTGGTTTTGATCCTGCTCACCCCACACCCACGTGGTATAAAGAGCATGACTTTTGTAACTATCATCGAGTAAAAGGTCATAATGATGGTAATTGCATTACTTTCAAAAACATTGTCCAAGAAATGCTCGAGAAAGGTGAATTAACTTTGGATAATCCTAACGCACCTACCAATAAAAACCTACACATATCTTAAGAAACCCTTTCTTAATCATGCCCTTCGCTAATCAAACCAGAGAGACCTCAACTCATAATAGAAATACCCGTGAGGTCCATGCTATTTTCAGTGATGCACCCGTTGCCTCCCAATTACCTCATATTCCTTCCATAGAGGAAATTCTAGCCCAAATCCCTCCACCTACACTTGAACCCACTTCACCTATTTCTCCACCCACAAAGGAACACCCTTCATCTCCTCCCTCACCCATGAAGGAGACTCCTATTAACATCAAAACCATTTCACCTTTGGCTTCTCCACCTAGAGATCTATAATCTAGTAGCACTCTCTCTAACTTGTGGAAGAGGCTTTTTTATCTCCTCCACCCAGAGGAGCACCCATCATCTCCTCCACCCATAGAGGAGCACCCATCCTCTCCTCCACCTATCAAAAATCTAGTAGAAATGCCTTTACCTCTAGGTGCCCATTCTCCATCAGTTACCCAAGATCCTGTGGACTTACTTTCGGCTCTCTTACCCACAGAAGCTGAAGCTAGAAAATTCCCCATTTCTAAGACACATTTTACAAGAATTTCCATTAGATCCTCATCAGCCTCACCTACAACAATGCCTTTCTCATGTTTAGCTGATCACCTAGATTATGTGGATAGAGCCTTACTTTGGGGGCATCTTCTACTTCTTGTCTCCACACAAATGCAGATGTCACTTATTGATGGTTCCACTATTTATCTAAAAATATTCCATCCGATTAAACCAAACACAACCACAACTATCACAAATTCCACCACGATACCACTCATGGATCAACTCACACCCCTACCCATAACCCAACATGCATCTACATCCAAACCCACACCTACATCATCTTCCTTTCTTAAACCTATTACTACGTAGGGTTCATCCTCACCACCATGCCTTACTCATCCACCCATCAAATTAGATTTGGTTACATCCACCAAAGCCGACACCAAGTTCAATCCGACACTTAAACAGAAGAACCCATCCCATAGATCTCATACTCTAACCTCTTTGATCACACCTTCATCACCTTCACCACTTATGTCCATCTTAGGACCTCATTCTTCTAACATGGGTAAGAAATATCTACCCATCGATACACTAAAAACACAACAGCCCATCCTTCCATTGTAGACCTCTAACATACCCAAGTGCCCAACATGGATTCCACCCACACCTTACCCGCATACCTGTACCATGTGGAAGGGTTTTGGTTTTGGATTTTTCCCAACAAGGATGCCATACTATTATTCCATGTCATCTACCTTCACAACACGTTAATGGGTAACCATACCATGGTATCTAGATTTTTGTGCCAAACCACCTTTACCAAGAAGTGATCACAAAAATTCACTACCCTCAATAAGGACAACGGACCACACTCCACCTTCCACTCCACCTCTTACCATACCTACCCAATAAGTTGATGGATCAAGAATCCATTCCTCCTAACTTTTTTTTCATAAAACCATTTCCTCAACCTCGACTTATCAACATGAAAGGCTCCATCCTCTCTTCCCTTCCACGTATCCTAAAATGATTGACGATGATACACCTTCGATTAATGTTGTTCAAAATGTTAGGATGATGAGTCTATACTCACCTACCTTGGTGCTAAAGACTCATATATTCATCGATCGTTACCATCGAGGCGTGAACAATGTTGAACGAATCAACTATCAAAATCAACATCCATACTTTGGATGACCCTCGCACATTCCAAAAAATTAGAAAATATTTAGATCCACGTGCTTTGAGCATGTGGAGAAGCCATCACCATTTTTTTCTCAAAAACCATAATCATGATGACTTTCACTCGATGAGGACCCCAATATGCACCCATTCTCATAATTCCCCACCTCAGTGGTCCACAATATCATAAGACCTCCATTCCCAACAACTCCAAACCTATCAAATTAAATGGCCAAAGATTAGAGAACTTCCAATTGCCTCCTGTTTCCTTCATCTTACCCATTGATTATCCGGTGGATTTCTAACATTGTCCCTATCCTAAGGCGATAGGGGGCTTTTGTCGCTATTGCATGGCTTTCTCGTGACCTCAACCTCAAAGCCTTCCCATAGATGACTTTACTACCCATGCTCGGTATGACCAAATGGTTGACCTTACCGCTGGTCACATAGATGCTATCATTCATGGATGGTTTCTTAGGTTATAACCAAATCTTTCTTTCCCTGAGGATCAACACAAAACTACATTCATCACCCCTTGGGGACCTTCTCGCTATCGATTCATGAATTTTGGCCTTAAAAATGTCCCTATGGCCCACATATCCATGCCAAGGCTATGAGGTTTGAATCTTCCATGACATCATGCATCTTATATTAATATTACGTGATGATCTCCTGGCCAAATCTAAATGTCACTCCGAGCACCTCGCCATCCTAAAACCATATTTTTCCGCCTCATCAAGTATTTCGTTCACCTTCACCCAAGAAGTGTGTCTTTGCAGTCCTCTCGGGAAAACTCCCGGGACATTTGTCTTCTTACGTGGTATAGAGGTTGACCCTACTAAAGTCAAATCCATTCTTGAAATGCCTCAGCCCACTAACCTTAAGAAACTTCGTAGCCTGAAAGGTAAGTTGCAGTCTATTTGCCATTTTATCTCACAATTGTTTGATCGGTGTTAACCATTTCATCATCTTCTCAAGAAGGATGTTTCTCATTTAAATGGGATGATGACTGCCACAAATATTTTGAGGCCTTAAAATAATAACTTCTCCAACCACCCATCCTCATTCCACCTAAATACGATCAACCCTTCTACCTATACATCTAAAGCCTACCGATCATTCCTTGAGGGGGGCCATGCTCACTCATCGTGATGAACAACACAGGAGAAGGTGATTTATTACATAAGCCATACTCTTTTGGACTACAAAACCCACTATACACCCATGGAAGAAAATTTTTATTAGCCTTAGTGTTTTTTCACCACCAAACTCCACCATTACCTACTTAATCACAAAACCTATGTTGTGACCAACACACTAACCCCCTTACACTTTATGTATGCCAAAACTTACCAAAATCAATGTCGACCGCACACATGTTGGCTTATGCTTTTGGCTGACCTTGACCTCAAATTCATCCATCAAAAGTCCATCAAGGGCCAAGCCATCACCGACCAATTGGCCAATGCACCTATTTCTAGGGATCAACCTTCTAATTTTGACTTTCCAGATGAGTCAATTGCTTCCTTTTCCTTGGACGAGCCCGTATACCAAATGAAACTCTTCTTCGATGGTTCAAGTGGAAGCATGGGGGGTGCAACATGTGTTATCCTCATTCCGCTTGATGGTGAACCCATGCCTTTGTCTTTCAAACTCGATTTTGATTGTATAAACAATATTGCCGAATATGAAGTGCTCATATTAGGTCTCCAAGCTACCTATGCCTTGGATGTCAAATCCATCAACATCTTTGGTGATTCCCAATTGGTCATAAACCAAGTCAATGGTATATACCAATGTCATAATGAGACACTTCAAAAGTATAAACATCATGTGGACATACTTTTGACCACTTTTGACCGTTATGACCTTCAAACCATCCCCCGCTCTACCAACAAATTTGTAGATACCATGGCCTACTTGGCCTCTCAAATACCCACTTCGCCCGCCGATTCTAAAATATTTTTCACCGTATAAAGACTCCAATCACCCTCTTATTTACCTCATGAAGTTTACTCTATCGGAACCACCCCCGACTTGAGTGACCTTTGGTATAAATAATACTCAGACTACCTTTCCCTCTCCATCTTGCCTCCCAACCTCACTCGTAATGGAAAACGCACTTTTCTTAAAAGGGTCTCTCATTACATCATCATGGGTGGCCTCCTCTATAAGCGTGGCTTTAATGGTATTCTCTTATGATGCCTTACAAGTTTTGAAATTCCTTATACCATTAAGGAAGTTCATGATGGCATATGTGGAGGTCACTTCAGTGGCCTTGTTGTTGCTAAGCGTATTCTTTCCTAGGCTATTATTGGCCAACCCTCAACCATGATTGTTGCGACTACGTTAAGCATTGTGTAAAATTCCAACAACATGCCAACCTTCATCATACACCTAGTCATGCCTTATAGGTCACCCGTGACCTTTGGCCCTTCTCTCAATGGGGTTTGGATCTCGTCGGAGAGATCAATCCCCATTCTTCACAATGACATCAATGGATCATCACCGCTACCAAATATTACACAAAATGGGTTGAATCCATACCTCTCATCTCCACAAAAGCTAAGAAAATATGTGAGTTCATCAATCATCACATCATCTGTCACTTTGGTGTCCCACATCACCTCATCACTTATAATGGAAAGCAATTCAAAAATAAAACCTTGTGAAAATTTTTATGATGCCTTCGCATTCAACTAAGTTTCTCATCACCTTATTACCCACAAACCAATGGCCAAGTTAAATCCACCAATAAAACCTTGAACAAAATTCTCATGAAAGTGGTTAATGATACTGGGAAGGATTGACATACGCACATTCCTTTTACCCTGTGGGTATACCGCACTAGTATTCGCACTTCCACTGCTGCCACACCTTTTTCTCTGGTCTATAGTATAGAGGTTGTTCTACCTCTTGAAGTCTAGATTCCTCACTCCACATTTCTCTCCATGACATGCTTAATGATGACAAATTTCATCAGGACCGTTTAGCACAACTTGAGTTATTAGATGAATGCATCTTAATGCTCTTGACCATCTTCAAGTTTACCAAAAATGTATCAAACATGCCTATGAAAAATGTGTCCATGAATGAACCTTCCAAGTCGGTGACCTTGTCCTGAAAGAAAATCAACATGTAACCAAAGAGAAAAAAGTAAATGGGGAAAATTTTCTCCTAATTAGCTTGGACCATACATCATGACTCATACTTATGGATCAGGTGCTTATCATTTATCTTCATTAGATGGTCAACCTGAACTTGATCCCCTTAATGCCTTGAATCTTTGACCATTCTAATGTTGAATTTCAGTCCTACCTCACTTTCTACCTCTTTCATGCTCATCCCTTGAGCTACCCACTTCCTACACCATCACCAATGATTAAATAAGAATCATGTGCGTACCCATCACTCTTTTATCTTCTCTTAAATATGTGTACCATGGCATGCACATGGCATGATTCTCATGGATACTTTTCATCTACTTTTAGATGAGATCCCATGGTCGTTTCACCTTGCCTTCTAAACAAGAATCCAATTCATCACCTTAAGTCTTGTCCATGACTTCAAAGTCCTCACGTGGGATCCAACTCCTTGAGTCAAACTTCCAACAAAAAGATGACTCCCTCAAAAGGACATCTTTCTCTCTACATCATCTATTATAAATAGATTGCTCCCTCGAAGGATAGCTATGCAAAGCCTACTTCAAAACAAAAAAAAAGAGAGAGAGAATCTGAAGCTTCCCACATCGATTAGCTTCATGAAGACCTCAAGGATTTAATTTCCTCATCCCATATAGACTTCCCGCATCGATCAATCTATCTCAAATACAAGTCAAAAAAAAAACTTTTTCATCATGGACTTGCCCATTGTGACCTTGGATCTCTTGCCAAAAGGCATGCTACCTAGTACCATATAAAAACTAACCACTTTTACCCTCTCACCATTCACACTTTCACTTCCTACCGCCTCAAGGGACCTGCTGAAACTGTGACATTTGGTGATCATGTGACTTTTCTTCACCTTTAGAATAATCAATCATGCAATGTCTTTAGGGTCTTACATTCATCAGACTATCTAAGGTATGACCTACTCATTATGATCCTTACCAATTAGGTGGCTCCCTCACCTCCTCTTGTCTTTTCCCCTTCTTCATTACATATTGATTACCTTATATAGGATTAGATCCTCGACGCTTATCTTTGGGTAATTTTTTCCTCTTTCACCACAATCAACTCAAAATCACCTATACCAATGTGCCCACAATTCACCCATACCCTAGACCAAAACCAGACTCACATCATGCCTACAACCTACCAACTCATGCTCATCCTCTCGCATTCTTCCTAAATTATGGGAGAACTACAGACCCCGAGGTCCCTTTTCACCGAGTACTATGTAGGCAACTTTGAGGGCATGGGGCCCTTAGAGGTTAGCTCGGCCACTCTCTACCCTAACCAATTCACCTTTCATTTCCTAAATCACAATCTACCCTTGTTAGATTTCTTTTTATATCAATATTTGGGAATTAAACCAAACAAACAACAAATTTCTTTCCACCTATATCATCATCAAACATACATTTATTATGTCTACCATTTCTTTACCATTATCATGCATGTTACTATAAAACATCTCAAACATGGCCCATCTCATCATTAATTACACAAATTAATGAATTACAAACTCAACCATGCCTAAGACCTAACTCAATCCATGCCTATGACCTGACTCAATCCATGCCTAGACCACAACCTGACTCGATCCATGCCTAGACCACAACCTAACTCCATCCATGCCTATGACTTGACTCCATCCATGCCTAGACCACAACCTAACTCGATCCATGCCTATGACCTGACTCTATCATGCCTACACTACTTGATTTCCATCACATATACACATCAAAATAACAAGATAACCATAACCATGTATACACATAATGACCATAATCATCATCATCTCTATAAATAAATATATCCAAAAATGTGTCTCCATATACATAACTCTCAAATATCTTTGGCACGCAAGCCGGTATATATAATAAAAACTCTCAAAAATCTCATATATAGCCTCACCATCTTCGCACGCAGTGATATATGATCAAAAATATACAAAACTCTCATACATCCTCACTCTCTTCAGCACGTAGGCTGGTATATATAAAAAATGAATAAAATACATCAAAATGGAGGGATGTGCATTAGGCATCATCCTATCAGACATCCTCCATCTCCATCTCTCCTATCTCCTCCACTCCTATCCGACGGCCTAATAACATCTCACCACCCGCCATAGGCCGTGGTCGGGTCCCTAATGGTACATCACCTAGAGTTGGCCTCGTGAACTAGTGGCCTCACCCGATCCTATCTCAAAGCTCGATGGCCCCCTGTGCTCTCCATGTTGTGGGTATGGGATCTGGTCCTCTCACTTGAGGCCTATTGTGCCTATTCTATCCATAGGATAGAAAATCTATCCCAACCACCAATTGATTCTGGTAATATCAGGCCTCACCTAAGGCATCCCCTAACCTAGATATGAGCACCATCTATGGTGGCTCCATCATCCTCTACCCCTGTACCTATCCTATGGGACCCTATCCTACTCCTGCTTGTGGAGGTGCCATCACCCTCACACCTTGTGCCTGTATCTGAGATTGTAATTCCCAAATTTGTGCTGTGTAGTGGCCAAATGGCCCTGTAACCATGTAACACTGTGCTGTAGGTGGCCACCTACTCATCATCACCCTCTCCATCTCCACCCTGGGCCATCTCGGGGCTCTAGAGATAGCTACTGTGCATGTAATGTGGCCACCACCATCTCCAAAGCTGCTAACTACCCCTATATCATCCCTAAATAGGTAATCAGGGTCACCACTTTCCCTTGTAGGGCATCTCTTTGCACCGTGAAAGTGGTTAAATATGGCTGCCCTAGCCTGGGCGGTACTACTCGTAAATGGGAAGCCCACCATTATTTGTATCTATCTATCACTTTGACATCATCAATTTTCTAGTCTATCACCTACTCCTCCTGCCTTCAGTAGGCACTATCAGCTATGGTTGAGGCAATGGCCTCTCCACGTCATCTCTCCTGTACTGTGGGAAGGGTGGAGGTATATCTTATGACAACCTAAACTACCATTTGATCCTGTTAAATGGGATCATCTTGTGCTCCCTTGCATGATGCCCCTCTATCCATTTGAGTAGCTGAAGACCATATAGCTCATCATCCATATATCTGTATGAGGGATAACTCACATATGATCTCCAAACAATGTCCATGCTGACAATCCCTCCAAGCCAAGGCTGCGCTTGTAATAGGCTACATCATGTGTAACCCTACCTACTCACCACTCTCCCATCACAGGAACCCATCGCTTATACCCCACCCACACAAAATAGGCTCAAATGCATATTTCAGGGCATACCAAAATATGAACACAAACAATGTGCTCATAGGCCCAACAGTGAAGAATAAATGTATAACATAGACTAAACTGCGAAGCCTCCCATACACCCATAGCTCTCTATATAGCTACACTAGGAATGTTGGTGCCCATGTGAAGCAGGTCTTGTCCATAATCATGTCATGTAGTACACCCATTAGGGATTATGGGAATCTCCCACCCTCTGCATCTGGAAGTGTAAAACAACAGACTGCCTCCATCAGTAATACTACTAGCCTCGTCTCCTCTGGATGGGCTAGGTACATCTCACCATAACTTAGGTTAGTGCTATGGAATGTCATCTCTATCAGTCCCTCACCAAATACCATCAGCATCAACTCCTCATATGCCTCTGAGGAGATCAAATATACCTGCATCCCCAATATAGGTAATCACATGATCCTATACATGTCCTCCAGGGTGATGGTCATCTCCCCTATCGGTAGGTGGAACATGTTGGTCATAGAATCCCATCTATCGATGAGAGTGACCATCAATTTTAGCTACTGACCATATGTCGGTAACGTCAGACCCAAATCAGGCCCACATAAGTGACATGCCTCCACTCTCGCGATTGTTTTTACCCCACATGAACTATCACGAGAAGAGGTGGCACCCTTTCTCACATCCTCAATCTATCTCTCACCGCATCCAACAAAACAATCACATTATTAAAACATGACCATATCTCCATTCACCCATACCCATTCCCATTACCCTACCCCTTTTACTTCACTACTTACCTGTTTATCCCATGGCCTACCCTCCACCCCAACCCAACCCTAACCAACCTGACCTACCTACCCTAAACCTACCCAACCCAATATCACCTTACCTATTTACACACACCCCGACCCTCACCTACTTCCATTTTGACCCACTCCCGACCTTACCTATTTTCCCACACATCTATACATTTTTTCCCTAACAGCTCCACCCTTACCTATTTTTACCCCTTACCTATGTTATGATTTTCACTGAAACCACTTCTCTTACCCCTACCTACCTCACCCACCCAACCTCGGACACCTTTTGGCCCCTTTTTCCCCAATTTATGACCGGTATCGGTTACCCATAACCAACCCCAGTCCCCCATAAAATGGCATCGGTCACCTATTTCGTGACCGATACCGGTTCTCTACCACCAACGTCGGCTAACCCTCAATCGACACAAGTCACTATCACGTTAAAAACCATAATGCCTAAACCCCTTCTTCCTACAAACTCTCTTTTTCTCCCTTCTACCCACCCAATCCTACCCAAATCCCCCTCTACCCTTCCCCACCCCCTAATTCACCCAATCATCTCTCTCCTCATTCCTCTTTTAACTGATTTTCCCTCCCACACTTCAAAATTCATTTCCCCCAAACCCATTTTCACCCACCCGACCTCTAATTCAATCTAATAAACAAAATAAAGAGTAGGATTGACCCTTACCTCATCACTACCATCATCGTGGTGGCATGTTGGGCCATTGCACCGGTGGTCCACCCGATCCCTCTCCTACCTCTGCCATCACCGAATGACCTCTCACTCTCCAACCAATCAAATCAATCCAACCCAACTCATGGATCCACCTATCAACCAACTATCCCTAGTCACGTGGCTCACCAACTCAGTCCTCCATCTCACTCTGTCACTTTCCACCTTTTTCTCTCTCTTTTTTCATTTTCCCTGAATTTGATAAAAGACAAATGATTTGAAAAATATGGCAATTTTTCTTTTATAACCTACCCGACTTGACCGGTGATGGTTTTCCCTTGACCGACATCGTCATTGTGCCCTAGCTTACCATGGTCGGTCCATCTTGACCAACATCGGTTCCTTCAAACCATCATCGGTTTACCTGCTTAGTCTTTTTCCTACCCCTACCCCAATTTTTGACTTGAATCCTTTTTTACCTCACCCACACCTCACTTGGACACTCCACTTTATCTTCCTGACCTTATCATTTACCCCCTCACCTCATCCTCATTTGGGGACTCGTTATTTTACCCATACCTCGGCCCTACCCGTGTCGTGACCTAGATACTTGGACCTGGAACATTTCTAGTGACTTGTGACCTCATGTGTTCGATATACCTTGCAGACATTATTACTTGTGTTGATGGACATACTGACCCTACCTTGCCTCTTGCTGTGACCATTTATCTTGACCCAACCTTTGGTGTACCGAAACATACCTAAACATTCCTACACCTGACCTACGTCATGTTTCTTGACCATATCCTATACCTTGGATACCGAATCACTTCAACCTTGTTTGGATAAACCTATCGACCTTAGACAATGTAGAGTTTTCCTACTCTTCAACCTGGTACTGTGCTGCAATTTATACGTGTGTGTGTGTTTGACTATTACTACCTTTGACCCTGACCCATTACCTGGATTACCTTGAGTGGACCTTTTTCCCTTTTTACCCCCGCCCACCTTCTTCCTCCTCACATTCACCTTTTATCAAACCACTCACCGATTCTACCTTTTTCCTCATCAATTCTTGGTTTGAGGGGGATCACCTTCACCCACACATGGGGCAACCACATCTTATTTTTGTCAACTTCGCTACTTACAATACAAGCTACACAACAAAAAGGGAAAAATGTAGACACCAAAATTGGGTCACACTCCCTTTGGTCCCTTATCAAATAAAAACCTTGAACACATTCACCTAACCATGACCCCTTTCATCCCACTCTAATATTAATTTAATTAAATTAATTCATTATATTCACAATATTTATTATTTAAATATCCTAATTGGATAATGCCCACATATCCACCTCACCTATACACCTCATCTAGCCACCTCACCCTAAGACCTATTCTTAGTATGTTGCCATAACTAACTAATAACCTACCCAAACCCTAAAAATCAAAGCCTATATTCCCTCTAACCACATTCTCACACGTTAGAAAGGAAGCTTCCATTCTAATCTATGGAGTAAAATGAACGAGATCCCAGAAAATCAAGGGGATCTTCCCAATTTAGTAAACCTAGGAAATCCCACCCTAACCGACGCCGGTTACCCTAAACCGCCACCGGTCAACCCAAAACCACCGTCGGTTACCATTTAATCCCTAAAACAACCTTATTTCGAGGTTGGGAAATTTTTGAGAGGTTGACACATCTTCTAAGAGCGAGAGATGAAACTAGAGCTACATGCAAGAAGAACCAACATTTGTACATGCATCAGAGCATCCACAGCCAACACCTGAAGCAACCACAAAGCCATTTGCCTTCACGGGAGCATCCGGGAAGCACCTGCACCACACCAAGTTCCTTTCATTTGATCACCCACCATTACCAACTAGACATCAAGCTCATGTAACAGTAAGTGTTTTATTAACAACACTTGTCCATTTGCCATTTTTAGTAGATTATTTTACTTCTATTATTAGTTTCTTCTCCCATTTCCATTTACCCACCATTTACCTCCATAAAAACTTGACCATTCCTTCACCCACACCCTTGAACTACCCATACTTAGATTTTAATCACCCCTGAGTATACCTAAGACCTACAACAGACCATGCCATATCCCTCTCCATTTCCATTTAGCCTTGAATATGCCCTCACCTCAAACATTTATTGAGTTTCCTGTACCCCGACCACATCGATGCTGGTTACCCTCAACCATCACTGGTTCACTTAAACTGATATCAGTCCTATCAGATCAATGTCGGTCTCTGTGTTTTTTCCCTCAAACCAAGAACAGAGCTTAAAACCTCCACCACATACCCAAAACAGCCCAAAACTTGACCTCGACTAAGTACAATACGGTACCTTGAAAAACACCTTGACCTTCGATTTAGTCATAGCTTAACTGTTGTGAACTAATTTAATTATTTTAAATGAATGAGATACCTAAATAATTTTAAATACAATAGGATTTCCTTTATTGTTAGCATTAAGTTGTTTTAAACAGTGGATTGAAAGCCACCTAGAAAGTATCACACTTCTCAGATCTAGCACATGCTAGGCGAGTCCCTTGCATATATCTTTGTTTAACTTTCATTTGGTGGTCTTTTCTTCTATTTCAGGTAGTTCATCTAAGCATAAATGAAGCTCTCACAATTAGCTATGGATCAAGAATTCATATGCACACAACAACCTATAACCAACATCTTAATAGGTATTCCTTCTATCCCTTTACCCTTACCAGTTTCATCAACATTCAAAGAAATGATCTAGAATCAGGTGTAACAGTTGTGTCAGACATATGCCAAATATTGTGAAACCTGTGGATACTCTATGTAGGGCATATTTTCATGGAAAACAAACAAAGATATCATTCAAATCAAAGGATTATTCTATAACCAGGCCATTGGAGTTGATTCATAGAAACATCTGTAGACCCACTAGAATTGAAGGTATAAATGGTGAAGTATACTTTATACTTCTAATAGATGATTACATAAGAATGACATGGGTAGCGTGCTCAAAGAAAAATTCAAAATCCTTAGATAGATTTAAGAAATTCAAGGTATTGGTGGAGAATGAGAAAAACAAGAATATTAAATGCCTAACATCGGGATGAGAGGTGAATAATTCTAGTCAAATGTGTTTGATGAATTTTGTGAAGAACATGAAATTAGAAGATAATTCTCACCATAAGGAAACATCGAGAAAAATGGGGTTGTTGAGAGGAAGAACATGACTATACAAGAGATGACAAGAACCATGGTAAATGAATGTAAACTCCTAGATAGGTATTGGAGTGAAGCAATGTACACCATGGTCTACATATTAAATAGATCCCAACCAAGGATAAATAGTGGCAAAACTCCCTATGAGTGTGGAAGAAGAGATTAGCCAATGTAAAACACATAAGAGTATTTGGTAGAAAATGCTATATCAAAAGAGATGAAGATAACTTGGGAAAATTTGACTCAAGATGTGATGAAGGGATATTCCTTGGTTACTGTCAGGGTCAACATGGCTTATAGAATCTATAATAAAAGGCTGGAAAATCTTGTTGAAAGAACTAATGTGAAGGTGGATGAGACACATTATGCCAAAACTAGCACTCAACATAATAGAAATCATGAAGAACAAGAAGATGATGAAGAGTTGGATAGTCCACGTGAAGAAGAAAATGAAGAGGAAGAAAGGCCAGACACTAAGGCACCCTCCAAGAAATTCAAAAAGGACCATCCTGTAAATTAGATCATTGGAAACAAAGATGGCGGCATTCTCACAATAAGAATCCTAAAAGAGAAACAAAATCATGAAGATATAACACTCTGTCAATGATAGAACCCAAAAATGTTACAAAAGCAAGCAAGGATCAACATTGGGTAGATGCCATGAATGAAGAACTTGATCAAATTGAAAAGAATGAGACATGGGAACTGGTACCTAGACCACGGAACAAGAATGTGATTGGCACCAAATGGGTATTTAGGAACAAACTGAATGAGAAAGGAGAAGTGATAAGGAACAAAGCAAGGATAGTGTGTAAAGGATACACACAAATGGAAGGAATTGATTTTGATGAGAAATCTACATCAGTTGCAAGAATGGATGCAATATGGCTATTTCTAGCTTACGCAGCATACAATAAGATCATATTATTTCAGATGGATGTGAAATCAGCCTTCCTAAATGGTTTCTGAATGAAGAGGTATATATTGAACAACTTGATGGATTTTCACTAACTAAAGATAAGGATTATGTGTGTAAGTTGAAGAAAGCTTTGTATGGATTAAAAAAAGCTCCCAAATCTTGGTACAATAGACTGGAATCATTCGTCATTAAATAAGGTTTCAGAAAATGTGTTGCAAACAACAATATCTACATCAAGGAAGAAGGATACCACTTGCTAATTGTCATTGTGTATGTAGATGATATCATATTTGGCAGAGACCATGATAAGATGACATATGAATTTGCTTTGATATGATGAAAGAAGAATTTGAAATGTCTATGCTTGGAGATCTTTCATTCTTTCGGGTTTACTAGATCAGTCAAACAGATCAAGGTATATTCATATCCTAGACTAAGTATATCAAGGAGATGTTGAAAATATTCAGAATGGAAGAATGTAGACCAATTGACGATTGGTACATACAAGATGAGAAGAGATGATGACTCACAAAAGGTATAGATTTATGATAGGAAGTCTACTTTACTCCACAACATCAAGACCTAATATTATATAGGTGATAGGACTGGTTAGAAGATTTCAATAAGATCCAAGGGAAACACACCACAAGGTGGTTAAGATAATATTGATATACCTCATGGGCATAGCTAAATATGGATTATGGTACTCTAAGAGAAATGATTTCAACATCAAAGTATATACAGATGAAGATTGAGTAGGCAGTGTTGATGACATGAAGAGTACAAGTGGCGGAGCATTCTTTGTTGGAAATTTCTTGGTATCTTGGCTAAACAAGAAAAAATCATCAGTGGCTCTCTCAACATGTGAAGTAGAATATATATCTGCCACAATGTGTTATACTCGAGTTCTATGGATAAAAAAACATTGGAAGAATACAAGGTAAAATATAAATATCCAATTCCCTTGTTGTGTGATAGTACAAGTGCAATTAGTGTCTCTAAGAATCATGTGTTCCACTTAAAGACCAAACACATTCCAATTAGATATCATTTATTGAGGGAACAAGTGAATGATAAGAAGATCAATCTATAATATGTGAGCACTAAAGAAGAAATTACAGATATAATGACCAAGCCACTACCAAGAGCAACATTTGAACACCTAAGGAATGAATTCAAAGCCAATCACGATCCTACTAATAACTACAATGTGTGAAGATAACGCAAGGTAGAATTATCAGGTAATATCAACTCCTAAATAGTGCCAAAGTAATGGGGAGCTAATATATTAGCTCAAATTTATCAAAGTATGCATGTAGTGCCCACTTCCCTTTGACACCTTTTTGATAATAATCATGATACTGCTGATTATATTATGGACATGATTATGGACCTTATTATAGTATGATGTTAGATGTTAGATCATGGATTATTGTTGACTTGATTCAGTTATGATGCATGATGATTATTAGAGACATTTTGGATATTGATGATGATATATTGTTTGACATGGTTATATTATGGATGTTGTGCGGACTTGTGATATTTGGATATTGTGAGTAGACCTAGAAATGGAAATTATTGGATGATGATATAGTTGTTGATAAAACCATAAATGATATTGTTAAATTGCTTTGATGTTGTTGTGATTCATACATCTAAATGATTTTGGGAATTATATTTATATTATTTTGGATGTTCTGATATGGCCACGAGGCTAAAGGAGGTATTTGTGTTTTACAGGTTAAAATATCGCACCAAACATCGGGAGATTGGGGACCACCCACATTGGAATTCTAGATGAATTCAACAAGGTCACCATGGAAACTAGTATTTGTTTGTGCGTGTTTGTGTGTGTTAGGGATTCCCAATGGGGGATCACCTTTAATTGTGACCAAGGGGTTTTATGTATTCCTTTTATTTTGGTCCCTTTGTTTATGTTTGCATGTGTTTATTTTGTGGTGCTTTTACCCCTTTCATTATTCATTAAATGGTGTGTAAATATTGTGAGTAATCATGTTGTTAAGTTAGTTAATTAAAACATGTCATAAGAAAGTAATTAATAGAGTTGTTGGCCATGATTAAAGATGTGTAAGTGATGTGTAAGTTAACTTTTGAGTGTGAAACACTCCACCTTCTTGGAAATTCAAAATTTTCCTTGGAGGCTGATTTTGGAGGCTTGTGGGACAAGTTAAACTTGTCCCATACCTCTTAAATTTAATTACCAACCATACCTATGGTTGGGGAGTTGAGATTAGAATTTTGTGATGTTTTTTGAGAAGGAAAATTGTAGGTTTTAATTGCACTTTTCTTACATGATTTAATTTCAGTCCTTTGGGGTGTGGGTTGGATTTGAGTGTGTAAGTAAACTGTCATATTATTCACCCACCTAGTTATTGTGCATTGGAGAATGAAGTTGACTTTTGGGTTGGGGTTGAAGATGTGTGATATGGTATCTTATGTGGATCTACCTCATCCTCTTTCCTTCCATCTTCTATAAAATTCGAATGGCTTGCCTTGTTTTGGGGTTGCTTCATTTTGGAGACTTTATTCTTGGGAGAATTCCTTATTGTTTTGGGAGCTCTTGCTTTGAAGAAGTTTTTGGGGAAGATTATACATGCTTGTGCTTGGTTGTTTTTGGATTGCTTGCATTGGATAAATCTTGTTGTTTTGGAACTTGTAACAACTCCATCATGGAGAGGTAGGATCTTGACTCTTGAAATGATCTTCTTTTATGAATGTAAGTGTTAATGTATGAATGTTTTGGCATGGTTGTGGGCTATTGGGTAGATGGCCTAGGAATGGTGTAGGAGAAGACTATGGGGTTATTTTTTGGAGGCACAAGTGTGTTTTAGGGAAGTATAAGAGCGGAGGGATTTGGGATTTAGGTTCCACCTTACAAATAAATAGCTTGCATTTATTTACTCGTTATGGGGTGCCATAAGAGGTTGGGGAGGCATAAGGAAATGTGAGGAATAAGGGGTACTTGGGGGAGGCATAAGGGCATGTCAGGGATTTGAAATGATATATATATACATATTTTGGTGGTTTTTTCTCAGGTGGTGATACCCATTTCCCCTTTTGGGAGGCATAAGCAACATCCCCCATAGTTTCTTGCTCCTTTGGCTTGCTTGAGGAAGCCTTAGTATTGTTTGTCATGTTTTAATGTAGTTGTAGAACTACATTCTATTTTGGACTGTGTTCTTATTGTGATTATGTTGCTTGTGTGGTTGTGGAAGCCTGTTGTTGCCATGAGTTGGATCACATCTTTTATTACATTGTGGTTGGGGCTCGGGGGCCAATGAAGAAGGATGGATTCTCCTCTTCATTGGATGTCTTGGTTGGGTGGAGAGCGTTGCCTTTCCCCTACTCTTATTGTGATCAAATTGGAAGAATGAGAAATCTACATGTTGTTGTTCTGGAGCTGAGATATAGATAGTTTGATAGTCCCTTGTGAAATGAAATATTATTGTAGCCCCTTTCCCACTTGAAGTGGATGATCTGTGTATTCATTATCATGGAAAGATACTATGTATTGGCAATGAAAGTGGAAATTTGAAATGTAAAAGAGTTATACTCTATATTTTGTGTTGGAAAGAATGATATATGTTTTGTATGTTGTATTTTGAAATCAAATGGAAAGGAGGTTGTAAGAGTTTCATTTGAATTAATGGAAGTGTTTTCCTTGTTCATATGATATTATTTCCATTGGAAATCTATACTTAACAAGCTCTATGAAATCCCTGTTTGGAAAGTGGAAAAGTGAAACACGTGAAAAGAAAATGTATTATTCTGTCCTGTATATAATATATGTTTTTGGAAAGAATAAAATAAGGAAGTTGTAAAGTTGTCTTTTGGAATAGATAAAGGATTGCATAATCTTCCTCAAATTGTATCATTGTGTTGAATTTAATCATTTAGATGCGAGTTGTAATCTCTATTTGAAAGGAAGTGTAATACTGTTTCTTTGAAATATGTGAAAGTTGGAAATCAGAGATGTATCTTAGTTTTGAATAGTTGGATTGAATCAACTAAATGCATTAGATTAGGTTTGGAGCACATTATAATACTTGGAAGAAGACAATGGCAAATAGACCTTTTAAAAAATAAAAAATTGAACTCTGTCTTGTATTTCCTATTGACAATTATTTAATCCCAAATGCTCAGACCGAATCTACAACAAAGGAATAACAAATGAAACATTAATTTGGGAATAATAAGATCTAATCAAATTCATCTAGATATTAACACTTAAGGAAATTCTTATAAAAACTTAGCAAAATCGGGCTCAACCGTTTTGCAGTCATGCTGCTGTCAAGAAATGTAAATGTTCAAATTACAAATCAATCAGACAAATTGAATCTTGAAATCTCTCTTAAATACACCTAAGAACAATTTTCCATGTATATTTTACATGTTGAGAGAGGGACAAGAACAAATTGAAAAAAATCAACAAGTTAAAATTTACCAGTTTGCACTGTAAAATCCTGCAGAACGTTTTCATGAAATTTACCCCTTAAAATTTATCAAAATAAAAAATTAATGATCTCTGTGTAAAGAGGACGTCGAGAGTTTCCAAAAATTTATAGTTTTCCAAAATCCAAGCCCTCTAACAAAATTTATGTCCTTATGAAGTTTTTCCTTCACTTGGCGTAAAAAAAAATTGGGGAAAAATTTCCTTGGTGGGGGCCGAATTTTTCCTTAGAACTTCATAAATTTTTTGGAAAAATTTTCCTAATTTTCCCCAAATACCTACAACCAATTAGAGGATGTCATATGGCACCATGAGGTGTCGGCAGAGGGGCAGACCCCTTTTAAGCTTAGCACTCACGAGAAAATTTTGGGAAAATTTTCCCCCAGCTCACCCTTCCATGACCAATCGGTGATGCCATGTGGCATCACGAGGCATTAGCGGTGGAGTGGGTCCCTTTTTGCCTTTGTACATTTTTGGAAAATTTTGGGAAAATTTTCCAAATTTTCCCCACCACCCGCCAGCTTGCAGCCAATTAGGAGCCACCACGTGGCATCGCAAGGTTCCGGTGGAGGTGTGGGTGAATGCTACCCTCTTAGCCCTTCGAGGTGTTAAACTAATTTTATCCCCATTGCCCTGCCTTCCCTGTATTGGCTTAGGAGATACCACGTGTCCCTTATGGACTAGCAAGAGCCGGGTGTAAATTTGGCTTTCACCCCACGTGGGAAGATTTTTCAAAATGTCTCTCGCCACCCCGCTCTCCCCACGCTGACTTGGGAGGCGCCATGTGTCCCTAGTGACTTGCGGACCCGTGGGTGCATGGGAAAAAAGTTTTTTTTTTGCCCCACATGGAAAATTTTCCAAAGATCTCCCCGCAGCCCACCGACCTACCCTTGGGGAAAAATTTCACCCCTAGGCCCGCAGCCCGCTCTTGGGGAAAATTTTCACCCCAAGGCCCGCCGGCCAATAACTCAAAAAAAAATATAAGGAGTAAGGAGGACTTCTTTATATCAATGGAAAGGTGAGGAAATTTCTTATCTAATGGGAATAATTTAGGGAAATTTTGAATGTGTTAATTTTGAGAAAAATAAATTTGAACCTTTAATCATTAGAGAGTGGGTATGGTGAGGAATTACCCTACGAACCTCTTTGAATCTTCTAACCCTAAATTTTGGACCTTATGACCTATAATAATTGTTAATAAAGGAAAAGTATGTTCTCTTGAATTATAATTGTTCTTAAACTTGTTAGTGAGATTTGTTGCCTTGTAGCCTAGTTGTAGAATTTATTAAAAAAATTATTCTATAATTTTCCTAAATAATCCTAGGTTGTTCTTGGGTCTCAAGTGGTTTGTTTTTTAGCGGGCGTTACACTTGGTGTCGAGTAGTGGTTCAAAATCTTAGGCCATTGGGAACACTAGAAACTTGAGACATGAATGTTAAACCCAACAAACACACTTTTAAATCTAGAAAAAAATTTAGTTTATAAATTACATATTTTAGTAAACATGAAGGCTGAATAAAACCTATAAAGATGAAATAACTCTTTCCTTAGTCGATGCGGGAGGTGCGAGACGGGACAAGGGGTATTTTCACATAGACCTAGACTTTCCGCCACTAGATCATATTGTAGAAGCCATCCTACCCTAGATTTTACATAATCTTCAGGATGTTAATGTCGCTTTATGTGAAGGATTAGTAGGAGGACATGTAGCCATACATGATAGGGTCTCTTCCATTGAGGGTCATGTATCTCCTTAACCTAGTGAGGAGCATGGAAGAGAGAACTCCCATGTAGAGTCATCCAGAGCTGAGTCACCATAGAGGGAATAGGGTGACTAAGTTTCAGGACATAGAGAGAGGTATTGGAGCCCTAGGATTAGGGATGAGCATGTAGAGAGACCTAGAGGCCGTTAGACCATAGCTGCAGATCACATCAGGGAGATCTTAAAGCTTCGACCATCACATTATTTTGGTGACATAGTGTTTCACTTGGAATGTTTCGGCTTACGGGAATAGAGTTACTTCTATCCTTTCATTCCTTTTAGAAGCAGATGAGGTTAGGGTTAGGAGGAATACCATTGAATGTCGAGATGGTGTGCGCATACCGTAGAGAAAGATCAAGCCGAGCTGCGAAGAACTCCTTTTTGTCTTGGAAGGACTACTGTAAATAAGAACACAAGACCACAAGATTTTGATTAAACAATAAATGAGGAAAGCGCCTTGGGCCAGGAAATATAAAACTTCCTTTCGAAGGTGGTGAGTTCCCTGCTAATATGAATTAACACAAAAGCGCAAAATATCAATTAAATTGTCTCGTTGAGTGGGTAGGGAAAAGGTGGTTTTACGGTTTTGATCGAGAGGAACCAATGCGTTCTCGATAACCGATGCGGTTATTGATAACCGATACCGGTTGGTTCTAGGATCTTCTTAGTAGCTATGGTGTTTTGTAAGGCTGGTTTATGGATGATATTAGGAAATGGGATGATTAGAAGCAAAATAATAACAGTTAGATGTAATGACACGTTGGGTAGTAGATTCGAGAGATGGATTTAGGAGGACTAAAATTCACAGAGCATAAGAAATGTTATAACAGAGGACATGCAAGATATGACTTACCTTGGTTACGGCGAAGATGTAAGTTGATATCCTCTCTGCAAGCACTACGGTTTCTTCACTCGTCTCTGCTTGGTTAAGTGAAGATCTGGACTCTGTTTTTGCTCCCAAATGATCTCTATTGATTCAAAATCATTAAGTGATCCCCAAAAATGAAATTTCAATCCGTTGTTTTGGTTTGGGAGCCCATTTACGAGGAACCGATGGTGGTTGCGTAACGACGCGGCGGTCGAGTAGGAACCGGCATCGGTAAGGAAAAAGTAGGCTATTTTTAGTAAAATAGCCCACCTTCCCTGCTTTTCTCCGAGAGATCAGTTGCGGGCTTGGTCAAGTGGCTAGAAGGTCGGCTTTGGGTGCGAGTAAGGAGGCATTAGTTATGGATGTGAGTCTAGACCAAGTCATGGGTCTTAATTAGGTTAGTTTAGGGTTAGGGCTAGGTCATGATGAGGTGGCAAAGTGAGGTGGCGGGTAAGGTGATGTGGATTTATCAATTATAAGGTAATTAATAAATAATTGTGTAAGGTTTAGGTGATGAGGTTAGATTGCGAGATGAGATGCGGGTCACAAGGGGTCGTAAGACACAAATTTGGTGTCTACATTAGCCCCTTATTATCGTGTAGCTTGTTCTGTAAAGCTGCACGGACAATAATATGAAGTGGTTTCTCATGTTAAGGATATAGGTAATCCCCCTCAAATCTATCGCAGATTGAGTGAACGGGAAATCAGGGATAGGGTTGATAAAGGGTACATGTTGTAGAGAGGATGGTAAGGTGGTGGGGTAGGTCCAAGGAAGCAGACGCATGTTGAAATGCAATAGTACGACTAGGGTACATGATTTGACAAGCAAACCAGCAATGTGTAGGCAAAGGTCGATAGTTTATCCAAACAAGGGTGATATAATCCCGGTATCAAGGCATAGGAAGTAGCTCCGGGGTATATAACGGTGAGGTACAGAGCGTTTAGGCATGTTCGGCAAGTGCGAATGGTTGGTTTGGTTGAGATAAACATCACGGTCTAGGTCAGGCAAAGTTGGTCGACAGATCAAGTCAAGGACCCTAATCATGCTAAAACACGAACATGTGAGATCGATTGAACAAAAGGTACATGATGGATGGATAAAATAAAACGTTGATTGTGGGTATGGTATTGAAGTGATACGGCCTTGGGTCAGGCCAAGTGGTTGGGCGATGGCCCTGGGTCAGGTCAAATTGTTAGGGCGAGGCCTTGGGTGGGGCTGGATGGGTAGGTTGAGGCCTTGGGTCGGGCCAGATAGGTAGGTTGAGGCCTTGGGTCGGGCCTAATGGTTAGGTTGAGGCCATAGGTCGGGCCGAATAGGTAGGTTGAGGCCTTAGGTCGGGCCGAATAGGTAGGTTGAGGCCTTAGGTCGGGCCAAATAGGTAAGTTGAGGCCGTAGGTCGGGCCGAATAGGTAGGTTGAGGCCGTAGGTCGGGCCGAATAGGTAGGTTGAGGCCTTAGGTCGGGCCAATTGGTAGGTTGAGGCCTTGGGTCAGGCCAAATTGGTAGGGCGAGGCCTTGGGTCGGGCCAAATGGGTAGGGCGAGGCCTTGGGTCGGGCAAATGGGTAGGGCGAGGCCTTGGGTCGGGCCAAATTGGTAGGGCGAGGCCTTGGGTCGGGCCAAATGGGTAGGGCGAGGCCTTGGGTCGGGCCAAATGGGTAGGGCGAGGCCTTGGGTCGGGCCGAATAGGTAGGTTGAGGCCTTGGGTCGGGCAATTGGTAGGTTGAGGCCTTAGGTCGGGCCGATTGGTAGGTTGAGGCCTTGGGTCGGGCCAAATAGTGAGGGCGAGGCCTTGGGTCGGGCCAATTGGTAGGTTGAGGCCTTGGGTCGGGCCAAATGGGTAGGGCGAGGCCTTGGGTCGGGCCAAATAGGTAGGGCGAGGCCTTGGGTCGGGCCAAATGGGTAGGGTGAGGCCTTGGGTCGGGCCAAATGGGTAGGGCGAGGCCTTGGGTCGGGCCAAATGGGTAGGGCGAGGCCTTGGGTCGGGCCAAATGGGTAGGGCGAGGCCTTGGGTCGGGCCAAATGGGTAGGTTGAGGCCTTGGGTCGGGCCAATTGGTAGGTTGAGGCCTTAGGTCGGGCCGATTGGTAGGTTGAGGCCTTAGGTCAGGCTGGACAAGTGAACAAATGGTGTGCAAAAGAAAGGTGGAGAGGCGATATTCATGAAAAAGAGGCAAGGAGTAAATAAGGGCAAAGAATGGGGTGAAAGTTGGGTAGAGAACCGATGTCGATTCCCGCATGACCGATATCGGTTAAGGGACCGATACCGGTTCCTTAGGACAAAATAAAACCGATATCGGTGAAAGGCGAAAGACCTATAAAAAGAAAAATACGGCTTGTCATTGTCACTTTTGTTATTTGGAAAACCCAATCGACTTGTCTGACGTGGAGAGTTGGGATTAGAGGCTTGATTGAGTGAGGTGGAGCTATTGTATTGGCGGAGAGAGTTGATAGTGGGCCCGATTAAGGAGGAGGCAGCATTGATTGGCCAGGGAGCGATAATGCGGCAGTATTTGGTCCATACGCACGAGATTTGACACATCGAGGTTTATCCTTTACGTATGGGGTAATGTATGCAGCACACCCTGAGGAGACAAGGTTAGCAGTGGTATTAATGATAGTTGTAGGGTATTATGCATTACCGAGGGCAGAAGGAGGAAGATTTCCAAAGGCATTGATGTGTGTTATCTGGGAGATGGTAGAAAGGAACATTACGTTTGCGTGGGCACCTGCATATTTGGCGGAGCTATACAGGGGTTTATGGGCTTGTAGGTGAAATCACAGGACGACGCTGGATTGTTCATACTTATTACACTGTTGGGCCTATGAGCACACTGTTTGTGTGCGACCAATAGGCCAATCCCTCCAGCAGAGAGACCGGAGATGCGAGAGGTTGGGATTGCACGATGGGTCTAGACAGAACAAGAGGCAAGATCTCAGGCCGTGATGGGTGACATTGAGTATTACAGGCAGGTATGGGAGAGAGTGACGGTTGCGGATATCTGTTGGAGGCCTTACGGGAACTATATGATAACAGAGAGCATAGCTGAGGAGTTAAGGGGTGTAGAGCGAATGAGGTGGATCGCGGGGCACAGGCCAGGTGAATATGAGAGGATTCCTATAGATCACGTGTGGCGACAATTTGGATTTGTGCAGGATATACCCCTGGCTTATAGACCATATATGAGGATCGATGCCGAGGCAGCATTCTCACCTCCCCGGCCAACACCTCCAGAAGGGCCTGAAGAGGTAGCAGCCGATCGCAGGGTAATGGATGCAAAACAGCAGAGGCCTATAGATTATGGTGGGTAGCGAGCGTGAGGTGTACGTGAGTGCCCTGACATAGCAGTGATTATAGCAGAGAGGGATCATCTGCAGCGTTTGGTTCAGCAGCTCCAAACGCAGGTGAATGAGACAAGAGGATTGTTAGTGGTTGCGGAGTCACGGGCAGAGAGACTAGAGGCTGGAGTCCTCCATGCGAGAGGGCATATTCATATGTTACAGGAGAGATTGGAAGATCAGTGGGCGGTACCAATAGTTGTGGTACCTTTGAGGACAGAGAGGCCCGGCGAGAGGGGTCGACGATCACGATCATCACCTGGGTCGGGATGAATCGTGAGGGTTTAAGTAAATGTTATAGAGGTATAAGAATAAATAAGAGTACCGACCTGCGTGTCGATGATAGAGAAGATGTATTTGTTTAACATCTAAATAAAACGAGATATGTATGTTGATTTGAGTTATAATAATAAGAATGTTTTCGTTTTGACTTTCGGTGTTTTGAAAAAGGATAAAGAGGAATGTGATTAAATAGAAATACACAAAAATATTTATATTTACCACACATGATAGGTTATGGTAGGGGATGGTCGAGCTAACCTTGGGAGACCCCATGTCTCCGAAGTGCTGCCTACATAGCCCATTGCACAAAGCAAGGAGGGGCCTCAGACCGATGTAGTTCTCCCTTAGGATCAGGGAGAGGCGAATTCAGGCAATTTGGTATGGTTTAGGCAATTGGTTGGTTGGTAAAAATATTAAGATTGGTAAAGGTAAGGTTGATGGTGTTGGTAATGAATTGGTGATGTTGTAAAAGGTATAAGGGAAGCGAAAGTTAGCCTACCCAAGTAGTAGGGAATCGTGTCCTGATTAAGGTCAACACACAATCCTAGATGCGAGGCAAAGTAGAAAGAGTGCTCCGTAGGTGAAAAGAGCTAAACAAACCACACAACGTGGAACGAGCTTGGAGCCCTAGGTACCGTGCATAGACGAGAAGTCAATAGGTGAAAAGAGTTGTGTGATCACAACCTATCAGGTGTACGTTACGTCCCTTGAGTTGAAACAAATGGTGAGGTGAGGTGGATGATATAGCTGAGGTACGGAGAACTTATTACAAAGTGAGTGTTCTGACGGAAGAGAACCTACCCTAAATAGACAAGTCCATGACTCAAAAGTCCTTTTGAATGAGGCTTTTATTTTATTGAATGTAGACTGATCGATGCGGGAAGTCTACAAGGGATATTGATTGTATTATTCTTGAGGTCTTCACGAAGCTGATCGATGCGAGAAGCTTCTGCTAGAGGCTGACTGTGTATAGCTGTCCTTCAAGGGAGCAGTCTATTTATAGTAGCAGATATGATTTTAGTGCATAGCTGTCCTTCAGGGGAGCAGTCTATAGAGAATAGCAGCAATAATTTGGCATATAGTTGTCCTTCGAGGGAGCAGTCTATATTTAATTTAGATGACTAGATGTTCTTTTTAGCATGAAGCATCTAGGCTTGTAGGAAGTTTGACTCAAGAAAATCCCATAAGAATACGGCTTATTTTAATACGTTGAAGTCATGGACTAGACTAAAAAGGGGAAGGCATCATCAAGGGGAGGTGAGAATCAAACTATGTGAGCTTGATTGTTATTATGAGGTGTAGGAAACAGAGTGTATGTAGTGGTAAGTGAGCTCAAGGGACGAGCGGCAGGTAGATAAGAAGTGATATAACACTAATTTCAACAGTAGAATGGTCGAAGATGCAAGGCATTAAGGGGTTCAGGCTCAGGTTTACCATTAAGCGAAGCTAAACGATAAGTACCAGATCCATAGGTGTGAGTGATTATATAAGGCCCAATCCAATTGGGAGCAAATTTTCCACGTTTTCTCTTTTCTAGTTTGGTTACATGTTGATTCTCTTTGAGGACAAGATCACCAACCTTAAAGGTACGCTCATGAAGTCGCTTATCATAAGCACGTTTAATGCATTTTTGATAGATTTGAAGGTGATCAAGAGTCATTTGTAAGATGGCGTTCGTCAAGAAGCTCCAATTGGGCTAACTGCTTGGCGGAAATCATCGTTGGTGAGAATATCCTGAAGAGATATTCTAAGGGAGGGTATTTTTATTTCGAGAGGCAAAACAGCCTCGGTACCGTATACCAAAGAAAAAGGTGTGGCATTAGTAGAGGTACGAATGCTAGTACGATAAGCCCAAAGGGCAAAGGGAATGTGATCGTGCCAATTTCTTCCGGATTCATTGACAACTTTCATGAGGATTTTGGTTAGTGTTTTATTAGAGGACTCGGCTTGCCCATTGGCTTGTGGATAGTAGGGTGATGAGAAGCTAAGTTTGATACCAAAGTTGTCGCAAAGGTCTCGCAACAACTTGTTTTTGAAAGATTTTCCATTATCTGTTATCAGGCGATGAGGAACACCAAAACGGCAGATAATGTGGTGGTTAATGAACTCGACATTTTTTTCTTTTTTGATTGAAATGAGTGGAATAGCCTCCACCCATTTTGTGTAATATTTGGTCACTGTGATTATCCAACGGTGACGTTGTGAAGAGGTCGGGTGAATCTCACCAATAAGGTCTAAACCCCATTGTGAGAAGGGCCAAAGATCTCGAGCGACCTGGAGCGGGTGGCTAGGAGTATGTTGAAGGTTGGCATGTTGTTGTGACGGATAACACAACACTTAACATATTAGTAGCATATCGTTAGAGTAGGCCAATAATAACCAAGGCGAAGGATTCGTTTGGCCACAGCAAGGCCGCTAAAATGTCCACCACAAATACCGTCATGGACCTGTTGGATGGTATGAGTGGCCTCCGCGCCAGTTAGACAGCGAAGGAGGATGCCATCAAAGCCACGTTTATAGAGGAGTCCCCCCATGACAACATAACGCGAAACACTTTTAAGAAAAGCACGTTTGCCGTTACTAGTAAGGTCAGGTGGGAGGACAGAGATTGTAAGGTAGTCGTGAAATTGGTGGTACCAGGTATCCTGCGAACTAGTAGACACAGTATTTATCATACAAACTACCGGGGTTGAATAGGATGGTGCAAAAAGTTGCTGGACCACAACGAATAATTCAGAGTCAGTTGGTGCGGCGGGAATTTGCGAGGCTAGGCAAGCCATAGTGTCCGCAAATTTGTTAGTGGAGCGTGGAATGGTTTGTATAGAATAGTGAGTAAATAAGGCTAGAAGTGAATCCACGTAGTGTTTGTATTTTTGAAGTTCCTCATTTTTGCATTGGTAGACGCCCATAACTTGATTGACCACCAATTGAGAGTCGCCAAAAATGTTGATAGATTTGATGCCTAAGTGTAACGCAACTTGGAGACCCAGAACAAGGGCCTCGTATTCCGTTGTATTATTAGTGCAAGGGAAATCGAGTCGGAATGAAAGAGGCATAGGTTCAGCGTCGAGAGGAATGAGAACAACGCCGGCTCCTCCGCCGCGCTGGCATTTAGATCCATCGAAGAAGAGGGTCATTGGGTATGACTCCTCCGTGAGGGAAAGAGTAGCGATGAGTTCGTCGGGAAATGTGAAATTGGTAAATTGTTCCCCAGGTAAAGGGGCCTCCCTAAGTTGGTCTGCAAGAGTTTGTCCTTTGATGGATTTCTGGTGGACAAACTCAAGGTCGAGGTCGGCGAGAAGCATGAGCCATCTGGCAATGCGTTGGTTCAGATGAGGTTTAGCATACATGTAATGGATGGGGTCTGTATTGGTGATGACGAAATTCTTGTGATTTAGAAGGTAGTGTCGGAGTTTGGTGGCCACGAATGATAGGGCTAGGCATAACTTTTCTATATGTGTGTACCTAGTCTCATAGTCCACCAAAGTACGACTTATATAATAAACAGCTTGTTCACGATTCTCAGAGTCACGATGTGCAAGCATGGCTCCTACAGCGTGGTCGGTGGCGGAAAGGTAAAGGTAGAAAGGGCGGTCGTCTTGGGGTGGGATAAGCACGGGTGGCTGCAAGAGATAGGATTTGAGAGCTTCGAAGGCTTGGTGACATTCTTCGCTCCATTGGAAGGCAATGTCCTTTTTAAGAAGGTGATGAAAAGGTTGACACCGATCCGAGAGTTGGGAGATGAAACGTCGGATAGATTGGAGCTTACCTTGTAAACTACGCAATTGTTTGAGATTTTTGGGTGGGGGCATTTCTAGGATAGCTTTGACTTTAGATGGATCGACCTCAATGCCATGCAAAGAGACGATAAAGCCAAGAAGTTTTCCCGAAAGAACACCAAAGACACATTTCTTTGGTTGAAGGCGGACAGAATATTGTAACAGGCGATCAAAAATAATGGTTAAAACATCAAGATGTTCACTACGATGTTTAGACTTGCCAAGAAGATCGTCGACGTAATCTTCAAGGATAGTGTGCATAATGTCATGAAAAATGTAGGTCATAGCCCGCTGATAGGTTGCACCAGCATTCTTAAGGCCAAACGGCATGACACGATAACAGAAGGTTCCCCAAGGAGTTATGAAGGTAGTTTTGTGTTGATCGGCAGGGGCAACCAAAATTTGGTTGTATCCTGAAAAGCCATCCATGAGAGAGAGCATCTCATGACCTGCAGTTAGATCAACAAGTTGGTCAATGCTAGGAAAGGGGAAGTCATCCTTAGGGAAAGCGAGGTTAAGATCCTAGAAATCTGTGCATATCTGAAGTCCCCCTGTTGCTTTAGTGACAGGTACGATGTTAGAAATCCATTGAGGATAGTCAATAGGTAAGATGAAGGAAACAGAAAGGAGTCGTTGGAGCTCCTCTTTGACCAAGAGAGCAATGTGTGGATGCATTTTTCTCAATTTCTATTTGATTGGTTTGGAATCGAGGTTTAGGGTGATGTTATGGACGGTAATGGTAGGATCAATTCCTGGCATGTCAGCGTAAGACCATGCGAAAGCTTGGTTGCGAGCACGGAGAAAGGTAGTAAAGGCGGCTTGTTCTGATGTGTTAAGGGATTGTCCAATCTTCACAATGTGAGGATCCTCCTCCGTGTGGATGTTGATTTCTATGGTAGATTGTCAAAGCATGGTTTGGGTTTGGATGGTAAGGCTCGTTGAATATAAGAATCATCCGCGCCAAGGTAAGTGAGGATGGAGTCGTCATCCTGGCATTCAACAACATTAATCAAAGGTGAATCCTCTTCGATCATGTCTGGATACAGAAGGGGAAGAGAAGATGGGTCCTCATTATCGCGTTGATAAGTGAGAGGACCTATGAAGATAGCATTTATGAAAAAAAAAAGTTAGGAGGGATGGATTCAGGGTCTATAGATTCTGCGGGTGATGATGGCAAAGTGGGTGATGATGGTTTGGTAGGGGCGACGTCTTCTTCTTCCAGGATACAGCTGACAGGAGGTGTCTCCTGTGTAGGTGTTTCAGGAAAACCGAGACCACTGCGATCATTATGTTTACGGGTAGTCACGGGAATGAGTGTATGTCGGCCTTGTTCGTAAAGGCCAAAACCAAAGCCTTTCCACGCACAGTGAGTCAAGAAGGTGAGGGCGAAACGATGATTTGTCAAGTATTGAAAATCGGATTGGAAAGGAACCACACCAAGAGGAGGTTCAGGGGTAATGGAGGATGCGTCAACACCCCCATACGTTAGGTTAGTGCGGCAATGGGGTGGTCCGTAAGAGATTACCTCCCCCACGTGACGGTCATAGGTGGGATGTGCATGTAATTGTCCGTACTCCTGCGGGGTAGGGAAAGAACTAACGTTATATAGGCGGTACTCCCCAGCGTAAGGTGCTTGAAAAACATCTACTAAGGGGTCGGAGGTTGGAATGTTAGCATGCGGGAAGGAAGTGGTTTTTGCGATGGTGGTTTCATCAGTTGAAGGCGTAGGCGCGGTTGAGGTGGATGGTTGAGGTACATTTGAGGAGGATGGTTGGGTTGAATGTATGGGTGTCTTGATTGGTATAAGCACATCGTTAGGGTGGTATAACATATTGCAGGTTTTAAAGGGGGGAGGGTCAGCTTTTACGGTGTAGGACTTCCCCTCGTACTCAAATTTTATGCATCTATGTAATGTTGAGGGAACGCATCCCATGGCTCGGATCCAAGGACGACCCAGCAATATATTATATTGGAACTCTCCCTCCAAGACATAGAAGAGTTCGGGTAAAGTACGTGGTCCTACCCGAATGTTGAGGATCACGGTGCCTAAGGTAGAAGTAATAGCGTCATTGAATGACCGCAACATGATGGGGTTGGCACACATGCAACTAGAAGGGATATTCATTTGTTGGAAGGATTTTGAAGAGATGATGTTTAGGCTAGCACCCCCGTCAATCATAACACGACGTACCCGAATGTCCCGGATGTAAGCTGAGATGAAAAGAGCAGGGTCAGGATCTTCTGTACCAAAGTCAACAATTTCGTCTTCGGAGAAACTGACTGCAGCAGCTTGTTGTACAGAGACAGAAGTGGTTGGGGCAGTGGGTTGTTTGGTGAGAGAAGCAACGTGATTGGGTGTTAGAATGGAGGCGACAGGCAGGGTTTCATTAGGTAAAACCTCTATCCCTTGAAGGATCTCAACGAGAGCTTGTCGATGAGATTCAGAAGTCTGAATGAGATCATACAGTGTCATTTTTACGGGTGATTGGTGAAGCTGTTTAATCATATTTCGGTGGGCAATGCCATTAGAGATGGGATAGGCGGGTCCGCGAATGACCACTTTAGGTGGTGGTGCAATCGGGATGTTTGACGGAGAAAGAGATGCCGCAGGTGTGTTTTCTTTTGCTTTCCCATTGTTTTTCTGCCCTCGAGTAGCGACACTAATCATATTAATCTCGTAGACCTGAGATGAGGAAGATGGTTGGGATAACTCATGGTCTTCAAGAGGTGGGGTTGTAATAATGATAGATCTTGGTGAGGCGGGGACAGATGGTATAGGAGAGGGAATGGAAACTAAAGGTCTCTCCCTTCGTAAGTTGTCTTTCTTAATCTTTCTATCCGGGAGAGGTGACTGACGAAGGATGGTTTTTAGAGCTTTGCATCCCTCCACATCATGTCCTGGTGTGCGGTGATAAGCGCAGATTTTAGACTCATCGTAACCCATAGGTCGGGGTTTAGACGGGTCATAAGGTCTAAGTGGAGGTAGGGAAATGGTCACATTCTCCACCAACATAGCAAGGATTTTGGCGTAAGATCCTTTGAGTGGGTCAAAATCGGAAGAGGATGAGGGTATTGGTTGTGCGGGTTTTGGTAATGTTTGGGCATGATTGGTTCGCACGGGTGGTGGTTTAGTCGAGGGGTGTTGATACGTGGTTTTTACTAAACATGATTTCTTTGGGCGAAGCTATGTGGGATGATGAGGCCGCAGATGATGTGGTATCAGAAAACAACCATGGGGAAATAGGAGTGACCGAACACAAATCTTTTGATGATGGAATTTGTTTAGGGTTGATAGGTGGACAGGATACGCGGAGTGACGGTGTTGCTATACCCTGGAATTTCTGTATGGGTGCGGAAGGCGTAGGTTGTTTTGAAGAAAGCGCAAGAGGTATGATATATTGATGTAAGGTAGAGGGATGGGGTCCCAATATGGAAGGTAGGTATGACGATGATGGTTTTGATTGTGATAGGGGCACGGATTGAGTTTGTCTCCTAGGTGGCGGGGCGGATTTATTTTTGGATAGATCGAGTCACTTAGGCGGGTGCGTTAGACTGCGCATTGGTGAGGTCCCAAGCGTAGGGGAAGATCTGGTTAAGTTGATAGAAGTGGATGGGGCATTTGGTAGAGGTGAGGGGGGTGAAGGTGAGAACAGGGGCATTTTAAGCTTCTGTAAACACTTCGGGTATATGGTGGAGACATCAGGATCAGTCATTTGCATTTGAGTAGAAAAAGGGGTACTCAAACGTTCCCATAGGGCCTGTCTATCTTCTGTGGAATGACAGTCTCCAGGTGTGATTTGTAATTTTTGTACGGAAGAAAGGTGGGTTGTAATTCCAGTCCACTGCGGGTGTGACACAGGAGGTAGATGAGGCACTGTATCAATAGATGTTAAGAGGTCAACCGGTCGTTGAAAAGATTTAGGCGATGAGGGACTAATAGGTAGGAGGGCGTGTTTGAGGGGATCTGTCATGTTTAAAGAATGTGGTGATGTCAGTGTAAGAGATTTCTCATCTAAGGATGTCAAAAGGAGTGGTGAGCCTTCCTCTTGTGCAGCAAGAGTGGTAGAAGGGGACGTTTGGGAAATAGATAAATTAGATAACATCCGCTCACAGTCTTGTAGGGATGTGGTGTAAGAAGACTCATCGATGAGAAGAGAAGTCCGGGCAGTTAACTCTTTTATGGGTAAAGGAATGATTTCACTTTGGCTTGATGGTGGTGAAGGAGGTTCAGACTCCTGTGTTGGTGGAGAGGCTTGATTCAAAAATTTTTCAATAGAGGCTTTTGGCTGAGAATCGAAGACTGCATGGATCTCATGAACACTCTCCTCGGCTAAGATATCTTGGTTTACGTTACTGTTGGACGAGTGATTCGGGAATGGCTTGTTGAAAATTTTCAGATTTGATTAGCGGGGGCATTAGGATTATCGAGGTTATATCCCTGTCGCCAACCATTTCTGCGCACTATGTTTTTCAACATCTTGCAGTTTTCATGACTATGTCCTTTTACGCGGTGAAAGTTACAAAAGTCATTTTCTTTGTACTAGGAAGGTATTGCGCGGGTGGAGTCAAACCCAGAGTGAGGTTTAACAGGGGGCAAGGTGATAGCCCCAGCTTTGAGCAATTTCTCCAGGATGATGCCATAAGTTTCTCCCAAGGGAGTGTAATTGATGGGCTCTGCTTTGTACTTATAGGTGGTTTTCGGCGAAGTATTGGACGGTGTTTGAGATTTGACCATTACCGCGTGGACAGCTCCTTTTGATTTAGAAGAAGTGGACACGTGAGGAGTGGTGGTGTTTGGCTTGTTGGTAGAATCTGGAGTTCGGAAATTGGGGTTTTGTTCTGCAACCGCAATTTCTCTTCTTCTAAGGCTCGAATTTCTAGTTTAGAGCCATGGTAAAGGCCTCGTCGAATGTGCGGAAAGTTTGAATTTGGAGGGTAGGGGAGATGTGCTTAGCGCAGGCCCGCGTAAATAGTTCGATAAGTTCAGTTTGAGGCAAGGCATACGTAAGTTGGTTAATAAGGCCCCACCATTGTCCAACGAAATCTGCGATAGATTCATCTTCAAATTTTCGGATGGCATAGAGGTCGGTGATAGATACTTTCTTGGCAATGTTAATGGAGAAATGATCCAAGAAAGATTGGGCTAGTTGGTTAAAAGAGAAGATCGAGTCTTGGGTTAAGCCTTGTACCACTCAAGCGGGTCACGATAGGGACATGGGGAAGGTGCGGAGTAATAAGGCGTCATCATGGGCAATCAAATAACAAGCATGTCTAAATGATCGCAAGTGTTGTTGAGGATCCTCTTTACTATTAAAACGAGTAAATTTCGCAACTCCCATTGAGGAGGATATGAATGAAGGGGACGAGAAGGGTGAATGGGCTCCCGACAAACTTGTTCGTATGTCAAGGCGCTACGACTTCCGAAACCGAAGCCTCAGGTTGTGCATTTTGTCCATCATTTGTTTGATGAAATCGTGGTTGGATGAGATGATGGTGCCACTGAGAATAGGGATGTCCCATATAAGGTGTTGAGGTTCTTTGGATACGTGTATGGGAATGAAAAGGTAGGCGGAGCTTGAGAAGGAAAGCTCGTGTGAATAGGTGGGCAGAGTAAGTCATGAATGGAGTAGTGCGAAAGAGAGATGAGGTAGGGCGAGTTGGTGGTAACGATACGTGGGGTCCAAGATTAACCAAAGGAAAGCTAATCGGGGTCGTATGAACCTCTGAAGCCGTCGGATTGGGAGACGGGGCTAGAGATGCAGGAAGTAAGGCAGTGTTATTAGGAGGAGTGGGAGCTAAATGAGCAGCTATACTAATAGGCATGCCAACAAGGAGCTGACCATCAGGCGTACGGTCAGGGGCATGAGACAAATAGTATTGTACAGCACTGGGATTAGCATCCAGAAATTTGGCAAAGTCCTTGTCTCCTACAGGAATTTGGGGGATCTCACTGGTGTCCGTAGGGTTCCCTATAGAATGTGAAGGGGGTGATTCAGGCAAAGACACAGAGCAGGCATGTGAAACCATGGCGCGGCTTGCTTAAGTGATGACAACCATGGACAAGAACACACGGGAAAGTTTCAATCTATCGAGAACAAAAACAACCTCGAGAATGATAAATTTGGCGAGTTCTTTGGTTTGTCGAGGGACCGATGAAGATAATAACCGATATCGGTTTACTAACCGTGTCGGTCATAAGCAAATGAGCGTCGGTCCCTTAACCGATGCCGGTGTCAAAATTCTAGGATAAGAAGATATAAAAGGCTCTTAATTTGATTTTGAGCAATGTTGAGTATATTTATCAACTTATTGATCACGAGAAGACAAAGTATACGAGAGAAAATAGAATTTGAAAACAAGCAAGATGCACACGCAAATCCAGAGACTAATCCTAGGGTTAATTTTAGTTATCGTGGGCTTATGCCTTTAGACGTAAGATGATGTCAGAATCCTAAACAACGAGACCTAGGGGAAATGTCAAGTTTGTTTGGCTTATAAGGTTACCTCAATCGGGCGGAGTAATACCGCGGAAAAGGGGGGATGTTTGAGCTGTTGTGTTAATTGTGAAGTGATTCGGTATGTGTTGTACAGTGAAACTAGGGTTAACTTCCTGTCAATACCGTGGATATCACCCCCACATGTACGACTTGTTACTTAATCTATGTTCACTAGAATTGAAGAACAACAAGCAGGAATGCAATGCATGTGTTTTAAATCCAAATCGAAAATTATGTTCGATGAAGCAAGAGAGATGACTTTCACTAATGTGAAACTAGGAAAGCAAGACAAATTCTTTACGAAATATATAACAAAAGCAGCAACAGCAAATATGCTTCCTAAAATGAAAATAAGCAAGAGAAAGAAACCCAAAATGGGTTCCACCGGGCGTGCCAAAATGTTTCACTCGGAATGTTTCGGCTTCTGGGAATAGAGTTGCTTATCCTTTCATTCATTTTAGAAGCAGAGATGAGGTTAGGGTTAGGAGGAATACTGTTGAATGTCGAGATGGTGTGCGCGTACCGTAGAGAAAGATCGGGTGATGCGAAGAACTCCTTTTGTCTTGGAAGGACTACCTGCAAATAAGAACACAAGACCACAAGATTTTGATTAAACAATAAATGAGGAAGCGCCTTGGGCGGGAAATATAAAACTTCCTTTCGAAGGTGGTCGGTTCCCTGCTAATATGAATTAACACAAAAGAAGCGCAAAATATCAATTAAATTGTCTCGTTGAAGCCAGGTAGGGGAAAGGTGGTTTTCTAGTTTTTGATCGGAGGAACCGATGTCGATTCTAACGATAGCCGATGCCGATTCTTGCGATAAGCGATACCGGTTGGTTCTAGGATTTTCTTAGTAGCTATGGTGTTTTGTAAGGTTGGTTTATGGATGATATTAGGAAATGGGATGATTAGAAGCAAAAGAATAACAGTTAGATGCAATGACACGTTGGGTAGTAGATTCAGAGACGGATTTAGGAGGACTGAAATTCACAGAGCATAAGAAATGTTATAACGAGAGGACATGCGAGATATGACTTACTTGGTTGGCGAAGATGCGAGTTGATATCCTCTCACTGCAAGCACTTGGTTTCTTCACTCGTCTCTGCTTGGTTAAGTGAAGATCTGGACTCGCATTTTTGCTCCCAAATGATCTCTATTGATTC